>VXAD01013448.1:1039583-1244722 GCA_013399195.1 Dicrurus megarhynchus
TTTTTTTTAATGCTGTGTGTGGATAGGGCTCCAACTCAGAATCCTATGAAGCAGTTTAACCATTTGAGTTAAGTTCTTCTTCAGTCTTAGGTGTCTCTGAGGCAGTTGTCAGCCTTGTCTTTAGCACCAAGGGCTGAAAATTTAAGTGCTGTGTTTGCTGTCACCGAAAACTGTTTCCCCTTTGTAGACTAATGGGGGGTAACTAATGGTAAAAGGACACTCAAGAAATCATTCAGTGCTGTGAATTAACCAAGGTTTTATACCAACCAGGTGGAACACCTGGAAATACAGCCCCGTTTTTCATTAAGCATGTCTCAGTACATGAGAGAGCCAACTCTGTGTGTACCTCTCATTATAGCAGCATCAGTGGTTTCAGCAGGGGTGCGTAACTTTTGAGGAGAGTTGTTGTTAATTAACAGCTGTTGATATCAGTAGGAAGAGAGCTCAAATGTTGGTGCTATTTTGGTGTGGTGGATCAAAAAGTAAAGTTTAGAGGTTTAGAGGCTAGAGTTTGATTTTTGTTTTTGTTTCTAGTGTAAAAGGTTTTATGGAGCTCTTTTAAAAGCCTTGATATTCCAAAATTTTCCTTGAGAGTTTAATAGTTTAATGAATATTGCAGTAGTGAGCTGTTTTGTAGAATAGGTTTTGGAAGATGGGAGAGGAAAAGCTGGGGAACATTCAGGGAAAATCCCCTGAACATTCAAAACCTTAAAGTTTGGTGCTCAACTCCTGTAAACCTATTCATTATAAAGCCATTTATCTTATGTTTATTTTAGTACTTAAAATGTGTTTAGACAGAATCTAGATAGTACTAGATAGAAAATAGCATGATACAAATAAATACTAATAAAATATACCAAAATATTTATAAAACATGTATAAACCATATAGAAAAAAAACCAGAAAAAGGAATTGGAAGAAATCTCAGATAACATAGCAAGTATTTGCAAATTGCAACTGGTTTTTTGTTTGATTTTTTGTTTTATGAAATTCTCAGAAATATTTTGCCAGCTGTATAGGAATTTTAAGACTGTAGAAAATAAAAAAGAGTCTTTTCATTTAGGATCTGCTGCTCTGCAGTAGTGGAAACAGATGCAAGTCAGATTTTGTTCAAAGAACTAGACAGAAGCTAGAATGAATTCATGAGTGTTTTCAGTAACGAATAAATATTACTATGCTATATCATGTGTTGTATTCATATTTTAGGTCATAAGAGGGAATAAACATTTAGTTGTAATAATTACTTGAATTAATTGAAGTTGCTCTGCAGACTTTTTTCTCCACCTTGTATTTGCTTATTTTTCAGAAAAAAACTTACTTAAAAACCCGTGACCTTTCTCTTATTTCTTTAATCATAGATTGCAACAAAAGATGGTGCACTTTGGAAAGTGGCTTTCTGAGCTACTATGAAAATGATAAAACTACCACTCCTAATGGTATGATTGACATCAATGAAGTTATCTGCCTTGTAGTACACAAGTCAGACTTTTTAAATAGAGGGTAAGCTCCTGAATTCATATTTCAATAAACAAACTGTTTATTTTTTCTTGAATTTTGAATGGGCAATTTAGAAAAAAAGCTGAATTGTTTTATTTGACTTCAAGTGCTGTGTGATATTTAAGGATTTTCTTTTTTTTTTTTTAATAGTGATAGAATGAAAATATTAGGGTAATTTAAAAGGGCAGTTTAATTTAGATACATCTGTTTCTTATTAAATCTGTAATGCATATTCTCAGTGCTTGAAAGGTTACATGATAAAAAATTGAACAATTAATACTCATTTTTCTTTCTGGGATTGACCTCTGCCTTAACCAAAATTCTTGCTTTGCTTCTTCTTCCTTCTAATGCAGCAGACTAGAGCTCTCCACCATGCTTCTGGATTTGGTCACAGAGATATTGGTCTTCAAAATCCATTCTTTGTTCTGTAGCTGAGGACAAGAGAGTAACTGATGAACACTGTTGGTTTGAAGATAATAGCTTTTTTTTTGTGGGGTCTTGTTTTTTCTTTTATAGCTCTCTCACATCCCATTTGTACATGAAAAAGGTCACATGGAAAGTGACCTAAATCTGATTCCAGTGATACTCGATTTCTTTAGGGCAACATTTTTGTTTAAAATATACTTTGTATTTGTCTAACAGACTCCATAACACTTTCTTTACATTTTTTAACATGTGTATACGCACCTAAAATAAAAATAAATTTCTATAGTATAATACTGTAATGCTTTTAGTTACAAAACAAAATTGTCTGCAAAGAAAGCATAGTCTATTCAGTAAGTTTCTGAAAAAGATAATAGGAATAAAGGACTTAGACTGCTACAGGGGAGAGAAATCTTGAAACATGGTGTTGTCTCAATATGCTATCAAATACAGGGAAGTGACCTTCACTATTCTGCAGTAGCTCTGTGATATCCAGAAAATAGAAAGAAATCACTTTTTTCATCTGTCTTCAAATCCAACCTATTGCTTGCAGCATTTCCAAGTGGTTCCATTTTAGGGTATTACCTAAATTAAAAAACATCTTGGCCGAATACTTCACTCTCAGGGAATAACTAACCTCCTGTTGTGCTTTACCTGTGATTGAGGATTTTTATGAGAAGTTACTTTAGATTTGATATTTCATGTAGTGAAACAGCTGGTCCTTAAAAATGCCTATTCTGTTAGTCAGAACTAAGTGTTTATATAATTTTCAAAGTGGTTATTGAAAATGGCAGAAGTGACTCATGCTCAGTTCTCCACATTTAGACAAATCGCAGTCTCCAGCATTAAAAGGAAAAAGCATACTCCATCTATTTGGCATCTAGGCACAGGTCAGACAAAATCATAAATTGGTGAACCATAATTTGTAAGTCAAAGACTGACCAACCCAAACTTCCTCATTATATTTGCTTTCGAAATTCCACGCCAATTTAAACTGGTTTGCTTTTTCTTCCTTTACTGTCCTTATTTGTCCATTAAAAAATGAAAAAAACAGGGTTCATCTGCTTAAATAATGGTATAATTTTTAGAAAGGAAAAAACCCAAGAAGCTCCCTTAAGAAAACTTTTAAGAGCTTCTCGAGCTACAGCAACTTCAAAGTAGTCCTACTCATCTTGGTGATGGCAGGTGATACACAGTGACCATGCATTTCACTCCAGCAGATTCAGGCTGTCTGACAGAAAAAGCCTCTTCTTAGAGAGCAGATGGAGGGCAGGAACAGGTTGGTGAGAATAATAGTACTCTCCATCCTTGACTGTTCTCAAGGCTTCTCATTGTGATAAACCCTCTTCGAGCAGGAGATTAGACCAAAAGACATCTAGAAGTGCCTATGAACCAACATTTCAACTTGTTTACAACTTCCCATTAAACTAGTTCTTCTGCTTACATTAAACATTAAAAAAAATATTTTGAATGCATCACAAAAATATACTTGATCAAATTGCATGAACTTGAAAAAGCAAAAAAGTCCCTATGTATTTTTAATGACTATATGTAAACATTTTTATGCCTTTTGGAATTACTCAGAAAACTATTACACCATAGCCTCTAAACACGTATTATTGACCTGCAAAGTACTTTGATCCTGTTGTGTTGTAAAGTGCTCTATTATTAGCTGTGCTGTACTTGTAATATTGAAGGAGAAATGCAGATGGATTCCATTCCATACATATGAAACAATGAAAAAATAATGAAATAAAACTCATGGGTTCTCTTGCTTGCTTTAGGGACATCTTTACATTTGAAATATACTTAATGTCAGAACGTGTTTTTCTATTTGGAGCTGAAACTGCATATTCACAAAGAAAATGGACTTCAGCAATAGCTAAGGTAATACCAATAATTATCTTCTTCAGTTAGGCCAGGAGCCTTTGCACAAATAATAAAGTATCATTGTTAGCTTAAAACTTTTGAGAAGACATTATTGACAAATACTGATCTATCCTGTGTGTAAAGGTTTCTTGTGCAGCAGAAAGAAATAACTTCTCTGATTTAATGTTTGAAACAAGATAATAAAATAAAATGTGAAAGGAATTGAAGCAACATTTTAATACCGGCCTTAAGAATATATTAAAGGTGCTCTAGTATAAAGACATATACTATATGAATATATTTCATCTAAGATTTTTATGGTTGCAATTCTGTTAAATTTATTTGTTGAAAAAAATTCATAAAGCGATACCATATTTTATACTGTTCCAAATGTTAATAATGACATTACTAATTAAATCAGTGGTAGTTTAAAAGCAAAAATATTTAAATTGTAGCATGTGAATGGAAAAAATGTTAAACTTGATTTTATATTTTAAATTTAGTGTATCTATGGATTTATGAGTGATATATCTCAAAGTTTTATTTTTTTACTGTGACCTTTGGCCTAGAATCCTATAGATTTGCAATATTTTGATTTTGTTTTTTAGGGGCGGAGGGTTTTTTTCTTCATCTGACTCACCCCATTTTCTTTGGTAGCATTTTGTTCCTCCTGTGGCTGAATCGTTGTTAGAGCGAGACTGTGACCTGATTGGGCAGCTGTACTACAAAGATTGCCATAACCTGGATCAGTGGAGAAAAGGCTGGTTTGCTGTAGAGAAGTCGAGCCTTTATTTTTGTCTTGAAATGGAGGATGCTGAAGAAGATTCCATATATCTAAGGAGGTTGCAAGAATTAAGTAAGAACTTGGTTTAACATCTAGTATTCAGAAAATGTTCTATGGGATTAATTCACTGTTAAGGACATTTCTACTACATTTCAAAGTAATAAACATCGGGAAGCTCAGTGAAGCTTCCTTCACATGAGTCAGATGTTCTTCCAACTCTTATCTAAATATGGAGTTGGTAAATTTCTGTCTTGGGGGTTTTTTTCCTACTTTTAGGCACATGCTAGAGAAACTTTTCATGGCTTTAAAATGAATGATGACAATTTTTGTTCCAGTTGCAGCCATATCTTTCTCACAAGAGTGGAGAATTGAATAATAATATACAACCTTTTGGGATTATTGTCTCGTATTTTTGACAGGTCAGAAATACTGCAGAACATGTTCTTGAGATGATTGACAGGTCTAGTTTTAAAGTACTCGAACATACTGGAAAATTATAATTCTCTTGGAAAAATATTTCACAGACTAATAGACTTTTTTCTGATACTGAAAATATTATCTGCTCCATATAATGATGTGGAAAGATAAGAATATTTGTAAAAATGGTCTTCTATGACCAGTTTTATATCATTGTTTGTAATTATGCTCTGAATCCTCTTTTAAGCATATCTGCCCTACTTGATTTCACATTGAACAAGGCAATATGTTATATAGAAAAGTACATATAATTCAAGGTTTATAATAAAGTAACATAGAGAAGATAATTTAGCTCTTTGCTGATAATCCTCTTGATAAGTGCTGACAGATTGTGGGCTGATTTGCGGGAGCTTGCCTAAATGCCATTGGGTTTTCTACTGTTTATTTACCACCACCTTATATTTTGTGTGAATAACAACATGAAGGTGGTTTTTAATCAGGAATGTTTTTATGCCTCTAGGTGTCTTTTAACTTGTGAATACTTTTGATCTTAATTCAGAATTAAAAGATTAGGCAGTAGGAGAACTGTTCGTGATATTTGTTTTGATGATGCAACTGTAATTGCCTCTGCCAGAATCATGAAAGCATGCAAAATCTGTGTATATTATATCTCATGTATAAAAATAAAACATTTTTGACTTTTGGGTGAGAATTAGTTTTGCTTGGGTTTTTTAATAATAGTTGTATTTCTTGGAAATATTATATACCCATACTCTTTTCTTTGATTTCTGCTTTCTTCAGAACAAATCTTCTCCACTATTAATACTGATTTGTATAAATGAAACTTGACAAAGAATGAATCATTTGTGGAAGTATAGTAACTTACCTTCTTGATATTTGACTCAGTAAATATAGGTGAGGCTAGGAGTAGATGTGATACAAAACCATCAAATAACATGCAATGTGTTTATTGAGTTTCATTGGTATTTAGGACTTTACTGTCTCTGGGAATTAGTTGAAATAAGGTGTGGATTATATATGACATGCACCTTGAGAAATTAACTTTTCAGAATTTCAAATTAGTAAGCAGGTTACATTTAATTTACTGGTTTTAGTATAGTGCACAGTATAGTTTTATGAGCACTGTAACTGAAAACTATCCAGATGTATTTGCTGTAGGTGTTTTACAGGGTGCTTTTTTTAGCAGGGATAACATAAGGCAACATAAAGAAGGATGGCACTGATCTTCATGCTAAACAGATAACTTGCATTGTGTTATTGTAAATATGTGCAGCCATTAAGGTGCAAGATGTTAATGGATTCCAAAATCCAGCTTCCTTCCCAATCGTTATGTCTTCTACAACTTGTATTTACAAGTTCAGTATAATAAAACACTGTAGCATGTTCTCACATTAAAAAGTGCATGTTTAAAATTTCTTCATCATATTCTGTATTAGTTTTTCTTTTAAATATAAATGTAATGTGGTATTTTGTGGAGTTTTGTTTCTATTATCAGCAGCATTCTTTATCTGTTAAGTTTAAGAATTCAATGCTCCGTTTGCCACTGGAGACAATTTTGAAAAAAAGACGTATCTATATGTGCATGCATGTATGCATTTGTCTGTGAATATGTGTCTGTGAAGGTCATACAGATATGTATGTATTTTTTTTTCAGCAACCAGTAGTGTGATGCAAAACGGAGAGAGAATAGATGTCCTGCTGCTTGTTGAAAAAGGAAGGTAAGGTTCCTATCTGAGTAAAGCTTTGATCTGGTTTTATATTGATATTTTAGAATTACCATTGGTAAGTTCTGGAGTTTTTTCACTTTGGGTTGCTAGCGAGAGAGTAAATTTGCAGACTTTTTAAAGGAGGGAATATCGTTGTGCATTAATTACATTTTATGTCTGTGTCACGAAATGTTAACAAGCACTACTTAATTAAAAGCAGTTTTCCCACTGAGAAAATTATTCTGAGATTAGTCTGCCAATAATGGTTTCTTCAAAATGACCTAACTCCTTTTACCCTGTTTAAAAAGAATATCTCTCTGGAGCATTTGCTACCAACATCTTGGTTTTTTTATCATTTTTATGTCTCAGAATTCTGTGTCTCAATCTGCTAGGTTAGGTATGAGACAATATGAATGAGTCCTCTGGTTAATCTTATTGTAATATCTGATCTCAGTTAACAACATACTACCTAGGGAAAAGCATACTTAAGAAAGAAATATGATCCATATCTGCTTCCAAGTAGGTAATATTCTGCAGAGATGACTGTGTCATATTTACAGTGATAGGGGAGGTTAAAACTTGAAGTCAGGTAGGCTATTTCTGCCTCAAATAAGGGTACAAATTCAAAGATGAAAGTAAAAATTGTGGAAGATAATTCTTAGTTTGTAAGAGTTTGAGGCTTTTTTATTTCAATTACAGGTTATTGGGCAAGTGTCTGTCTTAAGTGGTGCAGTATTTATACAGTCTTTCGAACAGCCAGTAAT
Source organism: Dicrurus megarhynchus (assembly GCA_013399195.1). Lineage (NCBI taxonomy): Eukaryota > Metazoa > Chordata > Aves > Passeriformes > Dicruridae > Dicrurus > Dicrurus megarhynchus. The sequence continues at coordinate 1,047,065 of VXAD01013448.1, forward strand.
AGGTTAATAAATGAAGATTGTTTTTCCCTTTGTTTACCAAAGAGAAAAACAAAGGTATCCCCAGATACCTTTGACATCTATTCAGAGTTGTAATAGCTTGTCATAAATGCATTGTAACTTGTGTATTCTGAATTTTAACCCTTTCTTGGGTATTGTATAGCTTTCAGAACTCAGGCTATGGAGGTTAGAAAAAAACACTTTTTCTTTTTTTTGGGGGGGAGTTCTGGGGTTTATTTTTGTTTTTTTTTGGTTTTTTTTTTTTTTTTTTTTTTTTTTTTTTTTTTTTTTTTTTTTTTTTTTTTTTTTTTTTTTGTTGTTTTTTGTTTGTTGTGGGGTTTTTTGTTTGTTTGTTGCTTTGGTTTGTTTTGATTTGTGGCTTTTTTTGTGTTCTTTTTTTTTTCAAAAAAGCATACTGCAAGGTGCAGTGTTAAATAAGCTACATACACCAAACAGTGAACTAGAGGTATCCTACTCAAGGTGCAGTCCAATAGATGGATATAAACCATGCATCTAATTTCATATGTATTAATGCTGAGCAAAACTTATAGCTCCAAGTCAGGGTTTATTATTGTAGTGGTTGTGTTTGTCTAATGTCAACTTTGGCACAGATTGATCACTTGGAAGAGACTCTGTGTAGCTGATGACTTTCTTGTTAGTTTGTTAGTCAATTAAATGCAGGATAAATTATAAAATAAAAAAAAACCAAACCAAGTATTATTGAAAGAATTAAATAATAGAAGTAAGATTTTTCCAGAATTAAGAAAAGTTTAGGAGAAAAAAACCAACCCAATGCCTAAACCAAACCAAAAAAAAGCCACCCTCCCTTACATAAAAGTAAATGTGGTTGATGTCTTAAAATATCTGGTTAAATTTTATTAGAAAAAAAAATGAACATTTTTTGAATATTTTTCTACTGACTTTCCATTTCTTACAAATGCTTATGCCTCTTTTTCAAGTCTCAGTCTTTGGGCTGTTTACTTAGGGGAGGTCATACATTTACATGTATCATATATCTTTCTCTTTCACACATTTTCTTTTTACTACTGTAGGTAAAAGAATGACTTCAGTCATTACAAATGGACTTCTCACTTAAGAGTTATTGCATATGGGAGTAAACATTTTCAGAAACTATAAAAACTTCAATTTTACTGCTGAAATAATTACAATGTCATAAATATATGAATTCTAGATTCTTAAAAAATACTTAAGAAATTTTTGGTACCTAAATTTAACATTAATCTGATCCATATCTACTCAAAAGAAGAATTTACAATTGACTTTGGGCTGTAATGTACATAATACTTTCTAGCTTGTATAAAATACCAGAATTCAGAGATAATACTACCAAAAAAGGCATGTGAGATTTTCCCGAAGTGTCTTAGATATGAATACAATCCACTCCTACCTCTTCTTTTTTTTTCCCCTCTTCCTTTACCCTGTTTTCTGCTTGGCAGCCTGCTGTTCATTTATTCGCTATATGACGCGTTCAGCTAATGAAGTCCACCAGCTCAGAAATAAGAGGTGGCAATCATATCAAGTAATAGCATATCATGGAGGCTGAACTACACTAGAAGATTTCTGAAACCACAGGACTGCTTCTCTTTTGAAGATTGTTGTCCTTTTTGGAGCTCAATGTACTTGCTAAATTTTCACGATAATTCTAGTTGACTTTTAATTCTATATTTTTTTTTTTTTGGATCTCAGAGATGCTAATGCTTGTGTTTGGGTATCTTTGCTAAAGTAAATTACAGAAGAATACAGTCTTTTATAACACCTACTGGAATTTTGTTGCATTCTGGTTTCTATTGAAGCATATTGTCTGGAGTGTTAGAACTGTATCTACCTCAGCCGGAAATCCTGACTTCTCACAACACTGTGGTGTATAGTTTTACACCATAAACAGATGGCCATTTGCCTCTTCTTGCTTTCCACTTCCATAGTTGAAATATTCTAGTTTCATAGTTGAAATGCTTCTTGACTTCTTGCTAGAAGTGGCAAACCATTTTAAGTATTTCTGTATTTGAGGCTTCCCTTTGTCACACAGAAGTGTCCTCTGATTTGCTCCATACACAGTTTGGATGTTTTCCCTTGATCTCTCCTCTGTACTTTTAAAAGAAGTGTTTACTTTTCTTGTGTTGAAGTGACTGGTGATACTTGACCTCCTGTTGCTATCCAGAGGTTGCATGATACATTGGTGAAACAGCCACTCCTGTGTAGTTCAGCCGAGGCCAACAGAGGGACCTGCACAATGAAAAGAAAGTTGTATACCATAGTTTTTAAATATAGCTTCTATATGTAAAATTTAATGCAAATTCTCTAATGCTATGCTTTAAAGAAACACAGTTGTGCAGACAATTCAGTTTCAAATATTTCTTATATTTTTCTGAAAAAAATTAAGCTCGTCTTAGGTGTCAGTGAATGTTTTCAGACCATAACGTAATCCAGATGGTTCTTTTTTTCCTCTCTTATGCTTCTCTTGTAGTTACCTCTTTCTTATTATGGGTAATAAACCTTCCCTACATACTGGCACAATTTCTTTATGCTGATGGTTCATTCAAGGCTCTCTTCTTAACCCTTTGATGATAGTAGTAAGTTTCCTCATAAAACAAAGTTACGGGCACAAAATTCTAAACTCCAGAATTAATATAAACATAAGAGTCAGATGAAAGGACTTGTGCTTCCAATATGAAATACTCGATGTAAGACCTTTTGAAGCCTTGAAGAAAGGTTGCTTGGTTACATTTACAGTAATTATTAATGGAATGTCCATGCTTTAGTTGCAATATGATTTTCCAAAATAATTTCATATTGATTCTTACTTAATACCTGTTTTCAGGCAGGTAAATTATTAGAATCATGTGGAAATTACCAGAGGACACTGAGTTGTGCTGATGTCTGTTTCTCACTCCCCCTTGCCCACTTTACCCAAAATCACTTGGTACCACTGTTTTCCCATTGCAGAATTGTGCAACAAAGCTTATAGACATAGCTAAAGCTAGTGGACTTTGCAGGATGGGTTAAAGACAAGCCTTTGCATGCTTGTGGATGAAGTGTGGTCATGTATGTTTGCCTGACTGCTGGGGCAGAAGGATGTGCTGGTAGTCAACAATAAAGCTGTACAGTAGCTTCCTTAATGTTGAGACTCAGTGATCATGGACTGCTGCAGTCACTTATGCCAATTCAATTCTCTCAATTCACTAAGGCAGAAATCTATGTTGGCAGGCCACCTTGTTTGTTTGAGTACTTAAATTATTAATTTCTTGGCTATGAACTGTATGTGCTTCACACAACACAGCAAACTGCCATTTTTCGCCATGTTGTCACTATTGCTATGTATTCCTTATGAAATGTGTGATCTTTATCAATTTTTATAACTGGAAGAAGTAGCACATATATAAACATGCTATAGAATGCAGTGCATTTATATTGGAGGAATGCATTTCAGTTGAGTCTGTGGAAAATAGTTGATAATCTGCATGGTAGGTCTTCATAAACATTACAGTACAAATTGTTTCAAACATGATTACTTCTATAAGATCTTTAAATTCCTCAGTTTTGTGCTATATTATGTTTCAGCCCGTGTTTATGCTTAGTCTTAAACCTTGGATTTAATATAACTTTATACCTTGTTAATGACAATTAGTTCAGTGAGAAATGCATGTATTTTTTATTACTTCTCTCTGAAATCTAAGTGACAGAGATGAACACAGAGGTTAGATCTGCAAAGTTACGTCTATTGCTTCATGAAGTGCTGTAGAAGACTCCTACTGTGCTTGAGGAAAGTTCTGCTCTTCTGCTGGAAATTATTTCCCCTTTCCTTTTCATTACTTCCAGGTTCAAGGAGATCAAAAAATCATTTCCAATTAGGGAAAGAAAAATTTTAAAATGTTGTTAAGCTTGTCCGAAAGGACTAAACTGAGAAGGACTGCTTTAAACATCTTTAAACAACTTGAAACATGTAAATTGTTGTATGTTTTTCTGATTTAAACTTATTCTAGGTGTGTTCTCTCTCAGCCAAAAATTATTGAGGTATGAGATGAGCTTTTTAAGCCACTTCCACAGGAAATTGACTGAGTTCTAAACTGTGTCTGGCACTGGTTTAATTTCCTTTTCTCCCTTCTTTGCTTTTATGGTATTGTAGTGAAATTGCTTCTCTGATTTATCTTACTTTTTGATGCCGCCACTCTGGAGATGTTTGACTGGGCAAGTATAATTTTTTCAAAAATAATTAGTTGCCTTCTATGAACAATCCAGGGTCCATGATAGCAGCAAGATTACCACATTTATATTTCTTACCACCAGCTTCTCTTTCATGACTATTTTGGTCCTATGGGACTACAACTTAAACAAATACCACATTTTCTTTGTTAATTATTAAGTAACCTCTTCCTCTGTAATTGAATTAAGCTCAGCAGCTTCTCAAATTTTACAAAACTAGAAGAACACGATCATTTTGTACTTCTGGTATCTTTTTTCTAATGTGATGCATTGAGGGGAAGATGGAAAGATCCATAAAATACAAGGTGATCTTTTCCACATAGTTTAGGTAATTCATATATCACAACAGTTGATTGACAGGTGCATGATTTAGACTTTCGTATCTCTGTGAAAATACTGATAAGTTTATATGACCTTTGAAGTTCAATACGGTATTTTTTGTCTCCTGCTCTGGTATCAATCCATTGATATGCAGCAGAGTTGCCCTTTTCTTGTTTAGAAGTAATAATATTTTCACTTTACACTATGCTGCTTCCTGTATATATCATAATTCTTTAGATAAAAAATAATCTGTTGAGACTTCCATTTATCCTTTTGCATAATTACCATAATGTGAATCCTGCTGTTCTGCAGGGGAAATAAAAACACAGTAGTATGCATATATATCTACATTTATTGTGTTGGAAAGCACCATAAATACTTTGTAAATCATTGTCCTAACCTCTTCTGATCTGTGAATAATAGTAAAGGAGTAGAGTATCATGCGCTGTCAAACGTTTTTCTACTCACTTCAAACTTTTTACTTTCCTTCTATATATATGGCAATAGCAATACCAGAGCATGTAGCGGTGTCTTTTTTGGAAGGTATTGATTGAGAACTACCTGTTTTGACAAGTCTTAAGGAACCTTAAGTTTGACAGCATTGAATTAGGCACACTCATTTTGCTGCAAAAATAGGAGAGCTTTTTGCAAATTATTATTTTTTCCTTAGTGGGAGAGAGAGGTTGTGTTTCTACTATCCAGGCATGTGTGGTGGTTAACATGACTTTTGAAGTCATGAAGTAAAGACTTCCTAAAAATGTGGTTCAGTGTGATGAAATATTTTAGTGTCATCTACTCTGCTGCTGAATGGCTCAGTCTGTATGGTGGATCTTGAGAAGAGTTCAGAGCCTGGCTCTGTGTATATAATGCATTGACAGCATCCTCACTTCCTTCCAAGATAGGAATGCTAGAATGGAAACATTTATAAAAGCCAAATTGAAACATACATATCCCTTCGTCATATAAAATGCTTTCCCCCCCCAAATGAAATAATCAAAATGAATGTTTTTTCTATTTTGATGAAACTGTTTTTATAGAAGTTCAGTGGAGCATTTTGACTTTTCATAATTAGCAAATAAATGGTCATTAGAGAAAATTGATCCCTTATGTGTGTTTAGTGGGAGATAAGAGAATGTATGTAGAAAAGTTTGCTCACTATTTTAACACTTTAAGCAGTTGTTTATTACACACATGCATGTGGATGGACATACACTCTTAAACTTTTCAATTTTGGTATTTTCTCTTAGAAGCTAGCTTGTCAGGGAGGCACAGAGATTACTTAGCATGCTTAAATAAAAGAATCAGAACAAGGCTGTGCTTTGAGATACAGTCAAAGTGTTGCATTCACTTATTCTGTCTCAGCTCTTAGCTTTTTCATATATGTTCCTTAGCTTTGTGATAGTGGGTGATCATTTTGATACTTGTGTAGGAGGGAAGTTCAATATGTCTCAACTACTCTATAGAAGAGGTTGGTTGGTGTGTGGTGTTTAGGGGTGTGAATACAAAAGAAGGACAGTACTGGAGGTTGTCTCTAAATTTGTTTCCTGCTTAGCTGTTGCTTGGACATATGAATGCATAGTGTAGGAGCAAGACTGAAGAAGAATAATTAAAATGTTGGCAGGGTCTTTCAAAGGCTTGTGACATGCTTGTGGATCTTCTTTCATTTTTTGTGGCACTGGTAATACAAATGTATTTGGAAAAAAAAAGATGCTGTAACAATAGACCACCATCACAGCTTTATATGGTGGAAGGTGCCTTGATATCTTACTCCAAGTATTTATCTTTTTTTTCTTTTCTTTTTTTTTCTTTCTTTTCTGAACATCTGCTTTGTTGCCGTGGTACAATAACATCATTTTAAAAATTTCTTTCCTGAGCTCAAAATATTTTTATACTTTTCAGAACTCTATATATCCATGGCCATACAAGGCTGGATTTCATGGTCTGGTATACTGCAATTGAAAAAGCAGCAGGTACAGATGGTAATGCATTACGAGATCAGCAGCTCAGCAAAAATGATGTTCCTATTATAGTGAACAGCTGCATAGCGTTTGTTACACAGTATGGTAAGTATAGTGGATTTTATTCAAGCTAAGATCATTTGTATAATACCTAAGCACTCCCAGTATCAGATCCTATTGAATGAATTTTTATATTACTTAAAGTAAAACCTTGCCCCTCACTAGCCTTGCCATTCTTTGATGACATGGTGCAATACTCTACCACACATCTGAGAATGGCCAGTTTGGGGAAATGCAACTTGGTAAATGCCCTTTATAGACACCTTTCTATTTTAAATACCGTGTTGTTTGCCTTACGAAACAGCCTTGGGGTCCAGTGCCTGACTGCAGACAGCTCAGCCCAGAAAATAAACTCTGTGAACCTGGAAAAGCTATGGTCTGAGCACATCTTCTTGGAAGCTGGCATCAGCTGTGGAATTGAGTTCAGTCTAAGGCTGCTGGTTTTTCAGTGAAATAGCCTGAGGATGTATAGTCAGTTACCATTTATTTAAGTAAATTTTGCCAGCATAACTTTCTATGGCGTTAGGTCATATGCAGATGATGTTTGTGTCCTTTTACTACTTCAAATTCATAAGTTTTCTTGTGAGATGCTACATGCATATCAACCCTGTACAAATTGGTCTTTGGTATAAATGTGTCTGTAACCTCTGTCAGTGTGAGAACATCTAATTTCTATTTGAGTCGAAGTTTGACTAAATAACCTTTGAATATAGCAATACTGCATTATTGTAAATAGTTGTACTGGAGTTACACCTAGTGACTAAGGAAAAAACTTTTGCTAAATGTTTTTTTAATCATTAGCAATAGAAATTATTCCCAGTATAGTTTAAACCATTTCATCCTCTGAATTGTTAAAGCTGGTTGATTATGTCTGCCGCTTAGAACAATTTGTGTAGTCTAAATTAAAATTCAGTTTCCTAACATCTTTTAAATCAATTAGATCTTTATCAAAAATATCCTTTTCAGGATCAGCATTAGTAGCTGTTAAAATGCTCAGTTGAAAGCTGAAGGAATTATTTGCATGCATTACTTGCATGCATACAACTTTTGTATCATCACTGTAAAGGTTCCGTCTTCAGCTGCAGTCTACAGAAGACAGATGCCATTGCGTTCTGGGGCTGCTCCTGACAGTAACACCACAAAGGCAGTACCAAATGGAAGTGCCCGTGGGCATTACAGGAAAGGTGAATTGTAGAAACATTAGACATGATTTCACAGGTTTCGACAGAGTTCTTAATTTGGCAGGTATATAAGGAAAGCAGGATTTGGCATAAAGTACCACCCTCTTTCAAGAACTGTGAATGCAGAGAACACCTCTACAGAGATAAACAGGACTGCACATCTATGCCAAACTTACACAGGTTTTGAAAAATAAAAGTTCTGACTACAATCACATATGCAGTGATTGAAGGGCGTCATGACTTTGTTTTAAACTATACATTTTCTTTTTAAGTTGCCTTTACTGGTTTTAATTGTTACACACAAGAATAGTAGACCGATGTCTTCCAGAATATGAGAAAAATTAGAAAAAGGGATATTTTCTACTGATCTTGAGGCTTTTAAGAATAAAATATTTCAGGTTGGATGAATGCAATAATACTCTGAGTCTTAAGCTGAGTTCATCAGTAGAGTAATAAAATAAAAGGAATTTTCTCATGAAAGCAGCTGTGTTTTATATGTAATACAATACCTATCATCAAAACTACTTCTCGTTACTGTGCCTTTTGAAAATACTGTTTTAGGAAGTCCTGAAGAGATTTGGGGATTTGAATTGCCAATAAAATACTCCTGAAATAGTGATCCCAGGCTTCCTTATTATTATGATGAGTATTTTTGCAAAGATGTGTAGTTGGGTGTAAGAAGACTTTACAGTGTTTTTACTAACAAAGTGAGTATGCGTAAAAGGTCAGAGAGGTTTTGTTAGGAAATGCAATGTGTTTGGCAGCCACATATAGTTTTCATATAATGCTGTCCAGAATTTTTAAAAGAATACTTGATTTTACATTCATTTATTTTTCTGCCCTGTATTTCTGTGCCTTAGGTTTAGGTAGCAAGCAAATCTATCTTAAGAATGGTGATTCTTCAAATGTGGCTGAACTGCTGGAAAGCTTCAAAAAAGATGCAAGAAGTGTTAAACTAAGAGCAGGAAAACATCAGCTTGAAGATGTGACTGATGTACTGAAAAGTTTCCTTTCTCAAATAGATGATGCACTTCTCACTAAAGAACTTTATCCATTCTGGATCTCTGCATTAGGTAATGTATTCAATAACATTCAATACAATAAAGGTTATATGTCCATTTGCAGTATCAAATTTGAGGGGGTTGTTAATTTACTTGCCCTGTGTCAACTTATGTTATGTCATAATTGGCATGAGGAAGAAAAGTATTTGGGACTTGAGTACAATAGACCCACGTTAATCAGAGATGATTTTATTGCCTTTAAGTGAAACAGAATAATAATATCAAAGAGCAATGTTTCCCTGACTATATATTTGTAAGCAGTAGACCAATACTGTGTCATATTTGAAACAGCCAAAGTAAAAGGTGATGATTTACATTCTAAAGAAGCATTTAAGATAGAATGAAGAAACACATATGCGTTAGAGTAGGAAAAAAGTGTGTCATCTCCTTTGACCATATGTAGTTCAAAACTGACAAAATATTGATGCTATCATCTGCACAATAGCTAAATGACAGCCTTGCTGTTTAGGTTTTTCATGTATGTTTTATGAACAAGCAAACTTAGGTATATTAACAATGTAAACTTGTTAACAACTGTTACTTGGGGTTTTTTCCCTAAGAAATATTAATTTATTTTGAAAGAAAATTTAAGTAACTTCCTGTCACTGGAGATTGTTATGCGTTTAAAACATGAGGTTGTGTATCTCTGTATGGTTAAAAATAGAACTATGAGATTACTAATGTATTAATTACTTATCATGTAAATTGTGATTATTTTTATAATGTTCTTTCAAAATAGCTATATTTCTAGTTGATTCTATATTGCAGTATTTGCAAACTGCAAGAAACAAGTGGTTTCCCTGCCAAACTGTGCTATAAAATTTCAGTTGAGGCACAGCAATAAAAGGTGTGTAGGAAAAGCTGACAGAACATTAATTTCTTCCTTAATGCATAGGAGTCACAAAGGCATATTTACTGTGTGGCAAGTTTTGTCTCTAAAAAAAGATATTAAAAGCATAATCATCTCTGATTTTGCTTAAGTTCAAATATATGGATGTTGCTTTAACATGAACCACTAGACTTTCAGGAAATTCAAGTATTAACAGTATTCGCATTTTCGACCTTTAACCTCAATTTGAACAAACTAGAGGAAAAAATATTAAGAGTTTATTCACCTACCACATGATCAATCTCATCAGAAACCAGAAAAGTTCTATCTGAGACAGTCTAGATTTAAGTCAGCTCTTTTTAACCGTGTTACAGTGATTCCCCTCCCTGATATGTACAAGTGGCTAAAATTCTACTTCAGCTTTACAACAGAGAATCCTGCCCTGTTAAGTGATACAGAAGATATTTCTAGGAAGATTAAAACATTTAAGAAAATAGAGTAGAAGACCTTTAAACTGTTGTTTTGTTATTTGTTTATTTTTTTTCCAATTACCAAAGAAATTAAAACTTAGTAGTTAGCAGAGAGCACCATCAATCAGCCAGAAGAGTTTTGTGCTTTCTTTTCAGAAACTTGGGAGAAGCAAGGGACTGAGAGGGAAAAGCTAACCAACTAAATACAATCTACATTAACTTTGTTTTATGCCCTGAGCATAAGGGGGCATAAGCAGCACAGGGAAGCAGACTTACCATAAGGTAGAGAGCTGTGGCTGTGTCTCTCATACTGTCATTCCGAAGGCTGGAATTCCTGCCATCAGCCTTGCCGTCGTTCAGCTGTATGCAACTCAGTACAGCTTATTTACCAGCCCTTTCCCTTTGCTCTCCTCTAATCAGTCTTATATATACTTAGATCCTTAATCTACTTTGTGCCTTGAGACACTTTTCTAGTAAACACTTGAAATATGAAAAGATCTTTTCCTTTCTCATTGCTGGGAATTCTTAGCAGTACATTTGTACTTGTGCAGACGCAGTTGCACTCACACGTGTACACACACAAACTACAGATTAAGTATGCTTTGAGAGGAAAGCAATTGCTATTCTGGGCTTTAGTCTTAACTGGTGGCAAGTGGTGCTTGAATGTAGAACTGTCCTTCTTTATTGGTGTTTCTCTGAACTGGTGTAAAATAATAGACTTTTAAAATTGTATATTGTCAGCATTGCCTTTATGAAGAAGAGGTTGATTGGGTAAATAGTAATTTTAAAGGACTAGATGATGCTGGTATCGTTAATGAGAACTGCTGTTGGATTTTAGTGTGCATTGTTATTAATGCTCAATGATTATTATTTTCTGGCAGATACACAGAATGAAAAGGAACGTGTGAGGAAGTACAGAGCTTTTATTCGGAGTCTTCCACCAGTCAACAGAGCAACTTTGGCTGCTTTAATTGAACATCTTTACAGGTCATTGCAAAATGCATTGTAGCAGAGAAATTCTTATAATGTGTTCTCAGTATAACTCTACAGTATATGAAATGTGGCTTGTTTCATTAACTAGTAATCACAAAAGCTTATCTAGTTGCAGCAATTAATTACACTTGAATTCCTTTATTTGATAATGTGTTTTTTCTTTGGTTGTATTTTTAGCAGTAGGTATCTATAAAAATCAATGGATTGGAACGCACTTACAGAGAGAGGGATGCCAGTGTATGTGTCCAAATAGGGTAATTTTTGATGTAGCTTCTTTTGCAATCTCGTTTTACTCCAGTCTGCTAGTCTTCCAGAGGATTGTTGCAAATGGTTCTTGAAATTAAAATATTTTTTTCAGTGAAAATGCCCTTCTCCACAATCTGTTTTGCACATAATAACTTTGAGAATTACCTACCCTTTCTGTTTTTCATCACTGCTTCATTTGACAACTGAGGTAGTAGTAGAGAATATCCAAAATACAAACTTGTTTAAGCACCAAAGGTCATGACTTATTCCTAGATAAAATAAGGGGTAGAAAATGTGTAAAAAATATGTGACAGGATGGATCTGAGTTGTCATGGTTAAATAGTACCAGTCTATATTATATCATCTGTCGAACAAGTCAAATTATATTTTTGATGAAGTGCAGTGGGTATAGAATGTGTGGAAACTTTACAGGATGTTGTGTTCAGAAATTGTTACAGAGCCAGGTACATAGCAGATGTCTTTTAAAAATATTTATATGATTATGAAGTTGTTTGGCACCATTATTGGGATAAAGATTATAATACATATTGTGTTTAAGAAGTTTCTAAGCATATCCAGTTAGAGACATTAATATGCTGTTGCATCTCTTCTGAAAGTAGTTTAAATTCATGCTTTTAACAGCCAAAATTCTTCTGTGGTACTTTAAAGTGTTTGCCTCTAAAAGAGGAACACGTTATGTGAACAACAGAACTGATATGGAAACTTTGCCACAGGGATAGGAACTAAGAAGGACCTGATTTCTTTCCACATTTTGTTTGATCGTAGATCTGAAGTTTGTAGGATATACTTACATTGCATAATATGGTGAAACTGTATTTAGCATTGGTTTGGCCTCACCTGGAGCACTGTGTGCAGTTCTGGGGTCTGCAGTTTAAGGATGTTAAGGTCTTTGAACGCATCCAAAGGAAGGCAGCAATGCCGATGAAAGGGCTGGAAGGAATCACCTGTGGGGAGCGGCTGAGGACTCTGGGCTTGTCTGCTTCAGAGAGAAGGAGGCTGAAGGGTGACCTCATTGCTCTGTAGAGCTTCCTGAGGAGGGGAAGTGGAGAGGGAGGTGCTGATCTCTTCTCCCTGGTATCTGGTGGTAGGATGCATGGAAATGGTTTAAAACTGCATCCAGAGAAGCACAAACTTGTCATTAGGAAGCATTTCCTTACTGGGAGGGTGGTCAAACATTGTAATGGGCTTCTTAGAGGAATGGTGGGTGACCCAAGCCTGTCACTGCTGTTGGACAATGCCCTTAGCAACATGCTTTAGCTTTTGGTCAGCCCTTAAGTGATCAAGCAGTTGGACTAGATGATCGTTATATGTCTCTTCTAACTCAAGTATTCTATTCTGGTTTTATTCTTTTCTATTCTAAACAGTTTTGATATCACTTGAAATACAGTAAGAAAGTTTTCATTTCTGTAATGAGAAATAAAGAATATAAAGAAATATTAAATAAATAAGTAAGAGTACATGTTTTCATTGCATTTAATGTAGTTACCTTTTTTGAACTGCACTCCATATTCTGTAAAGGAGCCTCAGACAATTAAAGGAACAATGAAACTGTCTAAATATGTTTATTTTTCCTTCAACAGGGTGCAGAAGTGTTCTGAAATTAATCATATGAACCCTCACAATTTAGCCTTGGTGTTTTCCTCATGCTTATTTCAAACTAAAGGCCAAACTAGTGAAGAAGTCAATGTAATTGAAGATCTAATTAAAAATTATGTGCAACTTTTTAATGTAGGTATCTTTATATAAATGTATCCTAATTGGTCAGATGTTAGAGATTAAAAAAAAAATCTGCTTTAATATGGTCTTGATAGTAGTTCAATGATCTGAGGATTTGCAGGGTTTTTGAGCTCTAATTCAGTGGATGTTTTTCTTGGCCTGCTTTAAATTTTATTTCCCAGTTAGTTTAACCTGTGTAGGAAAGAGTCTTTATGGGATGCTGTGAGCTACTGTTTTTCAAAATGGTGCTCATTCTCCTTGCTGTCAAAAGCTTACTAAATTTAAGAAAATTTTATGATTATGACTATTAAAAATAATTCTTCTAATCAAATTTTTTGGACCTGATCAGAACTGAAGCATGGAAGGATTTTGTGCTCTTAGTCTCTGAGCTGCAATTTCAATTTGATTTGTTCCTTAGACGCAGAAATAATGTTAAATCGAACAAGATAGAAAAGCTACTACTAGCAGCAGTTCATATTAGCCATTTTGATTTAGAGTGAACTGTGTCACTATAACATTGTTCTGCATTCAATCAATCTGTTTTCATTGATTCCTCTCTGTTTTAATATGTATTCCATTAAGTTTATAATAATGAGTCCCATCAATGAAGAGCTGTTTCTGATTGATAGAATATTTTGCATACTTGCTTCTGTAAGAACATGATTGACAGTGATGGCAATTGTTACAATAATTATTACAAAACTCAACTCAAAAATTATTTATTTTATACAGATAAATGAAGACCAAGTCAAACAAATGGATATAGAGAACAGTTTTATTACAAGGTGGAAAGACACTCAGGTAAGTGACAAATATCAACTGGTGTGAGAATAATTATAACAAAGACTATTTTGTTTTACAGGTTTTTAGGTTTCTAAAAATAAATCTGTAAGTTTTTATTTTGATCAGTGCTGTTAACTACAGAGATTAGGGAAATAAAATGAAATTAAGGAGGAGGCATAAACTGATAAAAGTAAACCAGTTCTTTTTAAAGCATCCTGTGGAATGATGTTCTGGCCTGAGCACTGCACAAATTTACAGGTTGTTGCATGCTTTTACTAGGCTTCATAAATTGTATTAGAAGAAAATAGTCAATAGTTGCAAGTGCAAGAGTGATGACCTGTCTTTTTTTAAATTTTAAACACGCATATTCGATACCTTCAAGTGTATATTAGCTTTTATTATTTCATGAGCTTTGAGTATACATGGTCTCTCTTCATTACTTTCACCATCCCTTTGAGTTTAAATCATATGAATCTTTACCCAGTTCCTGTTTCGTGACCATTTCTAGAGCCTCAAGACATAAATATTTGGGGAAGCTACAGACACATACTAACAGTTAAACACTGAACTTCAGGACAAAACATAAGAAAATGGGAGATCTTCTGCCACTTTATTATCATCTTAAATTTCAGTTTTACCTGTAACAACTTCTGAATAATTTCAGGGTTGTAAGAAATAGGAGAGTGATAGCATGTTCCACTGTCTGAATGGCATTTGTGTACAATCTTAATTAAAGCAAAAATCACTAATCTTCCATAACACTACCAAGGTGGTTGAACTAGGACAGGTAAAATGAGATGTAGGCAGCTTAAAAACTTTTTCAGAAATTTTAAATGGTCAAGGAGAAGGTTTCAATGATTTTGGAGCTTATTTAGGGCTTTAGAAACTGAGAGAAATCTAGGAGACAAAATCAGTAATTCTTTTTCCATTGGGTACCTTCCCCCTTTCATTAAGAGTTTTGTGTACCTTGCAAGTCATGTACTTGCAAGACAGTGTCTTACAGATATATGTTGAAATTGCATGTTCTGTGTCTTATTTTTATCTCATATTCCCTTATTGTCTGGGTCAGAGTGGCATGACCCACTGGGAATGTGCATATAGCATCTTTTAGGTGCCTGGTGGAGTGCCCAAGTTACTGGAAAAAATTTAAAACTTATTTCTAATGTCTGTCTCACAGAATGGAAACTTCTGCCTTGGTAATTGCTAAAAAATCACCCAGATTTGATATCATAGAATCATAGAATATACTGAGTTGGAAGGGACCAACAAAGATAGAGTCCAGCTCCTGGCCCTGTGCAGGCCAACCCTAAGAGACACATCATGTGCCTGAGAGTATTGTCCAAATGCCTCTGGGTCTCTGTCAGGCTTGGTGCTGTGACCTGGGAAGCCTGTTCCAGTGCCCAACCACCCTCTGGGTGAAATACCTTTTCCTAATATCCAACCTAAACTCCCCAACAAAACTTCAGGCCATTCCCTTGGGTCCTGTCACTGGTCACCAGATAGCAAAGAGATCAGTGTCTGCCCCTCTGAAATCTCTCCTCAGTGTCCTCTTCTCCAGGCTGAACAGACCAAGTGACCTCAGCTGCTTCTCATACGGCTTCCCCTCCAGATCCTTGACCATCCATGTTGCCATCCTTTGGATGCACTCTAATACTTTAATGGTTTTTTTTATATTGTGGCACTCAAAACTGCCCCCCAGCACTCAAGGTGAGGCTGTACCAGCACAGAGCAGAGCAGGACAATCCCCTCCCTTGCCCGGCTGGCGATGCTGTGCCTGATGGCCCCCAGGACACGCTTGGCCCTCCTGGCTGCCAGGGCACTGCTGACTCAGATTCAACTTTCCATGGACCAGGACCCCCAGGTTCCTTTCCTCAGTGCTGTTCTCCAGCCTCTCGTTCCTCAGTCTGTGTGTACAACCAGGATTGCTCCATCCCAGGTGCAGAATTCATCACTTCCTTTTGTTATACTTCATACTTTTAGTGACTGTCCATCTCTCTGATTTGTCCAGGTCTCTCTGCAGGGCCTCTCTGTCCTCAAGGGAGTCAACAGTTCCTCTGAATTTAGTGTCACCAGCAAACTTAGTATTCCTTCAGGTCCTGTGTCCAAGTGCTTTATGAAGATATTGAAGAGAACTGGGCTGAGAATGGAACCCTGTGGAACCCCACTAGTGACAGGTCCCCATTCACTGTAACTGTCTGTGCCCGACCTGTGAGCCAATTGCTCACCCATCATGTAACACAGTTATTCAGCTGTGGATGGACAATTTGTCCAGAAGGACACTGTGAGTGACAGTATCAACCGCTTTGCTGAAGTCCAAAAAGATTACATCAACTGGCCTTCCTGGATTAACTAGGCGGGTTACCCTGTTGTAGAAGGAAATCAGGTTTGACAAGCAGAACTTTCCCCTCATGAAACTGTGCTGGCTGTAACCAATGACTGTGTTGTCCTCCAGGTGTTGTCAATACCTTTCAGAATATTCTCCCTGCTTTTGCCAGGTGCTAAGATAAGACTGATGGGCCTGTAGCTACTGGGGTCCTCCTCTTTGCCCTTGAAAATTGTGACAATGTTCACTAGCTTCCAGTCATCTGGAACCTCTCTGTATTCCCAAGACTGCTCAAAAACGATCAAGAGAGGCTTTGTGATGACATCAGCCAGCTCTTTGAGGATTCTCAGATAAATCCCATCAGGCACCATATATTTGTAGGGATACAGCTGGAGCAGCAGATTCTGCACAATTTCAAGCTTTACTGGGGACTGATCATTCTCACAGTCATGGTTCTCCAGCAGGGCACTGAGACCCCTTTTGTCCATTATCCATGCTGATGAGAGAGGCAAAGAATGCATTAAACATCTCTGTCTTCTCCATGTCCCTGGCTGTGAGGTGATCATTCTCATCCTGTAATGGGCTGATGTTATTTCTACACTGCCCGTTGCCACTACTATACTTGAAAAAACTCCATTTTATTGTCCCCCACAGTTCTGGCCAGGTTCAACACCAGTTGAGCTTTGGATGCACGAGTTTTCTCCCTGCAGTGGCAAGCAACATCTCTGTATTCTTCCCATGTCACCTGATCTTGCTTCCATTGGGCATACACCTTCCTTTTTTGCCTTATTTCCAAGAAAGGATCTCTGTTCCGCCAAGCCAGCCTTCTGCCTCACCTGCTTGACTTCCAACATTTGGGAATTGCCTGCTTCTGTGCCCCTAGGAGGTGATTAAAAAGTGACCAGCACTGGTGGATCCCAGCACCTGCAAAAACATTTTCCCTGGGGACTTTACTTACCAGTTCCCTGAGCAGCCTGAAGTCTGCTCTCCTCATGTCCAGAGTTGAAATTTTACTGGTGCTTTTCCTCCTGTCAACACAGATTTTAAACTTGATCAGTTTGAGATCACTGTGGCCAAGATGTCTGCCAATCACCACTTCATTCATTCTTTTCTGTGGTTTTGGAACAAAAGAAAAAAAGGTCTTTTCAAAGTTTATTATACTATTAACATTTTCCAAGCAACTCTGGGAACCTGTAATGAGGACTGTAATGAGGATGAGGACTGCATTCCCTCTGTTATGTCAACCTATTGCCCTTGAAATAGCAATTAAGAAATGAAGTCCTGAGGAGCCTGACTGGTATTTGTGACAATTTGATTGTGATTATGAACATTTTTCTGAAACTCCATATGCACATAACATATGAAATGCACTGATGTGCAGAAGGGAGACGTGCAGAAGGGGAGCGTTTCATAGTATTTCAAAATATTTACTACCTGAAGCCTGCTGATTAAAGAAGCTCCTTCTAAGGTGGTTACAAGGGTGTTTAGAGATTTTATGTATAACTGTTTCTCTAGAAGAACTCAGCATTTCTCTAACTATGTGTGGTGTCATCAGTAGGTTTTGCAGGGGGAATACATTAGAGCCAGACCTGGACTAACAGTAAGTGCTTTAGAAAGAGATTGACCTTCCTCTCTGTTATATTTTACAATTATAACTTCTGTCATGAGTCTATAGTGGATATTACCTGTAATTTCAGAATACTAGATTTTATGGATGGCTACACTTTACATTTCACCAGGCTTAGAACTTTCATGGATCACAGATTCATGAATTGTATGCTTTCTTGAAGCAACAGAAATACAGGTTCAAAATTGCTGTTGCTAGATGCACTTACTGCACCAGCACTAAATATAATAAGGCTGGCCAGTGATTAACTAAGCTAAGTTTGCAATTCAAGGTAAATTAACAAACCCAGTTTTGTACTAATCTTAACTTCACTATTATATAAGCCTAGAGCCACCCAGATATGCTCCCATATAGTCAGAGGTGCAAATCTTACCAGAGAGGTACCCCGGTTTTGGGGAGGAGAGAGAAGCAAACCTGTCAACTTGTCCCTGAAGAGGGGCTGTATTCATGTCCTCTAAAATGGAGAATTGCAGATATCAAATTTACACTTTTAGGAGAAGTGGAGGTATGACTGTTTTAAAATATAACTGGTTACATATTGCTGCCATCACAGATGGTGGGGCAGCCACTTTCTCATTTTCATATTGGTGGGTGTATTTTTTAATACATAAATGAGTTTGGTTACCTTGGTCAGGCTGTTGTAGGACCCATGGTTGAATCAAAAACAGAACAGAACTGTGACACTTCAATATTGCTTCCTCCTCAATCCAGCTGAGGCATCAGTAAAGGCCATCTGACCTTCGCCTGCAGTGTGTTGCAACCAATGTCTCATCTCCTCCTCAAAGGACCGAGTTTATCCAGTTAGGCATGGATAGAAGGGAGTGAGGTCTTAACATCTCTATGCATAGGCGTGGGTGCTGTCCTGTTCATCACTGAGACAGCATCACCTCAGGCACTGCACAACTGCTAAGTCATTCTTGAACCAGGTGCGAGATAAAGTGGCTCAGCTCATGTCCTTTCTCAACCAGCCTCATCAGTTCTGCACAGCAGTTTCCCACAGGCTTCCAGTTACTGTTAAAACTGATGATGTGGTGCAATTGAATGATGTAACAGCATCACTGTAATCGTGTAAGCATCACGGATAATTGGCAACTTAGGCCTCAAGCAGCTACAATTAAGAACTGTAAGAATTCTTTACATTGAACAACTGATAGTCTGATATTGCATCAAAATGTGTGCATATATGTGGGAAAATCAGCGATGTAGACAGTTAATACTTTGGAATATGTAGGTTACCTCAGTGCTATTATCTCTGGTGATGCAGAGAACAACTGATCTGAATTTCTGCTGAATTACTCAAAGTTCACATGTGTGAAATGTCACTGAAGTTCTGTTCCAGGTGGCACTTCATTAGTCGCTTTTCATTTTCTGTCCACCATATACTTATGCCAGCTGTTGCAGTAATTTACATCACCTTTTCTCTCCATATGGTTGTTTACATGAGCCCACTGGAAATCATGTGTCATCTTCATTCTTATTTCCAACCTTTTTCTGTAATATCATCTGAAAAGCAAATTTTATAACTAAATGAGCTTTTTTGAGTCTGTGCCACTATAATTAAGCAGCTTTCTTCAAAGTAGCTTTGTAATGTTTTTCCTCACAAATGTTTCCATTAGTTTTCTATTCTCAAAGGCTAAACTAACTTAAAAGTTTCTGGTTTTCAGAATGGTAATATTCTTTAGAATTCAGCACAGCCATTTATTTTTCCATAGAAATGTAATCTTAGCTTCTGTAAATTGGTCAAAATGTATCCCAAAGCTCAACTGCTTATATATATATGTGTATATATATGCTTCTATATGCTTTTCTTAACCTCTTCCTCTGTAGTAATATATAAATAAGTAGCATCACTATCAATACCATTCTCAAAAATGAAGACACAAATTGTTATCATAGTGTTAATTTGATTATAAATCTTTATATTTGCCTATTAATGGAATGGTGCACTTCCTGATAGGTCCCTGTTTCTGCCTTAATTTTTCTTCCTATGCTCTGATCATCACTGTGTAGTTATTTTTTAGAAAATATTTTTTGGTACTGGACTGCGATGAATTGCAATCTTTAGAAGATGCTTATGACTATACTAAAAGGGAATTAGAGCAGGCAAAATGTGAGACATTTTTAACTTTAGAAAAATAAAGTAATTTCTCATCCATGAATATAATTTTATTGCCATAGATGAGCAAACCTAGTTACAATGGAAAATATTACATTCCTTCTCATAAATCTTATTTTTCCTCATGATCATAAAATGTTGGATTTACTGACTTCCTAATTTCTTTCTAAGTTTTATGTTGTTAGACATTCTTAAATAACATTTGTTAGTATTCAGTATATGAAACTATTATATATGCCATACATTTGCTTTTTCTGATTATTCCACATTAGCATTGTGTATAAAGTTTGGCCTTCTCTCCAACAAATTTGAAGAGATATATTTAACAGAGGTTGATATAGAGAGTATTTATTTTAATTTCTTCTTTAATTATGTAATGACAAGTTTCCATTATGATTAAGAATCATAAATGTGGAATTTGTAGTAATGAATTTTTATTTTCTTGATATGTACATATGGCTATGTGGCTGAAATACTCTGTTATTTGTAATTTTTCATCTCACTTTTAACTAAGTCGGTGTGGGGTTACAGTCCTTTTTCATTATTTTAAATTCTATTAATCTGTTTTGATTCTGAAGTGAGCCTGACAAACCTTCAAATCAGAGTTAGGGCTCTGGCAGTTTAAGATACTGAGGTACACTCATGTCTTAAACATAAATTTAAAATTTCCACTTATTTCATGTCTCCCTTAGTTTTCCTGCTCTTGAATGTATATTTGTAAATTATGTTCATTTTGCTTGATATGATTCTGTTGGATTTATTCAGGGTTTGATTCAGGATTTATATAGGATTTTTCTCCTGAATCTGTGAATAGGTTTGTTTTTTTTCCTTACACTAGTTAAATAAAAAGGAATAATAATTGTATTTTCCTTATTTAAAAAGAAACTCAAAATGCTTTTAAGATGATCTAATTTTTTTTAATTGTTTCCTTTTAGGTTTCCCAGGCTGGAGATTTGCTTATTGAAGTTTATGTGGAAAGAAAGGAGCCAGACTGTAGTATTATAATCAGGGTTAGTGTACAAAAATGATACAGTGATTTTGTGAAGCACTTTTTCTTAAAGTATATAAGATTTATTTTAATACATGTTTTTATATAAGTACACAATGAAAGTGTGAATTTATGTTTATCACTATTCTTTTAAATACTTTGTTTTAGAATTTGCTGTGTTGCCTAAATTATGTAAAGACTGATTATTATGCATTTTTACATTTTAAAGAAAAATTTTAAGAAAAATGATACAATCTTAAAGGGGACATGACCTGCTTTAGTTTTACTGTAGTATACAGCCATGTAAATTCTCCCAACTCTGTGTGCAACACATGAGAACATTAACAAGTGCCCAATGAATATTGGATTTATTTAATAGTACAGGCCATTAAAATGACATTCCTCCTTTCCTTTTGTCTGTGGATTGTCTGTCCATCTTTCTTTGAGTGTTAAGAAACACTTGTTATTTACTATAATAGAGATTTTTGAGCTTTCTATTTGATAGTGTATTTTAAATACCTGGATCTCCCTGTAGTGGTGTTCCGTTATTTTTCATTACACCTCTCTGTTTTGGTTTCCTTTTAGTTCTGTTCAGCATATGACTCTCAAACACTTTTGTTTGTACATATATGGGGTATGTAGTATACATAGATACACATATGCTAAAATACATGCTTTTTAAAATAGGCATAAAAATGCAAATATGCATTGCTAAGACAAAAGAAAAAGGTGAACTTCTAATCACCCAAGAAAATATATCAAGGTGCTTTTTTTTCCGTATTTTTCTGGGGTAGAGAAAAGGAATTCAAAGCTACCAAATTAACAGTCAGCTTAAAAATATAGCTTCAATCTCATGGAACAAAATAAGGAAAGCCTGCTGGAATCTGAGAGATACTTTATGGGTTTTCAACTCATGTATTTACTGTTGCCTTCTTGTTGCTCTTTTTTTTTTTTTTCCTTAAGGCAACTGCAGGGAGGAAGACTGAAAGAATATATCAGAAATCAGTAATTGAAATGTATTATAAACTGACTCAATTTGTATTACAGGTATCACCTTTGATGGAAGCAGAGGAATTAACTAATGATGTTTTAGGAATCAAAAACATTATTCCCAGCAAAGATGATATCTGGACTGCTTTCGAAGTACTTGAAAATGGAGAATTAGGTTAGTGACACTTCAATTTATGCATGTCAATGGGCTTTTATTATTTTAATTTTTCAATACTTAATATAATGAAAAGCTTAGTTAAAGAATTTATGGAAACAAAAAAAATTAGCCTTCATGCCAATGTTTTACATTTGGTGATTGTGGCATCTGCATGATTTCTTTCTACACTTTTCCAGAAATAACGTGCTGAATTGTTGTAAACTTCTTATAAATTAGGGGCTGAGAAGATGTTCTTTATATTACAGTGCTTCGCAGTTCATTAATCATCAGCTATGGAAAAGTAGGTCTTACTGATAAGTCTTAAAAGAAAACCCTATTTTCATTAGAATGTCAGCACTTGATTTTATAAGCAATAATGCTTTTCAAAAAATTAAATGAGAAAATACATGTAATACTTAGGAGGAAGGATCTTTTATATTTTATTTAGTCAAATATTTAATATATATAGGTGAAAAAATGAGGCATGAAGTGTGTAATTCTGTGTTTATGGCAAGTGGCTTTATGGTGTATCTACCAGAATCCTGAAAAATTTGTTTGAAATATAGTTCTGCTGCCAACAAAAGCAAATGTCACAATGTCACAATATTCATGAACTGTAAAGAGGTTTTATCATTGGGAATGCTTTATATATGCTGGAGTCTGTTTAAAATGCTGGAGCATTTTATTGTTAGAGATACCTAAAATAACGTAAAGTAATAGGGATTTTTTAAATTAAAATGTATTTTGATGAATATTCCCTAAGGTAATCTGATTTTTGAAGAATATGTGGGGTCAGAAATATGCAACGTCTATTTGCATTTCCTAGTAAGTTGCTGCTCTTAACTATTCTCATGTTACAGAGAGGGACTGTGGACTTGTTTATTTCTATAGTGAAGATACCTATTTTCAAGTCAAGAAAAAAAAATAGTCGACAAAATAACATTACTAAATATTGCTCTAATATTGTTTGAATAGTTTTGTTGTGCTTGATTTTCAGATGTGCTTACAATAATTCCTTCAGTTTTACTAATATTACTTATGTACTCTGTCTTGAGCTTGGCAGTATAAAAAAACTAGAATGGAAGTGTATTCTCCCTTTCAACTTGAAATAAATTATCCTGAGCCCTCTTCACATCTTGCGCTCTGTTGGTGATCCTGTATAGAGCTGTAATACAGAGTTCATTTCCAGATTCACATATGTGGGTTACAACTGACAAAGAATGCTAGCATTTGTTATCTTTAGAAGAGTCTTGATAATTCTGACAAGTACAATACAAATCATATTTCTTATGACTGAATAATGGAAAAAAATGGGATTTTATTTTCTTAAACTTGAAATATGACGCTTACAGGAACATGAAAACTAAAGCTGATATGGCCAAGAGAACATGAAAGTAAATAAAAAGATAGACCCCACAAGAGCTGCTTGAGTTATTTGGTTGCAACAACTAATATTTTAGTGGGGTATAGAAATGTTGTCTGAGCTAATGACTGTGGAAGACAAGCAAAATTAAGCTAAGAGTGAGACACTACAGGCCCTACATAACACAATAAATATGGGCAAACATTGGAGTATATTCTACTGAAAGAAGAGTTTCCAACACAAAGTGGAAATGGCATACTAGTGTTTTATAAAAACCAAGCAAAAAGCAGACTAAATTAAGTCCTAATTCATCACCTGACTCCTGTCAGTAGAGACTGTGTTGATGAAATGTCTGTTTCATGGACCCCTTTCCAGAAGAATCAGTCCATCAAAACAGGTGAATTATTGTTTCAAAATAAAAATACTGTTGTAGTAAGAGACATTTACTCCGGTAGGCTCCTGTGGTCCTATGGCTGAATCTAGCACATTTGCAGAGGGTGGGAACACAGAGAAAATTAGTTGTACGCACTCTTTGGTCCAAATGTGACAATGTAGAACTAAAACACTACTTGAGTCTTTGCTACTGCAAGTTGATTCTACTAGTGTCATTTGACAAATACCATCTGAGGCATTTACAGATTAGTTGAGCTTATGACACATAATGACAGAAAAAAGTTTGCATATTTGTTTCAAATGTACATCAGTAATCACAGTGTCTTTCTGATAAAAATTAATTTTCTGCTTTTTTTCCTGCCATGGTCTGCTACCTGTCCAGTGCATTGTGGTATTCTGTTTGTTACACTCAATCCTGAATTTTTATAAGACTTACTTTATTTTTTGAGATACATTGTCATGAAAACAACCCCTTAGAAGGCAAGAAAATTAGAATCATATTTTCTAGAAAGTAATTTTCTACTAATAGTTAATGTTGTTTAAGGTGAAAATGGCTGGATTAGCATATTTCACCTGAGTGAAAGAAAGGGTAATTGAATGTGTGTGTTGACTGCTTGCTGCTCAAAATACTAAAATTGCAATATTAAAAAATCAGCTAAATTATTTGCATATAGAAAAGTTGCAATAATTGATGATTTTATCTAACCTAATGCAAAATATTTAATAACATATGCTTTTACAAAATAGGGTGTATATACATTTTTTTAATAGTATGTGATTGATGGATAGTTTGTAAATGAGGTGTGTTACCAGTAAAACAGCTAATGGTTTTCGGCGTGATGATTTATGTACCATGGATGGATTATGTACCATGGATTATGATGATAGATGGTCTTAAATGTAACTATAAATAAACCAGTAGGTGTTTACTGTGGGAGTGCTGGTGTTCTAGGAAGACGTGATGATTTGCCAGTCTCCTGCCTTTGATTTGTAAAGTTCTTCTCCTTAAAGTGGATTTTCTCTCTTGTACAAAGGCATCAAGTGTTTAAGTTTTATCACATCAGAGTCCACAGTTTCCCAAATATTTAGAAGCTTGACCATTTAAAACCAAAGGGCCAGACAAAATGGTGTTAAAAAGTAGGAGTTGAGCTGCTTTCTGCAGTGTATCCTTTTGGTGTCATGTCTGAATAATGAAGTCTTTATCTAGGTGGTAACACAACTCTATATATAACTCTATGTTATCTAGTGTAGATATTTTTGCATCCCAAAACAGCAGTGTTTTTTTTCTGTCACTTAAATGTGTTATTTGTGGCTGCTGCTTTCTGAGGCTCTAGTGTTCAGGTGTTCCAGAAAAATGCGTTCTGCTACACTGTAGCTCTGGACAGTCCCAAAGCAGCTGTTGACCTTTCATATTCATCTACCATAGCAGGAGTGAAAAATGAGATTATGGCTGCATACTTTGCCTTTCAGTACTCAAGGGACATGGCTAGACTGTGTGATCCAACATGACAGTGTCACAGAGGTGTGCCTTTTCAGGAGCCACACCCAGCTCTTCTCAAGGCCTGACCCATATATATTGGTATGCAAATGGGAACTGAGATCTTTTGGAAAAATCTCTCTTTGGAGATAAAATGACATTTGAACCCACAAAGCCATTGTTAAGGCTTTTGTGGGTTCATGAATTACAGTAGGTGCTCGCTGCTGAGCAGGTGAAAGCCTTCAAGGGTGTGAGTGTTTCTTCCCCCATTCACATCAGTGTTGCCTCAGGCTGTGCTGTTCATGTCACACTCAGATTTTTGCTGGATCTGGTAAATCAAATTCAGGTACTGCTTGCAAGATTTTTTCTATCTTCATTTAGTGTATGAACTGGGGTTTATATGGAGTGCTGGCTGGACTTTCTTATCACCGCAGTTTTTCAGTTCTGTGCCAGGTCTCGGAGTTTCTGTTCTAGGATGGATGATGTCTACCATCCATCCTAGATGTGTGTTTGAGCGTCTGAAGTTTTGGCGTGCACACATACAATCTAGTCATGCCTTCATCTATTGGTAGTTTAATCTTGCTGCACTTTTTGTACAAGATTGAAATATGCAGGTGCAAGTTTGGAATCTCCCTAATGACAGCAACAGGGAGAAGACCTAGTAAGACCACGTGCTTCTCCCCTCTAGTAAAAATTAACTAATGAAACCAGGAGTCTGTTTCAGTCTGCTTTGATCAATGACAGTATAATCCATACCAGTTGGAAGGATTTTTTTTCACTCTGGTCACTCCAAATTCTTTGGTTCTTTGATTGCAGAGAATTGGTAGCTTTGATGTTTCTTTTTCATATTGAGCATAGGCCAGTAATGTGCAGTATAGCTGAAGGCCTCAGTTCTGTTTGGTCATATTTAGGCATGCCCTGTAACAGGTCCTAACTTTTTTATTTAGTTTGAAAACAGTGCTTTAGTGTCTTTACATTAAAAATATAACAATACGTTTGGTTACTGCTTGTTTAATTTTATATTCAGTACCTGTGCAAATCCTGCCAGCAAAGGTATTGTCGATGAAGTGTCTAATTGTCTTATTGTGAAAGCAGTGTTTTTCTTCTATAGCTCTAAGTTAATGAGACATTGTTGTGTACAGGCAAATATAACTTGTGAGGGCCTCCAATATTGTTGGGTTTTGTCTTTTATTTTAATTCGGGTTTTTTGTGTTTTGTTTCTTTGGCATTTTTCAGAACGTCCTCTGCATTATACAGAGAATGTACTGGAACAAGTTCTTCACTGGAGTTCACTACCAGAGCCTGGCACTGCATATCTAATAATAAAGAAATTCCTAACAGCAGACATGATGAATCTCTACAGTGGTATGTAACTTTTTTTTTTTTTACTTAGTTATTTTACATAGAGACATGAGGATGGCAATTGCTTTATAGCTGTTTTAGTGGAGAAAAGTGCCCCGAAACATCTAAGTTACTGCTACTTCATAAAAGTTACAGATTTACAGAGGCTTGTGCTGACTTCCTACAAAAACATAGAAATTCTGGATGTTTGTTTCTACAAACTATAAGCTCTCCCATTGGAATATAAAAGTGTACAGAAATTCTGCAGTCAGTTCACACTTTGTGAATTTCTGCTGTGAAGCTTGAAACTGCTCTTTTATCTAAAACATAACATTTGTATATATTTATATAATTACGGTATACTAATAACAATTTATATTATCTAATTCAATGCCTCCAAACCGCAAAGCTAATTTTACAGAATCATGGAATATTCTGAGTAGGAGGGTGCCCAGAAGGATCGTCAAAGTCCAACTCCTGGCCTGACACAGGACAGCCCCAGGAATCACACCGTGTCCCAGAGTGTTGTCCAAACGCTTCTTGAACTGTCAGGCTGGTGCTGTGACCACTTCCCTGGGGAGCCTGTTCCAGTGCCCAACCACCCCCTGGGGTAATATTTCCTGATATCCAACCTAAACTTCCCTTGCACAACTTTAGACCATTCTCTTGTCCTGCCACTGGTCACCACAGAGAAAAGATCAATGTTTGCTCCTTTGCTTCCCCTCACGAGGAAGTTTTTGACTGCAACGAGGTCTCCCCTCAGTGTCCTCTTCTCCAGGCTGAACAGACCAAGTGACCTCAGCCACTCCTCATACAGCTTAGCTTCCCCCCAAGGCCCTTCACCATCTTTGTTGCCCTCCTTTGGACACTCTATAACAGCTTTAGATCCTTCTTATGCTGTGGTGCCCAAAACTGCACACAATATCCAAGGTGAGGCTGTACCAGCACAGAGCAGAGCAGGACAATCCCCTCCCTTGCCCAGCTGGTGATGCTGTGCCTGATGGCCCCCAGGACACACTTGGCCCTCCTGGCTGCCAGGGCACTGCTGACTCAGATTCAATTTTCTGTTGGCTGGGACCCCCAGGTCCTTTACCACAGTGTTGCTCTCCAGCATGTCATTCCCCAGTCTGTCCCTACATCCAAGGTTGCCCCATCCCAGGTGACATACTCATTTGAATGACATACTAAAGCAACTGAGTAACTTGGAGAATATGTGGCCTTTAAAAGGGAGCTGACACTTAAAATATATATCACGTATATAGTGAAAATGTATGGTTTACATGTTGCCCCAGTCTATATTTTCTTTTTTTTTTTCCACATAATACTGGCTTTAAGTCTCCTATGTAATATGTAGTATTTGCTTTGCGAGAAGTGGAAGTTTAGATGTTCAATAATTATATCCTGTTTTCAAGCAGCTGAAATTCTGTGTGCTATCACTGTATAATGTGTGATCTTAACACATGATGCCTGGTTTAATGTTCATCTTATTTTATCTAATGGCTCATTCAAATATATATATATCTTTTCTTCTCTTTCTCGTACATGGAAATGTTAATCTTTCCATTCTATATATTTCGTCTCGATTTCAAGAAGTACAACTTATGCTGTTTTGCTTATTCTTCTGAAAGTAATAGTCTTCTTTCACCATGCTTTATTCCTGTAAAAGCATATTTCACAAATGTGAATGAACCTGAACAAGTGTGCAGTTCATGACTTTTATGGCTGAGTTTCACTGTCTCTAAATGTGTGATAGCAGGTCATGAATGGAGAGAAATGGTCTACTTCATTAAAAGCTTGATATATGAACTCCCATCACCTCACTAGGTATGTGTTGAGGTATAATCAGAAAAGGGAATGGGTCATAAGGATTTGGAGAACCACTGCTGTAAGAAACACATAAGGATCAGGCTAGTGTCAACTTACAAAATGTGGTAAAGGAGAGATCTGCCTCTATTTGCACTCCTTCCTGTCTCCTAGATTTTACATCTGTTTGTTCTCCCAACCGCTCACAGTAATTGTTTGCATCAGTTCTATTCAGTTTGATCTTAATCTAGACACACTTTCTTTTGACTGTTTACATTTATTGATGCTTTTTGTTTGTTTTAAAATAATTAAATCCTTATTAAATAAATTATATTGGTTTTCTCAGTGGTTTGAAAAGGAAGATCTCTGCCATATTGCAGACTTACAGTGTTGATTGTCTGCAAACTCCACATGGCAGAGTAATCATGTGAATCCATCACTAGATACTGTCAGAATGAGAAAATATACAGAGCGAGGTCATTGGGGAAGGGAAGTTCCCTGTGTTTAGTGTACAAGTCACTTATGGTTATGGTGAGGCTCTCCATCTCAAAGTGCACAAGAAGTAACTGCTAGCTTGAAGGAAGAAAGGGAGACCTCAATCTTTTCTGTCTTTTACACTCTATATGAGGATAGCTCCTTGTCACTGAGTAGTAGGGCTGAGGCCATATGTCCAATCACTATGATTTGAACTATGTTTTTTAACAATGGATTCAGCCCATACAAATGGGCAACTGGGTGGATGGATGTCCTCCTACTTTGCAGTAAAATTAATAGGACTGTGATCATATAATGTTTATAATTTAATTCCATGAATATTCCCTGCTGCCCTGATTTATGTAATAAAGACTAAATTATTATATTCCTGACAATTTTTTTTTCTCTTAATATTACCTGAGAGCTTTTTGTTCTCAACACTTTTCTCCTTTTTCTTCCTGAGTCTATAATGTTGTTTGAAATAATGTTGGCTCAATAATGAGCCTAAGGAGCAGCTCTTTTAGCCTCATTTCATCTTGGCAACTTATCAGAGTCTTCTCTGTCACAGCAACTTTTCCCATGTACCTTATACACAGTACATTCTTAATTTTTATAATTTTATTATCATCTTGTCCATTTTAAACTATTTTCTTGTGTTCTGCAACTGAGATGAGCTCAGTTGTTTAGAGCAGGTTGCTAATAACACCAAGATTGTGGCTTCAATCCCCATGTGGGGCATTCACTCAAGAGCTGGACTCTCTGCTGGGTCCATTCCAACTCAGACTATTCTGTGATTCTATGACCCAAACCTTGTATTGAGGTCTAGATGTATGTTTTCTGTCATATAGAAATCAACTTTCCTTTTCAAAGAAAAAAGGGTTAGTTTATTTGTATTGATATGTTTCAGTAAATTTGTGGTGAGTTTTCTACTTTATTTCAGATCTTTAGTTACTCATTCCTGACAATTTATTTCATAGATTTTCATGCTTGTTGCAGGAGTGCTCTTTCAAGTGCTGTTCGATAGGGCAAGGTGTGCATTGTATTGTGGTGTAAGAGATACTCGGGACAGCTTAATTCTATTTCAAGGCCCTTTTTCTTCTCCTTACCTAAAAATTTCTCATATTAAAGTTTTATTTGTTAGAAAACCAAATATTATTTATTCATTAAATTTACTGTGAAGTGTGTGTGTATAGATCCTTGAAATTTTTCCAGTACAGTGTTGTATAATTTGTGTGGTAAGTATTGATTTCTGAGAACAGGGGCTATTATTCAGATATTCTTTGACATGCATGCTTCTAAACCATAGAGGGATCAATCCTTCATGGATTAAGTGCACCTACTGCCTAGTTGCAAAATTCTAGCAATTTTAGCATATTTTGTAAAGTTTGTGTCTGAAAAATACATTCTGATTAGGACATATCCTGATTATTTTAGATTTACTTCATGAAATTCTGGCTTCTAAAGAATATAGAATACCATCAGTATAGAGAATTATTTTTTTTTCCTCCTTCAGGCTTTTCTAAGATCTTTGTAAGTATAAAGTGTTTGACAGATTTGCTGCTATAGGAGTGCTGTGAAGATTAGGATGAGTTTTTGTCACGTTGAGAGCTGTGTGCAGAAATTTAGTATCTTTCAGTTTGGTATAGATGTGGAAGTATCCTGCTATTCTCATTAAGTACCCTGCTACCCTCATTTTGTATGGTTTAAAAAAAAATATGAAAAAAATTATAAAAGCACTTGTGATTGTGTGGATAAGAATTCGTATTCTATTCTGAACATGAAATAAAAATTCTTATTGGCTAAGAGAGATTACATTTTTTTTAAACTGTCTTGTATATTGTCTTTTAACTGTGCATGTATATTTGCACTTATAACTGAGGACATCTATGTAAATTCAGATTTTAATTGTCAAAATGCATTGATTCTGGCTTTAGATTCTAATTTTTTGATATTTTATCATGTGCTGCTTCTTAATAACAGAGTTTTGATATCAGATGCTCAAAATCTAAGTGGAGTTCTAATGAAAAAATCAAATTGAGAACTTGGGTAAGGATGAGATTTTCAATACACCATATACCCCTTTTACATCACAGTTTTTATTTCTTATCCTGGAGCTAATATTGTATAAAAGCTAGTGGTATCATTCTGTGACTCCTAAACAAGTTGGTTCAATATTTCCTAGATAAATAAATGACTTAAAGGAAGTACCTACACTTAGCTAAACAAAATAGGTGGTGAAAGCCGACATATGGGTAAGCAGTAGGCTTGCAGTGTTTGGGGATACAGGAGTTATTAGCCCTGTTAGTCTGGCTCCCGCTTCAAGGGGAGATGGTATTGAGTGGCATAGAGGAGAAGGCTACATCTCCTGCCTACCTGCTCTCTTCTCATGTCTGCAGCCTGCTTCCAGCACTATTTACCTCAGGGAGTAAAGAATGCTTCGGAATTCTGCTGAATACTGTGTTCTGTCATAAAATCAGTAGGAATTATTGTCTTTTCCTTTGTTCTTCCTCACTTTAACTATTAAAATGCCATTTTAGTTTGAGTTTCAGTTTATATGCATGAGTCATAGCAGCATGGCACTGACTGTAATTAATGGTCAGAAGTTTTTGCTGGGGAAGTGTACTTACTGGGAAAAGCTGATAAAGTAGTGAAAAAATATATGTATATTGAGCAGAATAGGAAACCTAAAAATACCTAGAATTGGTGGTGCAGTGGTTTATATGTACTAGTAATACTTCTTTGTGTTATTTTATTTAGGATTTTAAATTACTGAGAATGTGCTGAGAAATCTAGTCCTTAACACTGAAAGCCTTTGATACGTCTGGTATTTTTCTTTTTTAAATAAAAACTTCCTTAGAACAAAGTTAAATGCTTTATAAAGCTGACTGAAAAGTTACTGTTTGGGTTTGTGTAGGGGGTGGTATTTTGTTTGAGTTTGTTATTAATTTTAATAAATATATTAGAGTTTGTGTGTATTTTAACACAAAATAAATCCAGACAGACTCATGACAAAATGAGATCTTTACTGAAATATTTTTGCTCTCTTAAGGATACAGATTAAAAGTATTCATGTCATACTCTTGGGCTTAATGGCACATTCTGTGCTGCAAACATTCTTTGAATTAAAGGTTTTTGGTAGATTCTGTCCATGTTGTCATAGAAGTGAAACAGAGAAGATTTTTTTCCCACCAGTAATTAAAATAATAATGGTGTGTATGTTTAAGAATGCTTTCCTTATGAATATATAATATATATTACTATAGAATATGTATTCAAATGTGATATATAGTTTATATAAATGTATATATATAAAATATAATTAATTTCATTATTTTTATACATATATATAGCATAACACCAAATCAATTTTAACAATGTAATTTTAATTTTTTTGATAAACAATAATACCTAAAAACTAGGAGCTTCTGCTGTTGTAAAATCTTCTAACAAAATACTTTTTTTTTTCTTGGTAGAGAAAAATGAGAAGGGTAGCGTGAAAGCAGGCAGTCTGAAGTACAAGGAAGAACCATCAAAACTGCTGTCTGGAAACAAATTTCAAGACCGTTATTTTGTGTTACGGGAAGGAAACCTGCTTCTTTATAAGGATATGAAGGTACAGCAGCCAAACTCTCTACCAAACTCTGAATTAAGCTTTCTTTTTTGTATGAAAAAGAGAAGGAAGGCAAACAAATCAACATTTCTCATATTAAATGGCAACTTCTAGAGTCTGGGGTTGAAATATAAGATTTTTGTCTTGCTGTTTCACAGGTGTGTTAGTAAAAGGAGTTTGTGTGTGTTTGTCATTTACCTATTGTAGTTGCATGTTACTATAAGCTTTAAAAATTCAAAATATAACAATGTTTGGGTGTTTTGTGCTGCCACTAAATTAGTTGAAAACCTGCTGTAGAGAGCTGTAGGAGAAGTAATATGGAACTTAAATGAGTGCATGCTATTTTTTTCTTGTTATTTCACACAAAGCCCTAAAAAATTGCAAGCAACAGGGTTCTTACACCAACAAGTCTCATGATAGAAGAGATTATAGGAAGCAATAACTCTCAATACACAAATCTTTCCCTGCTTCCCAGCAACAGTTTTCAGATGTATTCTCAGTCCTCTAAAAACTAGTATTGATAATTAGGTTAGATATACCTCAGAGTTCCATAGAAGTGAATTTGGTCATGATTAATAGCAGGGAGGGTTCAGTTTTAAATATTTCATGGGAGTTTTCTTAAAACAGTGGGTTTGAGTGTATGCAGCTCGTGTTTAAGCATAAAGCCAAATAATATTAATCATGAACTATGTTTTCATTTTAGTTCCAATAATTTCTGGTTTAAAAAAAAAAATCAAAGTTTCAAGTGCTTTTATTTTTGCTGAATGCTGTTTTTTCCCATCCAACAAATATAGATGTATATTGCTGACCTTCATAAAGTATTTTTTTTAAGACATATCCCTTGCTCACTTAAGCTAATGCACTGTGTCTTCTTGTGAAGCTGTGGATACAATCTTAATTAGAATGACCCCAGAATGTCAAAAATAGTGTCTTATTATTTAGTGCTAAAACTCAAATTGGCACAGATGTGAGAATAAATTAATATGCCCATAAAACTTTAATTAGTATCTTGGAAAGAATTTATGACAGGATTGTTGTACCACTCTATAATCTCCTTTTTTAAGCCATTCTAATTTATAAAACATTGAATTCCCCAACTCAGGAGGTGCTTTGAACACTTACTTTTAAATGGCTTTACATTTGTTGTTTTTTTAAAAAAAAGCAAATGGCAATACGATTTTGATCAAATAGTGTATATGAGTTTGTTTTACTTTCTTTTGAGAGATATTAATCATGAATAATCTTGGTTTAATTTTAGTCATATTAAGAAGTGAATAGTAGGAAAGTTTAACATTGCAGATGGAAAATTGTAGTTAATAAGACCACATGTACTAATTAATTTATAAATTCTCATTAACAGCAAATTAACTTTGTACATGCAGGTGGATACATTCTGTTCAGTGTTTCTCTTGTTCAAGAGCAATTATCAAAAACATTGAAAGTTTCCATGAATACTGTATGTTAAATTACTATACTGTGCTAATTGACTGAAATAATTTACCCCTTTAATGTTCTGTTGCTAAGAGATAAGCTCACAGACAGACAAATGGCTCCCTTAAGGTGCATTATTGTGAGAAGCATGCAGTTGTTTAACTTAATAGTATGTTCTTCAGGGGTATTTTTTCATCTTGGCAGTACCCTTCTTTTGAGCAGGAAATTACACAAGAATACCAACCATAAAACTGTTTTGTGTTTTGTTTTCTTAAGTTTTCTTAAATGTGTCTCTTTTTCCCTACACTGGAGTGTTAGAAATTGAAAGCTGCAGAGTGGGAAATTGAGAATCCAGGGACAGTAAACACTACGGAGTAGCTTTGTGTACTGGAATTATAAGATTTGTTAATTTGTTTGGTGTATTTTTTCCTAAATTGAAAGTTAAACACTTGACCTAAAAGTACTAAAGGGATGCTTTTGTGTTATGTTAAATATTAGTTTTGCTCTGTAGTAGTGTGCATGAGAACTTTATTGTTTTCTTTCAGCACCTCATCTTCCAGGCACATTCAGTTCTCATACCTAGTGTGGGTATATGTCTGTTGTAGATTGACTACAGATAGTTTGTTCAAGAAGGAGCAAGGAAGGAACCTCAGGAGATCTCTGGTCCAACTTCCTGTGCACAGCAGGAATAGCAGCCAAACTCAGGATGTGTTGTGTGGGGCTTTAACCAGTTAAGTCTCAAAAGACCCTGGGGACGAAGATTGCACAACCTTTCTGGGTAGCATGTTGCAGTACCTGACTGTCCTTGTGGGGGAGAGTTTGTCTGTCCTTAGATGAAGTCTTTTCACAATATGGAGAGCCTCACTCGGTATGCTTGGTAACTTCCCTGTAGGTGCGGGGTGCCTGCTGTTAGGTCAGCTTCTCTGTGCTGACCCTTATCCTGGTCTTTGCACATTTAAGAGGAATGGCTGTTAAAACCCCAGGTTCAGCGCATTTGCCCAGAAACTCAGCCAGAGGCCGCAAGCTGCTGTGCAGAGGTTGTTTATTCTAATGTTATCTATGGCTGCGGTGTCCTGCACAGCCACAGGTCCACCCAGCAGCCGAAATACCCTGGTTCTGCCCCCTTGATGGGCGTCCCGTAATTTATATACCCTGTTACAAACCCAACCAGAGGACGGTACGTGTCTTTATTTATAACTTTATACCAATTAATCCTAACCTGTTCTAGACATACAATTTCCTGTCTTATCTCTATTCTACCAATGAATCTGTGCTCCCGTCACCAAGAATATGGTGGACAGTGGAGAAGAAGAAGGAGAAGGTGACCACACCCTTTAGACTCCATCTTAACCCCCCTGTACATATTTTACCCCCATGTACATATCATCTAACATTTTATACACTATATTTCATCCTGTGCAAATTAACTATTAATGCTTATATTAAACCCTTGTGGCCTGTAATTCATCTCTCTCAGAGTTGGCAAAGTTCTCCAAGGACAAAGATCAAAGGCAGTGCCCTCCGGGGCACTCAGCTCGACTCCTGGACCCCCATTTCTGGGTGTCAGATCCCCTAAATTAGATAGAGGTATGTCGTGGGTTCCAACACTTCTCCTCACAGGGCAAGTGCTCCAGCCCCCAGCTGGCTTGGTGGGCTCCTGCTGAGCCCTCTCCAGATTACTGATTCTCTTTTTTTCTCTCAAGGACTCAATAGATGCAGTCACACAAGTAACGAGGAAAGGAAGAGAATCACTCTCCTCCACCTACTCGCTGTGCTTCTGCTAACTCAAGAGAACAAGGCCAGCTTTGCTGTCAGGATGCACTGCTGGTTTATGCCCAGCTTGGCACCTACCAGCGTGCTCAGGTCCCTGTCAGCAGAATTGACTCCCACTCTGTGTCAATGAAGGGATTTTTTCCTTCACCTGTGCAAGAGTTGTATATATATCATTGTTAAATTTCATGAGATTCCTGTAGTCCCATTTCTTTGTCCTGTATAGGTTCCTCTGAAAGTCCCAGTACTGGTGTCCTCCAGAAACCAGGTGGATTCCTTCTGTCTCAATGGGCTGCCCTTTCTGAAGATACCAGAAAGAACAAAGCCCTGCCCTCCCCATCCCCTGTCCCATAATAGTCAGGACCTGAAATTCTGTAAAGCCTTTGACATGGCCCCCCACAATATTCTTTTCTCTAAATTGGAGAGGGATGGAATTGATGAGTGGACTGTTAGATGGATATGAAAGTAGTTGAATGGTCACATCCAGAGGGTAGTGGTCAACAGCTCAGAGTTCTGATGAAGATCAGTGACAAGTGGTGTCCGTCAGAGGTCCTTACTGGGACTAGTGCTACTAATTATATTTATTAATGACAGAAAACGGGATTGAGTGCACCTTCAGTGAATTTGCAGATGACATCAAGCTTAGTAGTGTGGTTGACACACCTGGGGGACAGGATGCCATCCAGAAGGGCCTGGACAAGCCCTAAAAGTGGGCCCATGGGAATCTCAGAAGGTTTAACAAGATCAAGTGCTGCACCTCAGTTGGGGCAACTCATGATATCAACACAGGCTGGCGGATGAACAGGTCAAGAGAAGCTTGGCCAAGATGGACGTGGGGGTGCTGGTGGGTGAGAGGCTGGACATGACCCAGCCATGGGCACTCACAGCCCAGAAAGCCAAACGTGTCCTGGGCTGCATCCAGAGCACCGTGGGCAGGAGGGCCAGGAGGGGATTCTGCCCCTCTTCTCTGCTCTGGTGAGACCCCACCTGCAGTGCTGCATCCAGCTCTGGGGTCCCAGCACAGGAAGGACATGGACCTGCTGGAGCGAGTCTGAGGGAAGCCATCAAGATGATTGGAGGGATGGAGCACCTCATCTATGAAGGAAGGCTGAGAGAACTGGATTTGTTCAGCCTGGAAAAGAGAAGGCTTAGGGAAAATCTCTTTGTGGCCTTCTAGTACCTGAAAGGAGCCTACAAAACAGCTGGAGAGGGTGTAGCAACAGGACAACAGGGAATGCCTTCAAACTGAGAGTAGGTTTAGATGGGATATTAGGAAAAAATTCTTTACTTTGAGGGTGCTGAGGCACTGGAACAGGTTGCCCAGAAAATCTGTGGATGCTCCATTCCTGGAAGTGTTCAAGGCCAGCCTGGATGGGGCTCTCAGCAACCTGGTCAGGTAAAAGGTGTTCCTGTCCATGGCAGGGAGGTTGGAACCGGATAATCTTTAAAGTCCCTTCTAACCCAAACCATTCTATGATCTGAAGAAAATTCTCAGCATTCCATAGAAGAGGTTCTTTAACAGAGGGCAATCCCACTTCCTATCTTCCCTGTCTCTCTTGAAGAGTTTGTGTTCATATATAGCACCACATCTTCATTATTCTGATTGTATTACAGTTTTATGATTTCATGTGAACCTTAAGTTCTTATTCAGTCTGCTTCCAGTAATATTGGTATTGGTACACTTTGTTAATGGCAAAGAAAGAGACAAAATAATTTAACAATCTGCTAGAAAAGAGGGGTGCACTCCATGAAAGAAACTGAGCTGTGAAGTCAGTCATGTGGCATTTTGTCTTTGGCACATTCCTGATACAATAATTAGAATCTTACTTTATTTGCAGGCTAGCAAACCTGAAAAAGTGTTGCCTGTCAATTCTCTGAAGCTTTATCTTGGAGTGAAAAAGAAAATGAAGCCACCAACAAAGTAAGACTAGAGAAGAAAATTAACATAGTGTAAAAAGTATTGTAGTATCATCAAAAAAGGGTAGCATAGAACATTGTGGAACAAGGAAAAGTCAAGAAGCCAATAGCAGTATGCTGAATTAAATTATCCCCTGTAATATTATTTGTTCTGTTCCTATATCTGTTTTCACGTTCCATGTTAACTAATCTGTGCTAGGAAATTACTTTATTGATTGGCTTTCTGTAATCTAAAGTGCATTTATTATCTCTTGTGGATATGTTCGCTCCTAGCTCACTTCGTTTTGTGGTATATGTCCTGCATGTCATTGGTGGACACACTTTCCTTGCACCAAGTAAAAAGAGAGAAGAGAAAACCAACTAGTCATGGCCCTTAGTGGCGGTTCCTGTTGTTCAGCAGAGGATTTTTCCTTTTTAGGATCTTTGTTATTTTGATGTTTCTGCTAGCTGAAGACTACAGTGCCCTTTACAAACATCAGTGACTATCTCTCAGGAAAAGAGCAGTGAAAAATGACACCTCTTTTTCTCAGATGTTTCCAGTTCTTGTTCGGTCAAAGCTTTGAGATACTGAGACAATGCACATAGGATCTTATCCCAGAGGGAGTCTAGGCTGGCTGTAGCCTTTAAACAGATCTGCTTGAACTTTTCCTTTAGAGTTGCCAAATCAAAACACCCCAGAAGGGTCTGTGAATTTCAAAGCTTAGCCATGTTAAAAAAAAAATGGTGGCTTTTTTGCGTGGCTTTTTGTTGGTTGTTTTTTTTTTAATTCAAGTACAGAATGAGTAGGAGATTAGTCCAAAATAGGAGTAAAGAGATTATGTAAATGAGTCTTTGCATTTTTTTTTTTTTTTTTTTTACCTTGAGGTTTGTTTTTACTCTACTTTCAAAAGTAGAGCTTACCAAGTCTCTTCTGGATCTCCAGAAATGTCTGTTTCACCTCAGAGGCTTCACTGTGCACCCACTCCCTTTTTGTTTCCCTAGCAATTACTAAATCATGTGATTCCTTTTGTTTATTGTACAAGAATAGCTCTCTTCTCTCTGTGGCTTCCACACTGTAGTGGACTCTTTACCAGGCAGTTTTATTTCCAGCACCTTTTAGAAAGCACAGCCTCAGCAAAAATGAGGCAAGTAGTCAGCCATCATCTGCAGTGCTTTGCTATAACCCTTTGTCTAGAACAGAAAGTTCATTACCTGTGAATCAATTGTGAGAAAATTAGCAAAATCCATTCTCAAACCCATAACTTTATTCTGGATTTGCAGTACACGTTTAGACTTTGCAACTTAATTTTTTTTTCAGATTAAAAGGACTATATAAACATAATTAATCTCTGCAGTTTGAGGAATATGTCCCCATCTTGAGTTTATGGAACTAATTTTTGAAAATCTTCTTTCTTTCAGCTGGGGACTTGCAGTATTTTCTGAAAAGCACCAGTGGTAGGTAAACATGAAACACATGCTTGGTTTCACTTCACTGTCTAATATTTGTTGAAATATTCAATTGCAAAACAAGACTGTTTGAAAACTTATGGGCATTATTTTGCTTGCATGTTGAATTTTATTTTTGTGTTTTTAAGTAAAGAAACTTTTTTAATTGATATTTTTTGTTCATCTTTTGGGTTGAGTGTCTTCCTTCTGTGGCCAGAAAGCAAACAATAGTCATAAAATTAGAATGATAGATTTTAATCCTATGCACATGTTAAAATGAAGCACAGGCATTGTCTTCAAAGTAGGTAAAGTGATAATTTGAAGTATTTATATATGCCTATTTTTTCTGGGAGCGTTAATAATAAAGATAGACAACATGAATGAAGGTAAGCACTATTTGAAGTAGTTTAGAAGCCTATTCTTTGATATGTTTAACTGTAACAAGAGTCTCCATTGTTTTTCATATTAATTATGTATTGTGTTCTAGGTATATATGTTGTGATGGACAAGATGTGCAGATGGAGTGGATGATCAGCATTTTTATGGCACAGGTAGTAATCTAATCAAAAAATGTAACTTATTCTGCTGTTATGAAAATCCCATTAAATATGTTGCATATAAGATTCAGTGCCAAAGTTTCTGGAATACTTCATGCAATAAAAATGCCAAAAGATGGGTCTTAGTCCATGAAGACTATGAGTACTTTGAGAGGAAGTGAGAGGAAGGTTAGAGTCTCGCATCACCTCACCACGCCACCCTGCTGTGTTGTAGAGAAGCTGGTTATTTCCTTTGCAGACAGCACTTTTGGGTGAAATTCTGGCCATTGACCTAAAGGGTGTGTCTGTGTGCCACAACACCTGAGTGCTATTACTCTTCTCACTAGTTTGGATGCTGCTAAAGTAGTCATGAAAGAAAGGTGTCATGTTTAAAAGCACAGTGGTGTGAACTAGCCCTCTTGAAGAGCTGTGCCAATATGTCTTTATTTCTCTGGTATCCATGTTAGCTTAGGTAACACTGACAATTCATTGTGTTGGGTAGGCTTTATCCTAAATTAAGTACTCTTCTGTTTGCTATGGGATTGTTGGGAGGGTATATGTTTGAGTGACATATAACACATTCTTGGAAATGGAGTTTAATATTTACATAGGAGAAGTGGAAGTAAGCAAGATGGGAGGAATTCAGCCTGACAGGAGACTGGAATATAGTTTAAGGTTTTAACAGGATTTTGTATCTGCGTCAGATTTTTCTTGTCTTTCCCATGATGTTCAAGGAGCTTTGCAGGATATCACTATGAATAAACATTGCTAAATTTATGATTACCTGGGAGCTTTGAGTTGCATAACATGGGCTGAGCACAAGACTGTTGAAATACAGACTTCTTAGAGGCTTTCTAAAACAGAATCTGACTTTCATAGATAGTGCTAGAAGTATAATGCATGCCTTGAAAGTAAGACTTCCAAATCCTCATCTTATTCAGCTCCCCTCACTGAAGTAACTATTGTTGTTTCTATGGAAACAGTTGGCATACATCTCATGGGCATAACATGAGCAGTGTCACAGCAAATAGGCTCAGAGGTTATTGATATAGGAAACTTAGAAGTAACTCATGCAAGCTTGGTAACTGTTGAAGTACTTTTGACATAAAATCACAGTAAAGGACAGTCTGTTAGAATTCTGTCCTTTGACAGTATAGATAAAAAACTGGGAACCGTTGCTCAATGTCCAGGATAATTTTTTCTAACAGAGGAAAAAAAATTTCATGTGCATTAAAAAAAATTGCTATGAATTCATACTATTATTTTTAAATCTTTATTCCAGTGAATGAATAGTGCAATGAATTAGCAGTACTACATTGAAAGGGTTTTTTTGATTTGGCTTGTTTTTTTGTGGAAATTGTTGATTATTTCTTTTTACTGGCATTCTATACATCAGCAAAGTTGTCAGTC
Organism: Dicrurus megarhynchus; assembly: GCA_013399195.1. Lineage (NCBI taxonomy): Eukaryota > Metazoa > Chordata > Aves > Passeriformes > Dicruridae > Dicrurus > Dicrurus megarhynchus. Next base: position 1,088,073 of record VXAD01013448.1, read on the forward strand.
TATAAACTACATGGGAAATGATGTGCTAATGATCCAGATTTAGTGTATTGTTCTTATTGCAACCTACTACTTTTTTACAGAGAAAATCTCCTTAAGAATGCAATGCCTCATATTGGTAAAACTTTCTAAAAGACTTCTAAAAATTTTTGTATCAAACAGCAGCAGACAATTACTACCACATTATCCCATTTCTAAACCAGAAAACTGTAAATGTCAACTGAGGTTATTTCTAGTTAGAATTTTCAAGTAGAGACCATCTTTAGGGAAGTCAGCTTGGTATTTTACTTTATATGTTGTCATTGTATTTGAACATGTTAGAGAGACTGCAGGCAGCACATTTTCTTTGTCAGTGGAATAACTTAGATTGGAAATTGAAAAATGCTGTAAAATCAGTTTTGAAGTATTAAGACATTGACATTTAATGATCTTGTGCAATTAAGAGGGACATAGACCAATGTTCCTCAGTGCTTGAACAGAGTAAGGCTTTATTAGTAATTAATATCAGCCAGATAGTAGTACTACTGTTATTTTTTCCCTGTTTTCTGATAATGCTTTTTCCTGTAGTATAAGTAGTGCAGAGTATATAAATAGCAAAGTGTAGGCACCGCTGTAATCTAGTGACAAGAGTACTTTTGATACAGGCGGTCAAGTTAACCCAGAGGTTGTTAATCTTCTATTCCAAGCTGGTAAATACTAAGTGTTTGAAGTAGGACCAATGTTTCTTTCAAGTTCTATGCAAAACTATCCTGAAAAGCATGGCTGAAACTTGATTCTTAAATTCTATAATAGTTCTATACGAAATCTCTTAAGAGCATGCATAGCACACAGTTGGAGGTAATTAATTAGCATGAAGATGGACACAATAGTATTCCTTCAGTTTGCTTGCCTTTGATCAGCTGGAGGCACATTATACTACCATGAGGTACACTTGAACAGAGGGGTCAAAACCATGAATAAATACATTTTTTATGTGGCCTAATACGTTGCTAGTATTTCTGATATACTTTCTCAGAGTTCTATTTAAAGAAATGTTACAGGCACAAAAGGGAAATCAGGCTGCTTAATTGACAGGGATGGTTTCCTTAGGCTTGCTGGGAATTAAGGCAGACAGTTTTCTTCAGAAGCTGATTAAAGTTTCTCCATCGCTTTCTGGATTGCGTTTGTTTGCTGTGTCTTGATCCACAATAAACTGATTTTGGTTGGCAAGAGCTGCTCTTTCAGATAATACCTTCTCATTTCATTTGAAGAAAATGTTTTTAATGGCCACTGGAGAGAACTCTTATCACAGACTTTTGCGTCACCCTCGTCACTACCATGTGTGAGAATTTTTTACTCCATCAGGTTGTGAGTCTATAAAATACTTTTTCTAAATTTGGAACTGGGACATCCAATTTTTATTCTGCCATCATGGCTTTTTAATGGTAATGCTGTTTTTACTTGCAGACCACCTGCAAATATGATCATAGCTCCACATCTGTTTTTTTAAATACAGTCTTGAAGAAACTGCTTCATGGATTTGCAGTCCTGGCTTGCCAGTTTCCTGTGAAGTTGTGCTGATTTAGCTGTAGGCCTTGGACATCCTCTGTGAAACACAGAATCTCATGTTGAGGATTTTTCAGTAAAATAGTCTTATAAGACCTTGTCCTCAAATCTGTCTTTCTGGTTTCCATTAACTGAGGACTGTGAGCTCATGTGCTCAAATTTGAAATATTCAGTAAGTTATTTATGGTTTTTTACTTCCTTCTCTTTCCAGACTTTTTTTTTCACTTGGAGTGAAACTTCACATTTCACCCCAAGACTGACCTATTTCAGTCAAGCTGAAGCAAAGACTACTATTGAAACCAGATCTGCATATCTGTAGATTGCATTTTGGATAATGCATGTTGTTATCATGGGTTAAACAATTATTTTCTCTAAATTATTAATATAATTTTTCACAAAATCACAGAATCAATTAGTTTGGAAAGGACCTTTGAGATCATCAAGTTAAACCTGTGACCTAACACCAACTTGTCAACCAGACCATGGCACTGAGTGCCACATGTAGTCTTTTCTTAAACACCTCCAGGGATGGTGACTGGTGACATTCCAATGTCTAATCAACCTTTTTGGGAAGAAACTCCTCCTAATATCCAACCTAAACCTCCCCTGGTGAAGTTTAAGACTATTTCCTCTCATCCTGTCACTTGTTACCTGGGAGAAGAAGCCCATCCCCACGTGGCTCCTCTCAGGCAATTGTACAGACCCATCTGTTCCCCTCTGAGCCTCCTTTTCTCCAGGCCAAACACCCCCAGCTCCCTCAGCTGCTCCTCATAAGCCTTGTGCTCCAGACCCTTCCCCAGCTCCATTGCCCTTCTCTGGACATGCTCCAGCACCTCAATGCCTTTCTTGAAGTGAGGGGCCCAGAACTTGAAACGTGGCCTCACCAGTGCCAGGTACAGGGGGACAATCACTGCCCTGGTCCTGCTGGCCACACTGTTGCTGACACAGGCCAGGTTGCCATTGGCCTTCTTGGCCACCTGGGCACAGCTGTATCATGTTCAGCAGCTGAAGACTGTACCCGGGTACTTTTCCACTGGGCCACATTCAAGTCACTTTGCCCCAGCCTCTAGCACTGCCTGGGCTTGTTGTGGCCCAAGTGCAGGATCCTGCACTTTGGTCTTGAACCTCAACAAGAAACACAATTTGAAACACTTGCATGTTGGGGTAATTTTATCTTATTTCAGAAATTTTTTTGAGACTGCTGAAAGCATGCTTCTGTGGAATTTTGAAATTGTGAAACAAGTCAATATGTATGTTGCATTCGATGATATTTTCTGTTTTTGAAGATAATCAGAATAATATTAGGGAAGGAATTTGTTTCATACATGACAATTTTGTAGAGACATTTTGGTTCTGTTCACTCAATGTTGTGCAGCACTTATGAAATATTAACATAATTTTAAGCATCATAAAATTTCCCCTTACTCCCACAAGAGGAGGGCATGGTGGTGTGCAGTATATAGCTTTTTCCAAGGGAGTTTTACATACCAAAAAATTTTGTGTATTTATGAAATTCCACACCGAAAATAAGGAATCATTTTGTTCTTCAGCATGCAGATATATGGCCACCTGCTGGAAAAGCAAGAAAACAGTCCATAACTAAAAGTCCAAAGATCCGAGGCTTACCACTAATTCCCATTCATCAGGAGAAGAACACTTGTAAAATCAAAAGGAATACAGAGGTAAGTGGGGTTTAAACTTGATGTAGAACTTCTAACCACAATGTTGTAATATTAAGTATTCCAATAATAATGAACTCCCTAGAGTTGGATAAATATAAAGTGAAGATGCTCTTATTATCAATGTCTCTTCTAATATTTTGTCATTAAAGGAACATTTAGGACAATTAATGTAAAAAAGCTATTGTGGTTTCAACTTTTGTAACCTCTCTGGCTGTTCAGTAAGTCATAATGGACTTTTATTTGTGCTGGGTTTTTTTTTCAGTAGAGATTGTTCATTAGGAGTAAATATGACTTTTAGCTGGAAATATTATGCACATCATTACAGTGCACTTTGTGACAGGTTTTTTTAATAAGATCCTTGAAAACTGTCCTGCATGCATATCTTACAGTAGCTTTTCTTCTGTCTAAAATAACTGCACTGTTACAGTTATTTACTCGGTGAATAGAGTGGAAAAGCTCAGATGGAACTAACTTTGATACATTCAAGTTGTACTATAATTAGTCTCAAAGAAGAGTAAGAGGCTTTAGTTACAACTCTTTGAATAGACTGAGCTTTGTTACTATATTACGTGCACTAGTGATATATCTGAACCTTATATTAGCTTGAGATTACTTTCTGGTATCCACATAGAGATACTGATGCCTGTGGGAAGAATTTACTTGCCTTACTTCCAGCTGAGATGAAGCAGTGGAGGCACTGTTCCACTTGAGAATAGTAGTGGTAACCAGCCTGACTGCTGCAGTGAATAACTGTTGAAACAACAGCTTGGTCCTTTGACTGCAGCAGCATTATTTCTTGCACATTTTAGAACATTTTGAAGGGAGGTAGTTAATATGGGATGTGTTATCACCACTAACAGAGATGGTGGTTCAGGTACAGAGTGGTATGTTTCCATAGTAAATCAAAAGCAAAAGGCAGGCAAAGTGCTTTATGTAAAACACAGCTCCATCTTGTGTAACACTTTCTTCCAGAAAGAATTTCTGCTCTGCCTAACTTACAAGAGTATAACACCATGTGAATATAAGTATTTTGTAATTTGTTTACAAAGTTTCATATTTTGTTTAATTTGTTCTTTTTGACCTTCTCTCAAAAAGTATTTTTGTAATTTTTTTATAAATTCTTTCTGATGCTTATGTTTTCAAACTTCTTTGATGAAAGTAAATCATAGGTTGTGTCAGTCAAAAAACCTCATAACCCTTAAGTGTGTCTCTTACCTGTTCTTTATGCAAGAACAGTTGAAACCTCTAGCACGTTCTTTGAGACAGCTACAAATTCAGACATTCTAGGATAAAGGCTTTATTGGATTTTGACCTTCATGATTAAAAATAATTAATGCCTTATAGTACTGTATGTATAATTTTATTATTTTTTGTGGATAATTTGCTTCATTAGGGAGGACTCTAATGTTTTGTACACTGCAACTTTGAGGAAGTCTGCATTTAAACTTAAAAGCAGAAATTCACAGTCTTCGTTAATTATTCCATGACTAGATCTAGAGAATTTTATGCAAAAGTTATTTGCATACTTTAGGAAGGTTAACACAAAAATGCATAATGAAAAATAAAAACTAATGCTTTTTTTACATGGAAGGCTAAAACTGAAATGAGCAGTAAAATAGTGGTAGAAAGTATATATATGACATGGTTTATTAAGAAGAAATATTATACAGCAGTGGAGTCAGTTAAAAAAAAGGTGTACCATAGGGAGACCATGCCTTCAGTCTTTCCATGAATTTGAGTACTTCTCCAACATGCAATGATATCTCCATTTTAAAACATTAGAAAGTAATAACAGGAACAAGCATTTTCTGAAAGATGCTGGTTTATGGGAAATGGAGGTCTGTTTACAGATCAATTTGTAAACTTGTAGTAGAAATGGGATCAATTTATACAGGCAGGAAAAGAGACTGAAAGTTTTCCAAACAGTGAAAAAAGTGATGTCTTCATGAGAGGAAGATGAGTGGGGGAAAAAAACCCCAAACCACTAAAAGCTCAAAGATACCCAGAAACTGAGTTTAATATCAATATTTTTTGCTAAAAAGGCTATATTGAACATCTGATTTTTCCCCATTATTTGAAGAAATTTTACTGCGTGTTAACAAGATAAATGTGTAATACCAAAGGTTTGAAAGGCTCAATAACAAAGAATCCTAATAATAAATAGAAACAAAACGTTTTGGTTATTTCTACACCACTTGTTGTATATGTGTATATTTAAAACATGCATATTTCTCATATAGAATTATTTAATTGAAAGAGAAATACTTTGCTGTGTATCTGCAGGAAGTATTTGATGTTATTTCAAAATATGAGAGGACTGAGGAATGAGGGAAAACCTTTTATTTCAAGCATGGTCAAATACCATACCGACTTACAATAGGTCATACAAGAAAGGCCTACAAGAAGGCCCAAACCATTCTATAATTCTGTGTATCTAAACTATCTCCTTCCTAGTGTTTGAGTAGTTTTTCATGTTTGTGTTAACATATAGGAGGTATTAAGATTCAAAGCTTATATACTGTGGATAAATAACTCCAAAAAAAAGCAGTCAAACTGAACAAGTTCCACAGAGGAAATACAAAAAGAACTAAAGTTTCCCTCAGCTTTCTCTACCTTCTGGTAGTCAAAAAATATGCAACACATGAAAGAAATATTCCAGGACCTACTTTTCTTTTAGAATTACCAGACTCTTCCACAAAAAGTTGCCACACCAACTGAGCAGCCAGAATACAATAATGCAAATTTAGATGCAGCATCTGATTTACATTTTATTTTTTACAGCTTAAGAACTTGAAAACAGCCCACCAATATGCAATTTGAAAAAGCAGCCAGTCTTTATAATTTATCAGTTACTATTTAACAGCTGCTGAAAATGTTTATGTGATTATTTTAAATTATCTTTCATATATTCATATTTCTCAGTCATTACATTATCAAAATTGCATTATAAACAGTCGTATTCATTCAATCAAACAATTCTGAGTTTTAAGAGTATATGGATCTGCTGTAAAACATTAAAATTTAGTCTACTGTGGTAGAATGAACAATCAAATTGTGATTATATGGAAAAAAATGTCTTCATTGTCATGGTGCATGATTTATGTAAATTTCAGAAGTAACACTAATTGAGAAATTCCTCACTAAAAATGCTTGCTAAATTATAATAGCACAATTGTGGTAATTTAAAACTGACTTTGCTGTCTCAGCTCTTGAGTAAAATTAATTTTTTTTCTTTAGAACTTATGTGAAACTAATGACCAAAACTTACAATCTAATTGTTTTTTTAATATAGTGTGAATGAACTTATTTCTCTTTGCTTGTTTGGTAAGAATATAGAACTACAAACTGGAAAATCAAGATTTGGTGAACATCACGTTAATGAACTTCCAGAAGAAAGAAAAAACTTGAAAGAAAAAGCATCTATTGTGGCACAATGTTTGGAAAGAAAGGAGGAGAAAGTGCGAAATCATGCAAAAACACATCGAAACTTGATTTCTGAGGATGATGCAGGCTCAGGGATGACTGAACTACACCAAAGATCGCATAAGACACTGAAGAAAAATGAAACCAAAACAAATAAAACTACTTTGGAATTAGATAGCAAATTGCCATCAAATGTGATTCAGGAACTAAATACAGTGCTGCAGAAGAACAGAGCACTTCATGAAACCTCCAGCTGATTTCCTGAGCCTGAAGTGTGATATTTACATATATATATATTCTTATGGTTTTTTTATATATATATATATATATATATATTCCTGTGTGTGTATTTTCTGTTCAAAAGTAGTCTGTTTTGATGTGTGTAGTTTGTACAGTGCAGAGGAAATATGTTTATTTGTTTATATGCAGCTATTGATTTTGTGTATATGTATGCCCCATGTTATAATTTAAAACTGAACTGGGAGAACTGGTTATGTAAAACTCCTGAAGTTTGGAAGGTTTTCTGTGCAGTGCAAGGACACCAGGGTTTTGTCAAATTTTTTTGTTGCTGTTTGTTTCAGATTTTGTTTGATATAGGGAATCTAAGAACTGTCAAAAGCTTTTGCTCTGTTTTTACTCTGTGCCACCCGGTAAATACTGGAGAGATATTTTTGAAAGACAAGATATACTCTGAAATTCATACTATTGGCCTGCAATATTTTTGTCTAACACTGTAAAAATTAATAACATCTGATTTGAAATTGATTTTGGTTGGGTTTTTTGTTTATTTTTATTTGTGGTTTTGTTTTGTTTTTATTTAAGGAGAAAATTAGTATTTGCTTCCATAAAATTGTCCCCTGGCAAGGCATCATGTGAAAGAATCAAAAGGGAGAGAAATGTAGCGATGCGACAATGTATTAATTCTTGTATCTTGAAACTGTGTCTCCATGGTGTACATCTGATTATGACATCTAAGTAATGAGACTGTTGAGGAGGACAGAAAGAAGTCTTCAAAGCAACATCTAATTTTAAAGGGTACATGAATTGGAGGAAGAGCATCATCTCTGTGCTCAATGGGCTGTTTTCTAAACAGGCCTTAGTTAGCTCAGGGTGACAAAGGCAGGCTTTTCTGTTGCTGTTTGCATAGAGCTTGCTTGGTGCTAACAAAGTTGCTGACCTCCCATGAATATTTAGTATTTAAATGAGAAATTAATTCCTTTAAGAGAAAATGGTCCCCACACAAATCAGAATGATACCAACACACTCAATTAAGTGCCAAATCCTAAATGGGGGAAGAGATTTACCCCACTCTTTACCATGAGGACAAAGATGAATGGTATTCTGTTTGCAGGGACTGGGAAATGCTTATGCTACAGCTGTAGCACTGCTCTTCTGATTGTGAGGACATGTCCCAGTGTTGCAGAACAGCCTGACTTCCCTCCTTCTGAGTATGTAGGTAACAGTTCCTGGAGATATGTGATGTAGAACAGTACAGCTACTTTGATTTTTAGGCCCAGAGTTTCCTAAATTTAAAAATCAGCATTGCTCTTCAAAAAAAAAACCTATTCAAGGAATGAAATAATTTTCATTTGTTTTTTAGATCTTGTCACTTATGCCTTGGGATTGCTGCCTTCTTATCTCATGGCATATCCATTTTTACTTTGCTCCATAACAGCTGGATGGGCAAAAGGCACTGCTGTGCTGAGGCTGTGTCCAGGTGTTGTAGATGCTGTCTGGTCGAGCAGCAGGACCAACAGGACGAGAGCACTAATGAGCTCACATGGCACCTTTGCTTCAAGGGAGGCATTAATAAGAGCACCTGCTTGTTTTTGCTGCTGTCCCTTTTGTGGTCTGACTATCCAACACTGCCACAGATTTTCACCAGCCTTTTAAGAACTTACTGATGCCTTTAGTGTTTGATTGGAATTGGCCAGATCTCCTAAGGTAGAAGAGAGGAAGCACGGAAGCAGTATGCTCACTTATTCCCTCTTCTATTTTTGGTAGTCACAGGTGCTGTAACATTTCTCACATCATTTACTTCTATTCTTGATTGCATTGAGCAGCTTAATTGGAAAAATAATTTGTTTGATTGAAGAAATTAGGCAAGTGATTCAAATAATGTATCTGGCAACTCTGCTAGGAAGTACAGAGAAAATGAGATCAAACACAAATATTTTATAGTTGTATTTCTTATTCTGGAATTTAGCACTGACAAAGCAAGTCTAGTCTTTCAGACTTTGCACTTGCCTTATTTGAGCAGTTGTTAAAACTGAAAAAAGTTTGTAGATTTTAATTTTCCCAGTGCACTATTGACTGTTTTGCTACCTTCACTTTGTAATTGAGCCTCGTCTAATCACTGAGGCCCTGTCTCAAGAAAGCATATCAGCCTGAACTTAAATTGTATTGATTAAAGCTGGTGCTTAATGTTAATAAACACATTCTTAAATGCTGATTTGAATTGGGCCCTAATGCCAGCAGGAGAAATTACTTTATCTTCTGTCAGGCTGGACCTGAATGTACTATTTGCAGTCGTACTTTTATTTGCAGATATTTCTCAGTATTGAGTTATGGTTCCTATATTGTTTATCTTTTTATTGGGTCCTTAAAAATGACATTCACTTCACTGCTGAAAGCCTCATGCATCATTTAAGCCACTACACTAATGGAATAAATGGAGCAGTGGAAGGGTTTTGTGCATTGAAGTGAATATCCATGAAGAAAATGCTTTGTGTATTTTTATTAGTTCTAAGGACTACAGAAACACTTTTTCTATTTCAAAACCATATCACAGATAAATTATCTGTATAACTGCTGCTAACAGGCCATAAAAATCAAGAAGATGTTTAATAAAATGTGTTTAAATTTGGGGTTGTATGTATACATACACAAGCACACGTGCATACATTTATGTGCACGTTTACTGAGGCACACTGAATAGTGACAGTGTTAACACAAGTAACACTTATTTGGGGACGTAGAAATTAAATTTACAATTAATTATTTTAAATAGGTGTCAAAGTTTTGGACTGATCATCCGACACATTATTGTTGCACTACATGTTTCAGACTGATCTAAGACCTGCAGAATAAATGTGGTTTGTTGCAATATCTTAATGGCTGTTGATCTTTTGTTGTTCCTGTGCCATGTTGAGGACTGGTAAAGTGTAATTTTCAGAGAATTGTAATTATTTGAATAAATGCTATTTCTCAGAAGTAAGTGATGGATTTTTTCAGGGAAAAAAAAATCAATAAGAATGTTAAAAAAAACTCTGTCTGCCCATATGAAAGTTGTTGAATAACCTGGTAAGAGCTTACTTTCTCATGTACAAAATGAAGTTAAATGGGAGACCAGTATTTTATGTATGGGTCTATAACAGTCAGAAGACTAAGATTAATATCTTAATAAATCTTAGTAAATCTCAGGTTTATCATTACCTTGTTAGACTTCTGCAGCCATGATAGGTAGGTGTAAAGGTGACATGTAACCAGTGTTTATATTGTTTAACATAATGCCTGTTTTCTGTTTGTGTGTTGGTTTTTTTGCATTTATTAGGATGGGTGAGGGAAACAATGAAAACCCAAAAGGAAATACAATCTAGCTTCTTTGTTTTCTTTTTCTTTACTTGAGCTGGATATTGTCTGCTATTTTAGAATTTTTCTTCGAAACAGTTCTCTTTCTGAGGTACTATTTTGGGATGCCAGTTCAAAAGAGCAGTTTGACTAATAGGTTTTGTGCCTCAGCAGACTGCTTTAGTGTGGAGTCAATTTCACCAGCTGAGATCTACAGAGCGTGTTCATGCAGACCTTACCTTTACTGTTAGTAGGGTTGAGATGCAATTTTTGCATTAAAAGGTTTTGCAAGTGTTATCCAATAATCTGTCCAGTGGGGAAAGGATATCCCCAAAGATTTCTTCGTTTAATGGGGAAGGCTTAGCCATATGGTTGATTTTTGTTTCTTCCTTGGGAAGAGCTCTGGGCTGTTCTGCCTAAGGCAAGTTGTTAGGATGCCTCCAGCTCTGTCTGCCAGAGGCACCCCTGGGGTGCCTTTTGCTGTCATGTATTGGGGTAGTTTCAGACTGCTCTGGAGATACAGGTTTATCTGAGGGTAAAAGTTACAGGAATTTTATCTCACTACTATGATTTTTCTCTCCCCTGATACAGTGCTGGCACAGTTTGTGTTCCTATGAGTGCTGCCAGGTTACCACCACCTCCACAGCTCAAATTCCATATTAAGAAGTCTAAGAAAAAATTTACATCCTCTGCTGGAGATGGGGGTGGTGCCTGCAGGAGTAAGGAAGTAAGGGGTGCATCTCTCACTGGCTGTGACACTTTGTTATAGGTCTACCCTGTTATAGCAACTCTCTGATTTTTATATTCTGTTTTCCAGTGCAGTCTGTTTCAGTGGGAGAGTCAGCTATCAGACTTTGCTTGAATCTGAACTAGAACAGCTTCAATTCTGCTTGAGTCCAAATGGAAACTAAAGAAAAAAAAATATATAGAAAAAAACCGTACTGACTCAAGTCCCTGTTTTGAGCTCTAAAAAAATTCTTTTGATTTGGGCTACTTAAGAGAAACTGTGCTTCCGGTAAGTTACATTGGGAAACCTGAACTATGTATGTGTGGGGTGGAAACAGACTACCTTGATGGACAGATTGAATGTATTCCAAGTTGAATTGTTTGCAAAAATATGTACTAACTTGCAAAACTGAGCCTATTGTGGCAAGGTTGCCTGGGAAAATTCAGAATTCTTCGATGCAGTATTCCTGCTTCTGAACCACTGGAGAGATTATCTGTGCTGTCAAAAAATGAAGTATTTGTCAAACTCAGTGTTTCTTGAGACTAGACTGTTCTATGTAAAAAGGCAGAAAGCCTCACAAGGTTTTTTCAATGGTTCACAGTCAGCTTGGAGATTGCACTGCTTTGCTTGCGGCTCCACTGAAAATGGGATCCATCTGCAGCTCAGTTAAGGGGAAAAACAGTCCTGCTATTTTAGCTCTTACCACTGCTGTAGCTTAATGGTCTAATTATTGTCTTTGGTGAAATTTCTTAGAGAATATTCCTGTTACGCTTTACCACTCAGAAATTCATGATGATCTGTGGTACTGAGGAGAAAGAAGGATGTGGTTGTTAATACCACAGCTGCAGTAGACAATTGTATCTTCCTGCTTACCTGTTACTTTCACTGCAGCTCAGAATTTTGCTTAGTCTACCTGACCGTATTGAGACTTGCCTCTCTTTGCTCAAGACCCTATTCTGTGTCTTAGACTGTGGAACATCCTAATCTTTAAGATAACTTATATATGCCCTCCCACTCTAGTCTAATTTATGATTCAGATTTTAGCCATGATTTCTGTTTGGATCCCACGACATCTCTGAATATTTTTTTTTGCCTTTGTTTGCAGATAGTATGTGCATTATGGTCAAGACCATTATGTCAAGGTTTCCTTAACCTTTCTCTTAAGTCCTGGTAGAGATCTTCTCAGTGCTCCTTAGAGAAAGGGATTTCACGGAAGTAACCGAGAAAGAGAGGTTTAGATGTCGGCCAATAGGTATTCAAAGTTCTGTAACCCATTCCTATAAATGCCTCTGAAGATCTTCTACATACTTACATTTTTAGTCCTCAGCAAATCAGAAGGCAAACAAAAGCAAATGTACTCTCTTTGCCTTTTAAAATTATTTAAGGTCTGTTCCTTAATGCTCCTATAATACTTGTGCCTGGTAATAACACAGTTACTTGCAAATTATACCTTTGGCTACATAAACAGTAAAGTATTTTCTTTCAAAATTTAGTTATCATTGGTTTGTCCTGTACTGCAGACAGTTTAAGAACTAATAGGTTGAGGTTTGCTCTATGTATGAGTTTTATACATTGTTTTCTCCCCACCTACATTTACAATATGATTCATTTAAAAGCAGATAATTTCTTTGTGTTTGACTATTTTGGCTTTATAGATCTATTTAAATTACAGCATGATTGAAATATCATTTCTTCAAATAGATTGTAGCCATTAGCCTTTAGTTTATTGTGTCTTAGTAGTTTACACTTTTGATGGGTGTCCAGCACTTCCGTTTGCTTTCGGAGTGTGTCTTTTTCCCACTGTTTACTCAATTATCCTACATATTGGAACTGTTAAAGCTCATTGGATGATAAATATTTTAAACTGCAGATAACAGTTTTGTGGTCTTCCCAAGCTGTTACAGGTAGAACATCTTTCACATGAGGATCCTTGTAGGCTTTCCTTCCCGGGGAAATCAGGTTTCATGAGAGATTACTAAACTTTCATGTAGGAGAATATCTTGGAATCTTGGTTAAATCACTGAGTAGAACAACAGTACATTTTGTCCATAACCTGTAGATAGTTGGATTAGTTCCCTTTGTGTCACTTCTTTATCTTATATAGCACAGCCTGGCCAGGTAAATGAGGTTTGAAAATGTTTGCGTAGGATCTGTTCTAAGTACTAGAATACAGAAAACCAAATATGTAGTATCTCTAAAATAGCAATAAATCTGACCATTAGTTTAAGAAAGTTTCTGGTTTTACTCATTAAATAGCAAATGCACCTTCATTGGTTTTTTTCCTTTCAGATTTCAGAGAAAAGTTTTAAATAGCTTGAGCTTTCTACGAATTTTCAGTATTAGTAACCAAGTTTAATTTAGAAAACTTTTTTTCACAACATAAATCTTGATACAAAAAAGATACTAAAGGTAATTTTTTAAAAAGACCTTTCCTTAAGGCTTGTTTTCTTAAATAGTAGCTACATCATATCAGCATTAACTTGTTTAGTTCTCACTGAATAGTAGTTCTGGGCTAAATGCATATCTTGTGATGCTTATTGATCTTTTTTAATGTCAGTTATCTGAAAATCTTTTGGAAAAAATCCAAAAGTTTTTCACCTATGACTGAATAAATAAAAAATGCAAATTTATGTTATTTACCATTTACTCTTGGGGTTTGTAAAAATAACCTGACAGTATTACATAAAATATTGCTATTGAGATTCAACAGCTCTGAATATGTTGTTTACTTAAATAAGGCAACCTTGATTTGTTATGACCAGTGATGAGAAATTAGTTACAGAAAATCTGATGTTTCTGCAGTTAGCAGTTAATTTATCTCCAGTTGAGTCTCTTGCAGCCATCTCCTCTTTCTCCAGACTACTTGGGTTTCAAGAAAAGATATTAGCTTAGAATTCCATATGTACAGCCAGAAATTCATCTTGAAAATTCTATTACAAAACTGCCCCCCCTCAACAGCCTAAAACAAATAACCTGCCTCTTTAATGTGTTTGCAAAAGCTTCCTTTATTGAAAGATTTTTGAGAGCCATTTAACAAAACAGAGGGAGGACACCCATGCTGAAATTCAAATCAGTTGTGCAGTAGGTGGATATTATTTGCCTTAGAATAATTCTTTTTCCATCAGATAGATTATTGCGATCAAGCAAATGTTTCAAATTACTTGACTTGATGTCAGAATTCATTGGCAAGAAATTGCACCTGTGTCTTGCTGAGGACTTCAAAGATGAATGTTTTCTACATGGTTTCTAAAAGTTTTTATTTCATTTATTGTAGAAATCATGAGGCAGTTCAAGGTAGTAGAATTTAGGACTTCCTCTAATTCTCTTCCAGGTTGTGGACACTGTAGTACTGTAAAGAACACAGTGATTTTCCATTTCTGAGCGTATGCTCTGAGCTGTACCTGAGACTTGCACTCCTGAGCAATATTAAAAGCATATCTTATTAGTAAGTAGGTTTTTTTTTTTTTGAGTTTTTGGTTTATTGCCACTGTGGACTCTTTGAGACAGGCTAATGAAATCTATAGCCAAACAATAGTTTTTTGTGGAACTGACCTAATTTCTTTTCTTGATATATTCTGAAATCAGCATCCATGTTTTAAATGGACAAAATTTTTTGTCCAGATTTTTGTCCAGATTTTCATTAACTCTAACAGTGTTAGGGTGAATTCTCCTTTTGAATGTTTACCTTAAATAGAACCTCCATCATCATACTTACTGGAGGTTTGATGTGATTTAGTTTTTTGGCTAATCAAGCATGTCATATGTCATGAAATATTGGATCTCTGGTAGACATAACCTGGTATGGTTGAAGGTGTGTAACAAACCATAAAATGTTAAACCATCTCATGTATTACCCCTTGATAACATTTTTGGTGATGGTCTTATATCAATTTGGTTTTCATAGAAAAATCTTCATTACAACTAAAAAGTGATCCAAAGATATTTTACAAATCAACTAACATAATGCATTCAAATTTTACTTTCAAGTTTTTGTTTGGACTTTTTAAGCAGACATTTTAATAGACAGGCACAGCACTCAAATTTTTTCCTGATTGCACTAAGCAAAAGCAATGAATAGATAAGAACTGTTGTTTTATATACCTTATTTCACCCTAACATCTCCATTTTCAGAATCTTTACATATTTTTTTTTTAATTTGTTAAATAAAGAGTGGTCAGATTGTTTTCTGGTGCACTCATGCTCCCTTGTTATTATGAAGAGAATCTTTATCCTTTCCTGTTATCAGCTGTTCAGAGATGAAAAATAAGTAGTAAAAATTAAAGACAAGTCTGTTGCCTCCAAAAATACAGTGTGCTATATACTGCCTCTTTTTATAAATGTTTTCAGCTTCTTAGCTTTTGCTATTCACCTTTCTATTCCCTGATGTATCATTAGTGAGAAGAACACATAAAAGTAGATCCTTCCCTCATGGCCATACAGGACCCTATCATAAAACTGCAAACTTACCATTCAAGTTATCTCTTTGCAATTAATGAACTGTGAAAATAAATTGCACAATGAAGAATGCAGCTGTATTTATGATTAGGTATTAAACAGAAGGCCAGTTTATATGCTACTTGGATTGCAAAAATTACTTACTTTCTCCTACTATACTTTTTATTATCAAGATAAAATGTCTAGTAGGCCAACAGGAGTAAAATTCTGAATGCAAGCAAAATTATATAGGCTTTATTCTGGGTAAAACTATGTCTCATGAACATTCCTATTTATATATTACATTTCAGACAATAACTATAGTTTATTAAGAAGCTAGAGTTTATGTCACCATCTGCTTTCAATAACAACTTTTGAACTAATATGTACACTAGAAACTGTTTTCTTTCCCAGAATCAGAATTTCTAGAAACAAACTAGGTTTATATTTTAAAATTAATTTTTAATTTCTTTCATAATCAGTTAAGTTAATTGACAATTGACTGAACCATGAGAAAGATTTACCACGGAGGCTGATGCCTACCACATTCAGCATGCCATACATTTTACACAATTGAAAAAAGAGATATTACCAATTTTTATGCTCCTTTTCAAGACCAAATGCTTGTTCTTGTGTTCTCTGATATTTACGTACAATTTATTTTCAGTTGTGGAGCTCCAGATTCCAGTGGAAGAGAAAAATTTCTCATAAATTTATTTGGTGTTGTCCTAAACATTTACAGGTGAAGGAGGTGTGTCACTTAAAAGAGGTTTCAGAATAAGGTGATCAACTGGTTTGACAGCAATAAAATTTCCCCAGGAAGCTGCATCTGCATCCTCAAGAAACGAGTAAGGTCATCTCGCCCTGATCCACAATTTGATTCAGACCCCCAAAGGTTAATGTCCAGTACATTAGGCATGTTATAATTGAACTGTTGAGAAGCAAAATATTAATGAACTGCCTTCCCTTTGGAAGTAATCTAGATTTCTCACTACTGGCACTGCCAGCATTCTTGTTCTTAGTGTCTAATCGACGCTTAATGGTGCTCTCTTGGTGTCTCTAATTTTCCATAATTAATGTGCATGTAAAATGAATCTTGTAAATACTGTACGCTTATATACCACATGCTGAATAATGTAAGCAAGCTATTATAGGTTGCTTATTTTTTCCCCTTGTGGTCTTTGGATCTCAGAACTTTGCATTAATTTGGAGCTGTAAGGGAAAAATATACCAGGCAGCTCACCTTGAAGCATAAAACCCAGAAACAATGAAAAAATTCTACAGAGCAAAGAGATCAAGTAGGTTCTATTTTTTTGTTTTTCATACCAAACCAGTCTAGTGAATAATAGATTGCAGAATTTTCAACTGATACGTATTAGACTGTTTTACAAATATACATCTATAAACTGATTAAGTTCTTAATATCTAAAGGTCTTGCAGGTGGTCTTTGTGACTACTTATCAAGGCAAAAGTTGTCCACACTTGTAATATGTAGTGAAATTATGAAGAACAAATGTTAATTTTTTTAGCTTGTTGAAATTATATTGAGGGACTCTACCAAGATGATTTTTTTTTTCTAGTTTTAAGGGCTGATTTTCCAGGAAATGAAATATCCACTCTCTGGCTAGGTCACTAGCCAGAAATTTGTTTTAGATTAGAGAATAAAAATTTCTTTTTATTTTTTAAAATCTTTTGTGCCAGTCTCTACTCTGCAGTGCAGAATGCTGGCTTACTATTATTGTATTTGATAACTGTGATTAAAGAAATAAAGATTTTCTCACTTTATTATTTTGCTGCTGTTATTTTGTATTTAATCCTGCTTCCCTTGTAAGCTTTATTGAGTTTAAAGAACTTTCAGTGAGACAGGTCAGGGAGCTTCAGCCCTCACAGAAAATAGATACCATAAGAGTGTCATCTTTTAACGGTTACGTTTTTAATAAGCTCTTTTCCAGCTGCTGCTTGTAATATACAGTCTGTTTCATGGAAATCAAATAGAGTCTTCATTTTTTCTGATTGAAGTTAGAAAGGGCTTGCTCATCAGGATTCTGTACCAGTTCTTTTTTTTCATCTCTTCATTTATCACCTGCCATTGGAAATTACATGAAGGTTGAATCTAGGTCCATGCAGCAATCTGGCAACTAGGATGCCTTATTTTGATACATTTTTCCATATGGATTCAAATTAAAATGATTTTTAAAGTAGAAAAAAACAAATAAATATGGATTCAGCTTAATTGGAAGAAAACTTATGGGGTCTTTACTACAACAACACTGTCTGAAAGTGTAAATAAATGGCAGGCCGCTATTGCATGTGTATTACAAACTTGAAGAAAATGGTTGTCTAGCAGACTGGTGACACACACACTTTCGTGCTTAAACATGTACATTTTGAATGAAATTATTTAGTCATGGCACTTCTCTTTGCAGTTCATCAATTATTTCTCTAATGCTAATGCCCCTTCTGCTGCTGTTAGTTGCCATGCATGTGTGTATTAAATATATTTCAAGGCTGCTGTGGTTGCCTTGTGGTTAAGCTGATAGCAGGTTTGCTGTTGAAGCCGAGTGGAATGCACAGTTGTGGAATGCCCACTTGTCCTTTACTATTGGCTCCATTTGTCCCTTTCTTCAGGTTCCCCCTTCCCATGCTTCCTAGAATTACAGGGAGAGAATTACAGGTTCCTTCAGTCCCACTGACCCATTTCTAGTGTCAGGTTAAATTAGGACCTCTCTACTCTACACAGACTGGGAAGTGGTCACACACCTCAGTTACCAAAACATTAGTGGGAACATTATGGGGGTCAAACATTAGTTAGTAGTGATATTTTCAAAACAGCAATGCTTGAATGAGAGACAAGTGCCTCATTTTCTTTTTATAGTTTCTGGAGGTTTTTCACCACACAATGAGTCAAGAATGCAAGCCATGTTTTTCATGCCGCAGAGGTGACAGGGAGATAGAAAAAAATGTTAACCATCATTAATGTAGTAACGGAGAAGAACTAAATATATTAACTCAAACACCACCACCCCCACACAAATTCCCCTGCCTGTAAAAAGCAGAGGCTGTCTGAAAAATTTTTTAAATTTTGTCCTGTTAAGTCCTGTTTTAAAGTATTATAGAACCATTAATCAGTTAGTAGTTGAACACAGAATTATTTCAGTAGTCTTTGAATTATAAATTAATATTTAAAGTTTCATGAAAAAATATTTAAGTTATTTGTTAAAAAAATTGCATTTTCAAGCTGTTTTCTTCAAAAAGGTAAATTGGAACAGATCAAATCTTAAATCTAATTGAAAGTCCAATATCATCCCCATGTACCTAAATGAAATTACATCTTTTTTATCTACATAGAAGTGTTAAATTCATGTTCAACAAGAAAAACATTTGTATCTTAACTTACAGAAAACTCCTAGCATCCTATTAAAATCAGGTCAAGAGAAAAATGTAATGGAACTCCTAGATAAACCTTTTTTCTTCATTCCAGCAATGTAATTTGGAGACCTGGTGGTAAGTATTTGAAGATGGAATGTTGATACAATTTTTTACTATACTATAGTTGCCTTACAGCACATTCGTCTCTTGTGGTGCCTTGCAGTGACCTAATTCGAGTGAGGTCTGAATGTGGAGAAACCTAGATAGAAAACATTACTTCAGCAGGGAAAAAATAACAACTTGGCTTTTGGAAGGCATTACAGTGAAGGACTGAAGCTGATGCATGTTGCTCTGTGCTGCTTATCTGATATATATTTTCTACTTTGTCTGCAAATTCATAACCTTAAAGAAGGGCTTATGTAAAGTTATGAAAGGCTGTTTCCACTGTATGTAGTTACTGCCAAGAATCAATTGATTTTATGGTGAAGGGCTATTTTAAAACATATTTTCTCAACTTCGTGCTGCAGAGAGAGTTCAGGATAATTGAGTCTCTGGGAAATTTAGGCTTTCAAACAGTTCCTTTCTTTTATGCTGAATGTCCAGGTTTGCCTTCACATAAGAAAGATTATCTAGACTTGGAATACTGGCAATCTACTCCTGTAGTGCAGAAGATTATTTCATTTCCTAGATTTCTCTGCTCTTATTTAAACAATAACAGATGCAGATAAGTGGACGTTATACACTGCTAATATGAGCAATGTAGAGTTCATCCACTTTCCATAGCTAACCTGGACACCAAACAGAGTGTATCTTCCTTCTCTGCTTTTTCCTTTAATACTGCACCACTGTTGCAAGGAAATACCTTTCCCAACTGCTGAATTTCTCCACCAAAAAATGGATGGTTAATGAACAAGTTGATTCTGCCAGGTTTTGGACTGGAGGCGATTCAGCTATTACAAAACTAAGTAATGTTATCCTTCTCCCTTCCCCCTTGACAAAATCAATAAGTACAGTAAGTATAAAAACAGCGTAATATTCTATAATATTAAAATTGATAGCACTGGTGTTTAAAATATTTTAGAAAAATTATACCTAGACTTATTACTTATATTAACACCCTGTCGCTTCACATGTAGTCTCATCATTCCACATGCATTAGGCAAATAATCCTGAAGTGCAGAGAAGGTCTGTAAGCCACTGGAGAAAGTAGTGTATAAAATATTTTCAGGCAATTACAGTGCAAATTTCCAGTTGCAGATTGTAATGTGCATTCAGGCTATGGTCATATTTAATACATCACAGGCATAAAATTTGTGTTTTGCTAAATCTTACATGCAAAGAGGTTTTCATCTAGTTTTACTTTATAAATAATGAATGAAGGTGAGATAATGATGTCCTACCATGATTAGGTGTGCTGGCAAGGGTGACTCATCAATCCTAACTCACCCCTGTGGAAAATAGCTTCTTGGATAAGTTCACAGTCAAAGAGAAACATTACACTGTACAGTATTTCAGCACATTTCCAATTTAGTGTTACTTTCAATTCAAATTAAAAAAGGAGAACTTTTTGGCAAATGAACAGTTTTTCCTTATTAATGCTGAGTGGAAAAGAGAGGAAAAACAGCTATTGACAAGTGAAGATACATATCCCACCATATGGATTCTAACACTTTAATTATATTGTTCTCTTTCTTTTTATGGCAAGTTTTAGGGATAATAATTTTTCAACTAATTAAAGACCAGCTGCTACTTAGCAAGCTAGGCACCCAATTAGGAATCCAAAACCTGGTAAACAACCTTTACTGCCAGACAGCTAGTTGAATCACCTCCTGTCATGGGCATGGAAGTCTTTTTGTAGTTTTTATAAATGCACATTTTAGTCATATTGACTGACTCTGCTGAATGCTCTTCCTTGAGACTAGCAGAAGAATCCAACATCATGTTCACTTATTTTTTTCCAGGACAGCCTGCAATACCATGTGGTTTTCTATTTTTTTTATTTTGATATTTTTTTTATTTGCTAAAAATTAAAAGCTTTTTTTTAGAAAAAGGTTTAGTGAGCAGAAAACCAGCTATATTTCCTGGATGCAGAGAGCAGTTTGCCTGCAGCAGCTTCCTGCTTCTTAATGATGTTTAGAGAAATTCTCTTATTTCAGATTGAGCCTAGTTCTTCCACACAGTGTACAGTCCATATGAATGCAGCCCATGTTTTTCCTGCCTAGTGCTGTGGAGTTAAGAAAATAATCCATATATATATTGCCTTGACTTTGTTTATAAAATATTATCACTCTAAAACTCTTCAGGACCAGCAGTCATGAAAAAGAAGTCTTTGAAAATTGTCTTGACTGTTTTTCTTCACTGATGACTCTGACATATATGTTTACTTCTGAATTTAGTGACAGAGACAATGGGAAAAGGGAAGGAATTCTGCAGATGTCAGAATCCCTTCGGTTAACCAAAGCTAGAAAAACATTAATGTAAGTTCAGGTGCACAGTTTTGGAAAAATATAAGATGACTCAGTTGGAAAGGAATTGATGCAATGATTCATATGTATTCCAGCAAACCATCTTTGGAGATGTAGTAAGAATAATAAGCTTCTATTTTATATTTAGCCTTGCTCAAAAAGACAAAAATATTAGTATGTATCAACATAAAATAAAAAAAGCAGCAGTTACAAAACATAATTGTGAACTTTTCCATGAATCTACTGCTTCCTTAGCTAGTACTAAGGAAAAAAAGAATCATTAACAGACCTAACAGGAATTTTAAAAGCATGAAAGAAAAACGAGAAGTCTTGGGTTATTAGATTAAAAGGAAGTGGAACAATTTGTAAAGGAGCAATAAGATAATTTTTGTAAACTTGATATGTGAAGATCTATATTTCATAGTTCTAGTGATGAGAAATCAGTCACATTTTCACAGCAGACTGACAGCTTCAGGTGAGAGAAAGTTTCCTATAGAAATGATAGCCAGTTACTGTGGCAGCTGTTGCTTTATTCCCTTTGCTCTGGTTTTGGAGGTCTGTCAGCACAAAAGGTAAGCTTCACAGAATGAAAAGTAGATCTCTCAATAGAAATACAACACAGTAAATTTTGAAATTATAAAAGGAAAAAAAAGTTCTCGAAACAGCACGATACTCTGTTAACAGGAATGGGCTCAGATGAAGATATTAGAAGAAACAGATGTTTTTATGAACTATGCAAACATCCATTTATTTTCAAAAGAGAGAATTGAGTTACTTTGGAGAAAAATATAGATACTCTTTTGTGTTTTTAATGGAAAATGTAGTTTCTAGTGTCAAGATTAAGAAACTTCACAGATTTTTAGTCACAAGTGTGAGATCAGGTAAGTTTCCCAGGCTCAGATTTTCAGCTAAATGCCCTTCTTACCATCATCTTATGTTGCACTCTACATTCTAACTTTGCTCGAGAAGAATAAAGATCATCTGCTGTAATATTTCCTCCCTGTTCCTGCCACATGTAAATGGTTAATTTTACATGGCTCTGCTGGCCTCTTCTGATAGTCTTGATCAAAGTGACAGAATTGCAAGCAGAATAACTCCATTTGTCCTTCCCAGAATCAAGAACCAAGGAGTCTCTTTTGCTATATACAAGAATTAGGTTATCAGCACCCTGCAACAACCAGTTCCCTACTGCCTGCAGTGGCTGAACTGGTAAGTATTTTAGCCTACAGCTCTGCTGAAAGCTCAAGGTTTTATTACGCTGCTGAGCCTTTTTTTAAACCTTGTTCCATAACAGCAGAATGGAGGAAAACAAAAAAGAAAAAACACACACACAAAAGTGGTAGAAAACTGATATTGGGATTGTAGTTTTCCCTTTGTGGATTAAGTTGTTCTCATGGATCTGGGAGAGCAGAGGGGGATATTAACAGTGGAGTATACCTCAAACAATACACTAACTTCATGAAGTTGCACAGAAAATTAGCTGGCAAACAAATTTCTCATATTTAGGATTAGATTAAAACTGAAATCAAGGTATATCTGTCAGAGCTGGGTTGAAGCTCCTCAAAGGTGTTTTGAACAGCTTTCTTTCCTGAACTGCTTTTGCAAATAACATTCTTTTAACCCAAATAAAAGTATTCTGAGTTTTGTGAGACATTCATAGCATTAATGGTACTGAGTATTGTGAATGCTAAGCAGCTGTTCTGCAAAGTTAAATAACTTGGCCATTTACCAGTATTTTTCGGTGAAGAATTGATGAGCTTGGTGTACTTCATGGATTGTCTGCTTGTTATATTTAATTTTGTCCCTTTTCTTCTCCTCTTAAGCCCAATGAAAATAAATTTAAAACTTTATCCTAGTTCTATGGTTTTACTTTGTGTAGGTGGTGAAAAGAACATCTAAGCATTAGATATTTCAATGTAGTGCTGACTTATTTGATTAGAATTAGAATTTGGTCATCTTCTTCTATCCCTTCTAGGTGATCGTATGTTATGATCTGATCAGTGAGAGGTGTCTCTGTCCGAAGTAAGGTGCAAATGAAACCATATGCCAAAGTCAATAACATGGATTTTATTTAAAGTTCTTTTGGACTCATCACCTTTATACAGTCCAGGTTCCAAGTATCCACAGGGTGGTTGCAGATGTGTATAAGCATTTACTTCCTTTTCCACAGTTCGCCATCTTGGGAATTTTTGTGCAGATGCGTTTACCAGGATGTGCTAACCAGACCTCACCTTTGCTGGGCCTGGAATTAGCACCTTCCTCTTGTGCTTATTTCAAGTTCTCACTATGGCGGCTTAATTATGGCAAGTTCCTTCTACAGCTTTGACAGTGTTTTGAGACAGAGAACTATGCTCTATGAGTCCTTACACCTTATGAGATTGGGAGTATACACTTGTTTGCTTTGACATTCAGTGTTTAAGTTTGTAACTTTATCTAGGGGTAGCCTTTATATTTAGAAGTGGGTTTATTTTTTTTTAAGAATTATTTTCATTTTGGCTTTACCCAGAAATGTGATTCTTAGTGTTCTAGAATGTGTAGAAATACATGGCATGGAGGTGGAGGTGATGGTGGTGGTGGAAAAATCGATAATGATGTATATTGAAAAGTGAATTCAGCATTACAGTAATGCTAAAGTTGCTCTCCAACAGAAGGAGAGATATTCAAGTCAAATGCCTTCAGTTTACTGTTCCTAAAACAGTTAAATCTTAGGGATTTTTAAATACCTCAGCATAGGGCTGTAGAACTGGAAGGGGCCTCCTGCAACACTGTGTCCAGCCTCCTAAAATTACTTGTGCAAAAAAACCCTACCAGACAAACAAAACCCCAAATCTAAAACAGAATATCTTCATCTTCTCTGACACTCACACTAGAGGTCCCACACTGGCCACACTAAATAGTAAAGAAAAGACTAGTGCTGCTTAAGCTAAAGTAGCAATATAATGGGAACAGGGAAGAGAAAGAAAATGAAATGGGTTGCCAGTTGATCACATGCTGAGCTGACTGTGGGAGGTATAGTGTGCCATGTTTGGTCAAGACAGATTTTAAAATTCTCTTTTTCTGAGAGAGAGGAGAAAAAATTCCAGACTAAGATTTTAAATGATCAAGAAATTTCAGTAATGACTTAGAGATCCTAAAACCCCCAACCTAACCCTGAATTGTGACCTGCCTTCAGATACAGGCAATCTCCAGTGCTTCATAAGAGGTTTTTTCTTGAAAGAGAGCAAGAAGAGGAGGGGAATCCTTCTGCAATGCAATCAGCTAGCTTCTGGCATTACACAGAAAAGAGATTAATCCTCATGCTGCAAAAAACAAACGAGACAACACAACTTTCCTCGGGTGATTTCAGCCTTCCTCCATTATTTCAAATATGCATGTACAGGGATTTATGTCTGTGTGCAGATTAGTGTGGAAACAGAGGTTTGTGGTCACACTGCAAGTACAGCTTGCAGAGCTTTGGTTTTGTTTTCATGGATCTGACAGAAATCATTATATAAATTATAGAAACTCTATTTCATTTGTGGAATAGAAGAAAATAATACATAACTGTATTTGTTCAGAGATTTGCATTAATTTCCTGTTCCTGTTTCCTTTTCATATTTTTTTTCTGTAGGTGGCAAGTAGGATTGCTATCTTTTTCTTTTTAACTTTTTAAAAATTTATTATTATTTTAATTTTTTTATACCTATAAACAGATAGAAGGTCTGGTTACCCAGGATGGGAATGAAGAGGCTATAGCTTCATTTGGGGCCCCAAATGCTAATTATTCATCACCATCGTTAATATTTGTTTTGTTCTTTCAGACAGATCTTGATGAATACCCAAGTTCCTTTATTTCTTACTTTTCCAGAAGAGAGCAGGGATTATCAGCCTGAAACAGGTAAGGAAGACAGCCTGTGCAAGAGTCTGCAAATGTGTTACCAGTGCTTGATTTTTTCTTGAAGGCAGCAGGATACAAGATTGACTTTTGACCCTCAGAAGGAATGTTTAAAAATATCAGTTATTTTAATGCCCACTTTTTTGACTTACTGAATCCTTCACTAGGAATTGGCTTGTTAGGCACTCCTTCTTGAAGGACCTCTTAACCTAAGCTGCAGTTTGTTTATAACAGCTCTGGCTGATAAGCTCCCTTTCTTTCTACCAGAATTCTGAAGACTGCTTGTAAAATGTACAATATTGTTCCTTTGCTCAAGCACAATTATTATTATTATTTTCAAGACTGAAATATCTTCACACATTTTGGGCACCTTAGTTTGGATGATGTAATTTTCATTCTTACTGTATTTTAATAGGAACAAAGCCAAGTCAGGATTTAATATTGTATGATGCATCTCCCAGAATTAGAATAGCAGGTGATTTAAGGCGAAAGAATAGAATAAAAGAATCATTTCTATATGGGAACTCAAGGATGGTTCTTGAATATCTTTATAGTTTTTATATTGTCACATTATTTTTGTCACTTATATTATTTTTTCACAGGATTAAAGTATATTTAATTTCCTTATGATAACATTGACAATCTATTCATCTTTATTTTTCTAATAATCAAATGGAGAACATTCTTTTTATTTTTGAAGAAATTTTTCCATTTCACTTTTCTTAAAAATGCAACAGCAAGGACAACAAAACCTCTAAAGCGTGTTAAATCACTAGGAAAATGAAAGAAGTATGATCTACCACGAAAATTGTTCTGTTGTTGCAAAGTATGTCTATTCCAGAAAAATTAAAGGGAATGAAGTTCTAACCTAAGGTTTGGTGGAACCGCAGCATTTTCACCTTAATAGGAATATTTTACCAAGTATTTTTCCATTCTGAGGTCATAAACTCTCTGCATTTTGATAAAAGGATAGAATAAAGGTGTAACAGGAACTATGGGTTCCTGGAATTCAAAAAGGTATAGCAATACAGCAGTCATTCTTCTTCAATATATGAATAGTGCTAGAAGTTCATAACTGGTGTAAAGCAATCAAAACACACAAGGAAATTACTGAACAAAAAAAGAATTCTTCTGCTTTGACATGTATTAGGAGAAATTATCTCTTTATAATTGTTGCTCTTTTAACATACACAAGTGACAAGTGTTTAGTACATCTGTTCAGCTGACAAAAGAGCTTTGTCACTGTGATGATGAATGACATAGGATTGGATTAATTTATTTATAAAGAGATTTACATTTTACTACTTCTGACTTGTCTCTACAAGACAGATAAATTAGAAATAATAATTCCTTCTGAAGCCACCATTGTAGAATAAGGAAAAAAAATTCCTCTCATTGAAGTGGGTATCATATACCTGGCAGGTAAACCCAAAGAAACTTCCTTCTGTTATTAACTAAATCCACAGGAGACAGCAGGGTTTGTAAGATGTATGACCTTAGTACATTGCTGTAGCACAGGAACTCTACCATGCTGTTGAATGCAATACCTTCAGTTTTTTTCTTTTTTTTTCCCCTGATATCCTATGGCACACTTTTCAGTGGAAGGGTTGATGTCGTGATCAGTGTAAGATTCTTCCAGATTCCACGTCTTTAGAATGATATAGGAGGGTTTAATTTGTGTGTTTTTATGAAGTACAGTAAACAGTGTCATAGTGATTCACTTGCTTTCTTAATCATTGCTTTTCATGTAACCCACATTGACTACTTTATAATCTGGATTTTATGTAGTATCATACTTATGCAAAATTAACTGGTATACAAGCTCAGTGGTAACCTGAATGTTTGATGGATCATTTCCTAAGCACACAGATAACACTAAAAAGATTAACATGACAACCAAAAAGTGAATTATAGAACACAGGATCTGAAGACAAAGGAGGAGAAACATATTTCAGAAGCATAAAGTCATCTCTGAAACAACATTATAGCAAAGGTTTGTGGAAATAAACCTAGCTGTTTTCAACTGTACTGAAAACTGTGAAATATCTCCTTGAGCTCTCCAAAGATGGTCAGAGGAGACAGAACAGCTAAACGAGAATGAGGAATTGTCTTTTGCTGGTCTTACTCGCTGTCAAATTCTACCTGCAGAAATCCAAACACTTATCAAACTTTAAGATACTCTAAAAACGGCATGCTATCAAACAAAGATAAAATCAGAGATTCAAGAAGTGATACTTTTCATTGTTGTTTAAAAACTCAACCAAACAAAAAACCCAAGCCCACTAAGATCAATTAACCTCAGCAATAGAAATACAACCAATTCCTATTTCCAGTTCTCTGATATGTGCATACTTTTATCAAATAGCAGCATTTCTATCAAATAGCAGCATTTTTGTCAAATAAGAGCATTTTTATCTCTTGCTGCAAGGCACTTGGTCTTTCAACAATATGCAATAATTGCACATCTGTCTGTCCAAATTATCAGTCTTGGTAGAATATGCAAGCATCACAACCTTGGTTGTGTGCATGTTGTGGTGCTGCCTGTGCAAGCACTGCATGCAGGAAATGCCTCTAGTGGGTTCTAAAGCTATTTAGAGAATTTTGACCCTATTACTTCTCCTTAAAAGTTTATTTTTCACTAACAATGCGTTTCTTCTGAGCTTTGTCTTTCCCTTCCTTTACTTTTTTATTCTTGATTGCCACCATTTTTATCTTTCATTAAATGTTTTCATGCCTATTCATATACTTTTCATTAAAATTTCATCGTCTCTTGTTGCTTCCTTTCTGACTCCTTTTGAACATACATCTAAACTTCAGTCTCTACTGTCATTGTCTTAAAAGCAGAATCTGAGACCTTTTTGCTCCTGTGTGAAGATCAGTGGGGATGTCTTGCTCCATGACAGAATTTTAAACTGTGAATTCAAGGTCTCCCTTGAGCCCCAAATCATCAGCATCAAGAAAGGCAGTATTTCACATATACCCCCATCCTTTTTATGTCTTATTTTTTGCTGTCTGTTTTAGTTTCTTTTTAATGTCTGGTGAGTTAAATTATGATCCTTATTGGAATTAGTTTCTTAGGTTTCCAAAATCATAGCTTTCAAGGCCTGTCTTGCTCTTTCCCAGCACTGAGTCTCCCTGTTGTCAGTGGACAGTAGGAACTGGTCCTTCAAATTACAGCTTCAAAGAAATTGATACCTATGCTGGCATGCAAGTTCATTGGTGTTTGTGGGAAGGAGGAAAGGTTAAGAATCAGCAATTTGATGCGAACTAGGAATATTTTTGTGTTTTCCTGCAAGGTGTAACACTGTGCCACTTTGTATACGTGTAGTAACCAATGTGTATCAACCATATAGGCAGAACACCACATCGAGAAAATACAGGCGTCTGCATTCCTTGCAAGAAACAGTTAAATAAAAAGTATAATTTAATTTTTTGGTACCTGTTAGCTTTCAGATATGAAAGGCAACTGAAGTCTGAATGTGGTCCTTTGGGATGAAACCCTGGCTCCCCCAAAAGGTAGTGGAAGTATGCACGTAGGCCCAGCCAGGGACCTGATTTTGACTTCTATTTTATATGTGTCCAGGAATAGTAAGGTGAGAGTAACAAAAATTGTTTCAGTTTAATCTGTGCCACCAGGAAGTGTGTTGTATTTTCTACAGTTGGAATAAACCACGAGTAGAAAGAAAGTGTGAAAGGACTGATCAGTGGGATAAGAATGAATGCAGGATGTGTCATGGCACAATAGGACGATATAATTTACATCAATGTGCGGTATGAGCAAAGGCCACAAAGAGCTCTTTTTCAGCTGTATCATAAGGAAACACCTAAGAACAAAGAAAGAGTCTTTGTAGAGCTTTGCTGAAGCCTCTTCAATATCCACATGAAGAATGTGGCAAAGGAGTTGGCCAGCAGTATTGGATATTGATAACGGGAAAATTTAATTAAACTCAAAGTTCATTGGCACAATTGTACATTTGCAATTACTTACTCTATGTAATATATTTCCATGTACATACATTTAGACACATTTCTATACATACGCATACATATATATACACACACTGCTAAAAAAAAGCCAACCAACAAACAACAGCAATACAAACAAACAAACCCAAACCAAAAATAAAGCACAAGTGATGCCAAAGCCGCCTCTGTAAGGCAGACCACATGGTTATGTTGGCATGGTAAAACCCCTCATGAAAGAATTTAAAGTTAAATTGCTTATTTAGTCATTCTTAAATTCATGTTTAAGCGGGATGGTCTTAATCTGAGGGAAATATAGGGTTTTTTAATTTTCAGTTTTTTGAAAGCAAGCGTTTTTCACATGCCTTAAGAGATGAAAATGCACACTGCATTGACCAAGAAAGCAAAGGGAAAAAAATTTACTCTTATTCTTTCAAGTGAGTGATGTGAAGAGTAGAAGGACTGTACATCTCAGTATGGTGTTTCCCCCTTCTACAGACCACTATGTGGTCACAATGTGACATGACTTACACTAAGTTTATGATCCAACGTAATTTCCCCATCCTTTTCTATAGGATATTTTTTGGCTAGTCATTTCCCTTTTTGGTGAGAAAGATTTAAAAATACAAGTACTATTTAATTTCAGGAGAGGACTGTGCAGGTCACTAACTGTCTCAAAATGCCAACACAGCTCTGAATAGTAATGAAAAAACCTCTGTTATTTTCATTTATGACTGAACAAGAAAAAATGGCCTGAATTGAAGTACCTATTATTCAGTTGAAACGTCGGGAAATTTAACAGATGCCCGTGAGGCGCAGCATGTTGTCTAAGGAGTTAATGGAGTCTCTGAGTACATGACTGACATGATCTGTCAGGAATGAAATAGCTGGGAGTGATCCTGCATTGGAGGGGCACTAGGTTATCTTTCCAGCTCCATTCTGGTGCCATGTATGGGCATAGTGTTGCTATAATATTCCAGCACTAGGCAGGTACAGCTGAATTCACCCAGGCTGATGGATGCCTGTGGTCTAGGCTGAGGTGCCACCACCAACAAGGATGTCCTTCCTTGGAAGGAATGAGAGTGTATCCCACTGATCTTACATGCTAAAATGACAAATCCCTAGTTCTTTTGTGCCTCTATGTTGAACAGGTGAACATACAGATAAGTTTATTAATATGGTTTATTGTTCTGTAATTCCTTGTTTTCATTGGGGCTGCTTGAATATTTAATGTTAAAATATATTTATTATGCCAGAGGGGGGACCTTCCTTTTTTCCCCTGTTGCTCAATACCATATCATGCCAGGAGCAGCAGGAGGGCTGCCATGGCCCTCATCATCATGGTTCCTCATGCACTTGCTGACTGATGTTCCCTGGTTGAATCTTAGTTAGATGCTAAAACACCAAGTTGCAAACCTGGCTGAGTGCAGGCAACCTCTGAGAAAGGAGAGGTTGTGAAGTCCTTTTCCAATACCTGAGGTTATTCTGTTCCCACTGCTTTGAGATTTTACTCAGTATTCTATTGTTTCATGATAATTTTATATCGAATGGTTTACAGGTTCAGCACAGCATTACCAGGACGTGCTGAAAACCAGTACTTCCAATTCATAATTGGAAAAAAATGGGACCTACAGTCAGAGATTTAAATAAATTATTTGGAAGCTGCTGCATTGCAATGTCTGTGAAATTGCTTCCAGGCTTTTTAAAAGCAGCTTTTTCACTTGAGTTTCTGTTTGGATTTCATGCAAAGCATGTTCGTTTATCTACAAATGAATCCTAATGAGGAGCCTTTCAGGTTTCATGATGTGCAAAAGATTTCTGCAGAAACTGAAGCCACTCGCATACAAATTTTTCCTTACCTTGTTTCAGTGGTGGATCCTCTGATACCAGAAACGAATTTTTCACATCTGACTCCTCAAAGCAGTTGGTAGCTTAGTAATAACATTTCAGCACCTGCAAATGCCATATTAGAAACACTTTCATGATTCCCCCGCACCCCTGCACCAGGACTCACTTGCTGCAAAAATCTTCAGGATTTTCTCTGCAGTCAATTTTACACTTGGTAACCCAATCTATCAAGAATATTCCTATTTGTATAGCAATATAGCCCTGGACTTTCTGTAAATTTTAAAATATCTGTAGGGATTAAAGTAAAATTATATTTTTGCTACGACAGAAAATAATGTTCCCAAGTATATTTAACCAACATAACCATTTCTTTCAATAACAGTGAACATATTTATTTTGACTGTTGCTGTATTTGCACCTACTGTTGTGTTTTTGAAAAGGTTTTATGTGTTTTATTTAATGGTTCAGTTGCAATATAAAAGTTAATATGAATAGGAAAATAGATGACTACTATAGATTTAATTGATATTTTAAATCAACTTTAATTGTTTATTATTGTTTCTATCAGATTTATTTCCATCATAGTCCTAGTATTTGCACGATTCTTTATATATTTTTCATGTGTTGATTTCACCTTGAGAAATTTCACTCACATTTCCTTAAATGTAAGATAACCAAAGTCTCCTGGTTTCTAGCAAGTAACACAACAAAGAGAAATCAATAAAAAATACCCAACCCAAAGAAAATAACATATTCATGAATGTCATTCCCTTTCCCTATAGACCAAAAACCTAACTGCTAAAATACTGCAATATGAATCCTAGAGTGGGTATGTAATTCCTGCTAAAGAAGTTTCATGTTATAAACAAAGTACATGTCTCAAAACAGGATTTTATGGCTCATTAAACTAACTTGAAAAAATAAGACAAAAAATATTGCGTCAGGTACAGATCAAAAATTTTGTATTCTGTGCTGCTTAGGTAGTAGAAAAAATATTTTCTCTGTATCTGCTTGATCAAATACTTTACTGAAAGTGTTAGAATTTTAAATAGAATTCTATAATTTACAAAGTGGAGAAATCTAGGAGCCCTAAAATATCTGCCATCTTTCTTAATGAAAATTTTTAGGGTTTTTTTGGGCAAAGAGAGTAAATATGTCAGTGCTTGTGTAATTCAGAACACACAAAGTCCACTTTCCTTTTAAAATCTTTACTCAAATGCTTTTCTGTATTGGGTTATAATTACCTCTGCACTTCTGTTATTGCTGTCAATGTTGTTTACCTTTAGGTAGAAGGTTTGACTCGCTCTAGGGTGAAGAGTAATTCAGATTATCCTCTTTTCAGGCAAAAATGTGTGGTAAATAAAATTATTTGTATCACCACTCTCAATTGAAATACCTTTGTGCTGCTCTCCTATGGTGCTAGCGCTACATACAGCATTAGGATTTCTGATGAACAGCTGTTTCTAACATTTTAAATTTGGCCAGTAAGAAGTACTTTTTGTCGGTGTACAGGTCACTTCAGATTCCACTTGTGGTGTCCAAGGGTTTGCAGAATATTCCTGTAGCAAGAATTGTTCCCCAACTCCCAAGCCCAGCTGTAGCCGGTCTCGTAGCTTCTTTATATTTCTTTGTCAAGAGACCTTGGCATGTTTATGTTGTCCACTTCTCTACTTCTACTATGCATCTCAGGGTTTTGATCCTAGAATTCTCCAAGAGATGGATTGCTGATAGTATCCCGTACTGACTAGTTTTCTGGCATTTACATTTTTCAGGCATCTAATTCTCTGCCATTTGAGTGTATCAAAGATTATGACAGTTGGGGATGTTAACTGAAATTTTGAGAATAACTAGGATCTGTAAAAATATCCATTTTGTGTGTGCTGGTTGTGCATTTATGGCAGATGTTCTTGGGAAAAAAACACCCCCCTGCCCCCTTGCTGATACCTCCATATATAGCCTTGTTAATCCAAAATCAAATGGTAAATCTCTGTGCCTGTTACTTGGTGGACTTGAGAGTTTACTAAGTAGCCACTTACATGCTTGTTTAGTCAAGAGTTTTAAGCGACACAGGAGAAAGAGAAGACAAATGCACTTCTTTAGCTTTGAGAGCTAGTAGGATAAAGTAATGTGGGCCATTAGCCCTTGGATACAGAAGCATACACATTCAGTTTTTTCTTGGTTCACTGTCAAATGAAAAAAATATCATTCCTCCAATCTTTCCTACTCTGGTTAATATACACAATTTATCTAAATATCTTGCAAGTACGTAGAGGTAGTTGCATTTTAGGTTTTGCATGTATGTCAGGGCCTATGCTCTAAGGTGAATAAATATACATTGTTCACTGTAGAATAAGCTGTGAATGCAACAAGGTTGGTAAAAACTGCAAATAGTAAAGGGAAAGTACAGAAATCAAGGGATTCTATAAGCTTAATGAGCTAAGGATTTCTTTTCAGCATCTAAGAATATTTTGCATTGTTCAAGTGATTGTTCTTTGGGTGCCTCTTCTTAATGAATAGATTCAGCACATCCTAACTATCATCCTTCTTTTCCTACACACTCAGTCCTAATAGATTTGCACTAGTGCTTCAGAAAAAGCTTATTTTTTAATGTACTTCAGTAATTCTCCAGGTTTTATAATACTTGACTGGGAGTTGTGACTAAGGCGGTTCCTTAAAGCATCCTCTGGTCCTGAGGAAGGATAGAAGTGATATGGTTGTTTTCATTTAGGTCTAAATGTCACAGTTTCTCCTAGCCAATATTTTATGATGGGATGTACATCTACATAGCCATTCACATCTGACCCTCTTTTCCAGTGACCAGGTATGAGTGCTAACACGCTAACTTTGCTTCAAAGTGGAACTCCTGAACAAATAACTTAACAGACATTAAATAAAAATTCCATGCATCAATAATAACCAATGTCAAAAACAGAGTCAAAAATAACAATTGTTGTGAATTCAACAATTCCAAACTAGCAAACCCCAGCTTCCTAGTAATTTGTGTCTTTCATCTCCCATCATAATATAGGTGGCTCTCTCCAGATCAACAATATCTTTAATCTTCCTTACTGATTCCGTCTGCTATTATCTCCAGATCCTGCTCCTTTTCTTTGGCCCATCCTACTGAATTACCAGTCACTTGCTGCTCTTTACAGCATGGGACACAGGAGTTTTCCTTCACCCTTGGGGAAGAGGATGGTGTGCAGCTGTATCCCCTGTGGCCAGTCAGTGGCTAGCTGGGCTGTGCTCAGGTACGTCGGTCCTCAAGTTTGGATAAAGCCTTTGAGACTCCTCTGACAACAGAGTCAGACCTGGAAAACAAGATCAAAAATGTGTGAAGAGGTGAGGGAAAGGAAAGAAAGAATGATATCACAGGGACTTAATTTCCTGAAGAAACAAGGTTAATACATAGATAGAACATCACGTTTGTATTAGATTTGCTTGATGTTCATAAGACTTATTTTCAAGAAAAGGGTCAAAAAAGAAAAGTAGTGCTGAAAAGTTTCTGTATGAGAACATTTTCAAAGACTCTTAAACATTTATGAAGAGAAACCAAGAGAATCCGCAGAAAATTCAAAGTGGGAAATTTTATATCAACAGACTATTTTTGGAAGAAAAGTCTCAGTGTACTCTCATTTCAGAATACGATCTCCTTTTCATAATCACTGTCAGGGTCCCCCATAATACCTATTTCAGGCTTTTCCTGAAGAATATCACGAGGCACATAACAAAGAATAGCATTTATACATAATGAATTACCTGATAAGGTATCCCTTTGGGGCAATGAGCCAAAGGGAATTGTGAGATGCTACAGTAAGTAGACAACATAGTAATAAGTACAGTAAGTAGGAAAGTTAGCTTTTACTAACTTCAGGTACTTCATACCCACCCCCTCCCCCCCTTTTTTTTTTTTTGAGGGGGGAATAAACAAGATTGATGTTCATTTTCATATTTACAAACCTAGATAATATCCTCTGTATCTCTACAACAGTAGTTGATTTGCAATTAAAATTTCCTTAGTCTATATTATAGAAAGTAATTTACCAATATCAAGTTGAGGTTTCAATAACAGATATTAAAAACAGAGACATAGCACAATAGCATTTTATATTGTATGAAACTGTTCCTATCTGATCAATAATGTATTTCTTCTTAATTATTCAATATTATTTAGCAAAAATTTTATGCCTACTGGAATATTAATATGATATAATAAGTGTAAATACACCCATTTAAATTAAAATACTTTAGCAAAAGTTTTGATGCATTGATAGTCATGACAAAGCAAAGTAATCTATTGAAGTGCAAAACAAAGTGAAGGAATTATAAAATTCCTAAAGAATTGCAGGAAAATTATCTTTATAAATCATGTACTTGATATTTTTTGCTTTCAAACACTATTGCATATATAAATCATCTACCTAAAAGATTCATAAATATTCTGGGTTTCTATTTATTTTTCATGCCCTGTATAAATTTTCTGTTTCTCAGAGGTTTTAGGAATAAAAGATGCTCCTGTTTAGTGCTATAGACTATCAATCTCAGATCTCCACGAATTTAGATTTTCTTTTAACTGAAAAGGCTCATTCCAAATGGAGAATATACCAGATTTTGTATTCCTGTGAGAACCATGAAAGTACTACCAAGCTTCTAGATAAATTTATATAAGGGTAATAACATCACTAAGCAGACAGTCTTCACAGCTGTAGACTTCAGGCTGTGGCTACAGTCCTGGATTCACTGATCTTGACAGCAGAAGTCTTCTGATAGGACCTCACTTCACAGTGGTGCAGGAAGACCTCATTGCATGTCCCCTCTGCTGAAGGTGTCTGACCACAGTTGTCCATGATACCTGAGCAAACATGGAGCAAGGAAAGGTGAAAAATACGCCAAAGAAATTCTGCAGAAGGAGCAATGAAAATGTTCACAGAACTTCATACAATTCTGCTTCATGCCAATACCGTTATGTACTTATTTGGGAAATAAAAACAAACAAACAAAGGAAAACGTAGCAAGCTCTTTTCCCCCCGAAAACCTAACTAAATAGTGTTGCAGAATAGGAGATAAAGGAAGTTTATGAGATACAGAGATCTGAGATTTATGAATACTTTAAACATATGAACTTGTACAGTCCTTGGAGTAATAATCTCAGACAAACTGAAAATTTATCTGTAATTTAAGGTATATTACTACCTAAACCATACTGAATCTGCAGCTCCCAATAGTGAGGCTGCCTCTATGAGGACTACCTCAGGTAGTGCCACATCACATCCAACCATCCCACACTGACTTTGCTGCTGTGTGGGGCTGTTCTCAGGGTTAATGCACATGCTTCAGTTACTTTGCTCAATGGGACCTACAGCACTGTGAAATTGTGAAAAGAGAAAGAAGGATCAGAAAGGAGATAAAATTCACAGAAGCAAAACAGAGGGTCAAGAATGGATTGTACTACATTTCTCCTTTCACTATCAAATATATTGCTATTCCAGTGGTAGAAATGGCTATTTTCACTACAGCAGCACCTTATTGTCATAGCTACATGTTTCAAACTGTCAAAATGTAATAGGCCTTACTAAACTGCTGCTGGTGGATAAGACACAATGCTTAAAACAAAGCCAACAGAACAAACAATAAAGCCAACAGAAAATAGATATTCCTCTCTCACAGATGCAATATTAGGAATAAAGCAGAAACCTAGACAACTTAAAATAGCAGAGGTTATGAATAATGCTGTAAACTGCTCAGAGATATTCTAATTAAAGTAGGCTGAACTATCTCAACCATGGGATGCCCTCTGAAAAGCCACATAACTTGCATATGCCTGTTCATAGATAGGGGTCTGTTGCTGATTCAGATCTGGATTTTAATTTGTAATAACACTTCATACATTTTCTTTCTAATTTTTACCTCATGTATTTTCTGTTCTTCAATAAATGTATAAACCCAAATTACTGGAAAAAGACAATAAGCTGTAAGAGGACAGCTGTACAGGACACCAACCTACTAAGGCAGACCAATGACCCCTTTAGCCTGCATCTTGCAGCTCTTTAGAGAACCTAGACAGTGCCCAAATTCATCCCCATGGGACATCACTTGTTGTTCTTCTCTATCCTAGACAGAAACTTTTAAGTCTTAACCCTTTGTTTTCTATCTTTACATCAGCTTTCAACTCATAAAACATTTCCCACCTTCCAAGTCTATGTGCGTGGCAGCTTTGTTCCTGTCTCAGCTTTTAGTGTTGAATCTTCTCAAGCACTTCTGAGAGATCCAAATACTTTATGTCCACTGAATCCTCTTTATCCATGCATTTAATTACATGCTCACAATGTGCTAGGAGGTTAGTGAGACAGTGCTGTTCTTCACAAAATTCTAGCCCTTCTTGGTTATAGATTCTTCTCTTTTAGCAGAGAGAAACCCCATTCAGATCTTGAGACAGGAAAAATTGCTGCAAACCATTCCTTTTCATTTATTCATTTATTTTCAGGAAAGATTTAACAAATATTTAAGG
The DNA here is from genome assembly GCA_013399195.1 of Dicrurus megarhynchus. NCBI lineage: Eukaryota > Metazoa > Chordata > Aves > Passeriformes > Dicruridae > Dicrurus > Dicrurus megarhynchus. The sequence goes on from VXAD01013448.1 coordinate 1,125,478, forward strand.
GTTTGCATCAGTGCTTCCATGTGCTGCATGGAAGTCTCTCCAAGAATCCCAGTGTCTGAGTTGAAAAGGGAAAAAAGGAGGGAGGGAAGGGAAAGAAAAATCTCTCTTTTACCCTCTGAACGTTCCCCCATTTTTAATACAGTGTTTGAGGAAAAACTAAAAGTGACATCTCTAGTACAAAAGCAGTGGAGCTACTGCGTTGGTTGTCATTAAGGTTTAAATTCATAAATACTATAATTACAGTTAGCAGTAAGCGATATGAGCAGTAAGCATATCCACTTGTTCAAATCCTGCAGCGTTTGCCTATGTGGGAAACCCTGAGAATTCTAATTTAAGACTTTGAGTCACCTCTAAGATAGGGAAGTAGAGCTGTTTGTTATAAAGGGAGGCACAATACTGTAATTACTTTTTATGCCACTGTCAGCATCTTTAATAAGTGTCTGTCCTCTCCTCAGCCTGTGTACTAAACCTTGATGCAGTGGGTATAGAATAAAATTGGCACTTCTTTGTCCTGCTTTGTCCTTTCTATTAAAGTTGTGCAGCTAAAACTGAGATAAAGATACTATTTTCTAACTAATAAATAGAAAAGATGCTTATTTAATTTATTTGTGACATTATTGCACATTTAACACAGGATCCATCACGAACAGATTTTGGGGTTTGCAGAGTGCCCATCATGCACAGTAGAGGAAATATAACCTTTGGAATAATTTTCTTTTCTATTTTTCTCGTATGTGTCAAAATCTTGTCTGTTCTATGGGTATTGATCTGCTTTTTCCTTTCAAACATAATTAATATGCTAATAAAAATGAATAACATTATAAATTAAACTCAGAATAGCTATTCCTAACTTCAATCTCAGAACCTGTCTTATCTGCTTCGACCTGTAGAATCATTTATGTTACCCTAATCTTGTCTCCTTAGTCCTGTTTCCCCTTTTCACTTAACCTTTTCAGAAAAATCTCATCTCCTTTTAAGTCTTGCTTTCTCTTGGGTGTTAAGCTGCTACAATTCCAGTAGCATTACAACTTGAATAGCTGTGGTAGTTAGTGGATGGTAAAACCAGTAGCTGTTTGAGGGACTTTCTGAATAAGTGATCAGATACATTCACAGTGTGATGATTTAGTTTCACAATATAGGCCATAGGTCATCCTCAACTTTTCACCTGCAATGAAAGAAAATACTGTCTTGCTTTTTAAATTGCCAAGAGGAATCTGTGTAACCTGTTCTACATACTTTCCCCTCACAGTTAAAAACATGTACCTGATTAAAAGGCTGTGTTTGTCTAACTTCAGCTGCCAGCCATAGGATCTTGTTATGTTGCCAGCTGCTAGGCTGAAAGCTCATTATCAATACCATTATTAATTTAATTGATATTTTGTTGCTGCTTTAAGATTAAATTCTTAACTGGTATTTCTAACTGTGCTGTAAAGTCATGTGGAGCATTACTCACTGGAGCCAGTCATTTGGAGCACGGCTCACCCCTACCACTTACTTGAAAAACTGAATGCACAAAAAGAGCAACTGGAATGAGAATGGACAAGTCAGGTCTGCCAGTGAGTGACTCCTACATTGCTCCTGCTTTGCATAAATGTAAATGGCTCAGCAAAGTACATGCACTGGATAATCAGATCCACTGAATTTTATTGTCTGGATGCTGGAAAGCATAAATTTAAATTCTGAACAGCTGTCGTGTTTCACCACATTCCTGCCCCTTTTGTTTTTACTATTTACAAATATTCATGTGAATGTCTTATTGTTCCAAAGGATTTTTGGAGAATAGCTACTCTACTATACAGACATATATTTGCATGCAAATAAGTATTTCTGCAATAAAAAGATTAATATATTTTTCCATTTAAAAACACTTAGCCAACCAATCAAGGAAGAGAAACAAACTCTAAGATGCCCTGAATAGAGAGTAGCAAACAACTGAATCCACAAAATGTTTCAGGACTTTTTGTCTATCTGTCAAGTAGGTCTAAATAATAAGCATTTTCACATAAATAAATCTTTGTTTACTGAACAGAACTCGGAACAGATTTTGTTTACTATGAATAATTTCCTGTTGTTCTGAAAGCAAAAATTATTTTCATCCATTTCTGATACAGAAATAATGCTATTAACCATCAAAAGCTGGTCTTTAGAAGAGTCTTGGCTTTCAAAATTTCAAAATGTGCTTGCCTGCTTTTGGTGCTCCTGCAGTGTGAAATGTTATCTTGTTAGGTCACCACTTTCATTCACTGAAGTGCTGGAAGTGGAGCAGGTAATTGTGCCTGGATAGATAAAACACATTCTCAATACCTCTGTTAAAATATTAGGACTTCTGGTCAGGAGTGCTCAGACTTGCTCAGGATTTTAGGTTCACAGTGTTCACAGATGAAAGTACAGACTATTTGATCTCCATGCACATGCTGACATCTTTGATGGATACAATGAAGTCTTTTTGCTATGCTTGTGAGTAGCTGCAGGAGCGTATTTACAGCTCAGTGACTGAATTTGCAAATCTGTTTCTCTTTTCATTTACAGCAAGAAAAGTGGTATAATATTTGTTTCTGTTTTAAGAAGTCAATGGTCTAATAAACATGTCTTTTCTTTCAAATGTGAACAGAGAGAGCAGAATATGTTCCCTAAATATCTATTTCAGGGAAAACTAAATTAGATCTGATTAGCTTTTTATGAAATTAATAGGAGGCCATCATTTGTGAAGCTGGCAAGTTTTTGGACATGTAAAATGTGACAAGATATTTCTCTAATTTGCCCTTTAACTATTCTTTTGTGGAAATCTATTTTTCACTGCCTGAAGATTTTAAACATTTCCCAGATCTATTTTAGAAACTAGAGAGACCTCATTGTCTTTCTCGTGAATTTTCTACTCTGAAACTAGCTCTGGTGATGAACAAATGTACTTTGTATGCTCTTGGCACTGGCACTAACAGCTTCAAACTAGAAATTAATTTTTAAACACCAGGCTTCTGTGACCACTGCACTGCTATTAAGCTCTCTGGCATGATCTTTAGTTTTACTCTGTCATGGTTGATAACAGTTTTTTCTTCCTTTTTTTTTGTGTTTTTTTTTTTTTTTTTTTTTTTCTTTTTGAGCTCTATTTTATGGTGCTTGTTACCTTTTCCTGAAAATTAATATTTAACTCAAAGTATATTGGGAAACAAAAAAACAAGCATAGTACAGGTACATCCCGGTCATGTCAGAGTTTTCACTTTATCTCCAAATAATAGAATTTCAGTTTGGCTCAGCTGTTTGCACCTTGGTGGAAAAACACTATATTGACAATTTTCTGTTCCTTTCGATGGCTGTCGTGCTGTAAAAAAAATCTGCAGCATCAGCGGGCCCAGCAGTCGAAACCTTTTAAAGGAAATACTTGAAAAGGAAAAGCCATCTGTCTTTTCCACAGTTTTCTGCTTGCTGTCTGAAGAGAATAAGCTGGAACACCCATTTTCAGCCTGGCCATTTTTGTTGTCTTCTAAAATGATCCTTGGAGTCATGACTCTCTTGATTGACATCAAAATACTGATGAAGATCTCTGATATGTAGTGGAAGAAGGATGAAGCTGAAAAGGTCAGATGGGAATTGGGAAGCATAGACTTCAAATGTACATTTCTCCACTCCTCTGGGACCAATGCTGAATAGGTTTCAGAATATCTGAGAATGAAAATTAAAATCCATTTTGCATCTTAAATTCATCATATCAGAAGAAGAATTTAACACTTCCCTTAAGATTCCAGAGGGTAGAAGCTTAAGGCTTATAGCAAGCAAAGTAATCATGCAAATAATTCCATCTCTTTTTTTCTCTTTTTAAAGTGTGGTAATATTTAAACTGCTGCAAATTATACCACTAGAATGAATGAACATGATGTAACAGAAGGTTTAAATATGAACTTGAGCTGATTAAATTGCATGTTTATGTGCAAAGTGCAGGTGCTATCAGTAACATATTGAACTTCCTTAACCCAATGTTGTCCAAAATTTGTGGTAATAGCCCAACCAGAGCTGTGATGTTACTAAAAATATTCATCTCAGCCAAGCTTCTTGATTTTATCTTCTGAAATTTGGATGTTCTCTATAAGTTATAGCTTGCTTCAAAAGTCCAGCAATCATTGATATTTTGTGTAAATATGCAGAAAAAAAACTCCTTGCAACTTGGAATATTAAGGGACAGATTAAATTCTGTCCTTGTTGAAATCAACATCTGTTCTGCTTCTGAGACTAGTCTAGATCAGATTTCATCCTTGTCAATGAAAACAGCAGATACTTTCTTTGTCTTCACTAGACTTTAAAAATGAAGAAGGCTATATCCAAAATTCCTCTCTGCTTTGATTTTGGAGTTCCAGGGCATTTACCTTGTTTAGCATTAGTTTGGATGGGACTATTTCTTTCAGAAAATAAATGAAATTGGAATGCATAAATGAAAATACAGAGCATACAGAATAACTTTTCTGAAGGTGTTGTTATGGGAGATCAAATATTTCTTTTTTTTTGTCTTCCTTCTGAATATGGGCCTTTAGCTGGAGCAAAAGCTTTACTACTGGTAAGGCCAGGTACTTCCTATATGTTATTGTTTCTACTGAAGAGTAAGTAAGCAACAGTATGACACCATGTAGCAACTGTGATATGCTCTAGGTATTTTATATATATTCTATTTTTTCTAAAAGTACCTTTTTTAATATCAGTGTGCCAGTTAAAATATTCATTTGGTGTGATAGTAAAATAAAGATTTTACCTTTATGTTGCTGATATAAACTGTCACAGTAATTTATATGAAATATATATGTATACTTACATATTGTAATAATAGACAAGCATCATTTACCTTATGGTATGTGTTGATACTACCTTTAATGCTAAGGCAGGTTCCAGAATTTTTGAGGCCAGATTTTATGGTCTTGAATATTTTATCTAACACTAACACTGAGTAAGGTTTAGTTCACACACGTCAGTGGTTTTAATGCAGCAACCTATTCAACTGGATCTAAGACATAAAAATTCTTCAGCTTGCTTGGGAGGCTTATTCAACGCAGTGAACTTGAGCTCAGCTGAATCACAATGTGGCAATGCAAAGGTGCCTACAGAAAACTAAATTAAAAATATAAATTAAAAATTCAGAGCAGAAGCTGTTGTGGAAAGTTTGCCTTATGTAGAAACAAAATGTTGGAATGCTTGAATAAGTTATTGTTCCATGTAGAATATCGAATTTCTCTCTTCCAATTTATTCTGAAATGCAATGAAAGCTGAAAAATATTAAACCTACTGGTTTTCTGGGATAAGAGTAAAAGAATGCAATTGTGAGCTCTCATTGATTTGCCAGGTGGTAATTCAGTCTCTTGAGTTTGTTGTTTTTTGATCAGGGCATGAGGACTAATATATTTGAGCAGCAATTCATTATTCTGTGTGTGTTGCCTTTTCTAGCTCACCTATAATTTAATGATGATTACAACACCTTCAACGCATTGACTACTTCCTTAAAATGATGCATGTCATAACAATAGTTAAATCTTCATTTCCAGCCATAAAGTCACAGGTGCTTTTTAAATAAAATAATCTATAGGACATGGATTAACTTGGCTGGAGAGCTGGAGAAAAATTATGAATCACAAGGAAGGCTGGGAGAGGATTTGCTTGCTTTAAAGTATACACAATTTTTACTGGTGTTCTGAAGTGTTCTCTGTAGCCACCTTTGTGATGCTTGCTTCCCTTGTTGCAGAAGGAGGGTTTAGTGAACAACACTGTATTTTGTAGTGATGCAAATACCAGAGTGTGGCGGTGGTCCAGCCCCTTGCATTTAAAGTGAGTGACACGTAGTGGGTGAACTTCTCTGCCCAGGATTCCACCCTTGAGGAGAATCCTGAAGGAGACGCAGAGGTTTGATATCCACGCCCACGAGACGCCACTCACATCTCATCTCCACCCTGTTTCCAGACCTTTCTTCCCTCCTTGGTTCCGGATTGGTCCCACTGGTTCATGTTTTATAATAAGTTCATGTACTATGCAATTAGTTTCTAGAAAGATCTTAAGGGCTCCGTTTTGGATTTGATGTCCCAAGTCTGTCCCTCCTCTCCTGTCCCCTGAGTGGTCAGTGTTAACCCTTGTCATTCCCTGGTTGGTTATCTCCGCTGTTCCTTCCCCCCCGTTCTTCTGCCCTTAAAAACCTTTGTTCCACCCTTGAAGGGGGCTGTTCTGTTGGCTCCCGCCTATGCCGCGTTTCCTCCGTCCCTCGAGGGACGAGAAATAAAGCCTAGGTATATAGCCACAAGCAGCCGGGCTCTCTCCTTCTTGCCTCTGCCGTCGCTCAGAAACAGCTACCGGCGTAACCTGCGAAAAGCCGTTTGCCACGCAGCTCCCTGCGGAACTTCCATCCGGCCCCTGTGGATCCAAGAACTGAAAGCCCCAGAGCCCACTGTCAGCTCTGAGGGCATCGGATCACATTGCCGCCCGCCAGGCTTGGGCAAGGAATCGGTCGGTGCGGCACCAGAGTTATGGGGTCCACTACATGGCTGACAGGGAAAGGGAGAAATGGTCACAGTGAAAGGGGCACCCCACTGGGTAGCAGCAATGTGTCTGCTCCCAGGGATGCCACCTGAAAGGCAGAGACATCAAATAATATTATATGAAGGACTCAGTCATGTGGCAAAAAATCAACAGGATCTGAGAGTTCTTGGACTTCTTGATTGGTGAGAACTATAAATTGTCTTACCGTGTGCAAAAGTAGTGGACAAAGAACCTGCGTACTTAAGTTGAAAACTGAAAGAGGATATGTGACAGAGTAGGATGAGATAAAATATCTGGGAACAGAATTTAAAAGCTCTTGAAAAGACATATGAAGACCATGATTACTATATTAGCATTTTCTCAAATTTTTCCTATGCAGGACAGTGGAGAAGATAGTACTGCGGGGCTGTGAAATGAGAGCGTATCTTTCCCATTCCCTACTCCCTCCTCAAATTAAATATCTTCTATGGTGCCTGAGAAAGGAGAAAGTTATCCTGAGAAAAAAACCCATCTCTTTTCTTCCCACTGGCACAAGTAAATGTCCATAAAGGTAGATTTTGTTGGAGTATTTTAGCACAGATTTTAGTTGTTTGTGTGTTTATGCCCAGAAACTAAGACTTCACTATAAATCATGTAAATCAGTTGTATTGAGCTACTGAAAACAAAATAGTTTTTTCAATTAAAAACTGCATATTTTCACTTAATGCATGCCATTCTGAGATAAATTCTGGTATATAATTTGCTCACTTGTATCAAAATGGAATGGTTAAATGATACTTAATAGTAGTGACAAAGTGTCTGAATTGTGGGTGATAAGAGTAGTCAGGTGGGGGTTGACAAATCCAAGATATCTCAGCGTATAAGAATACCTCCCTAAAAATTGCATGAAGTGATAGCTACTGTAAAATGAGACTGTGAAATGCAGTTCCTTGTTCTGGCAGTGAGTTCCTCTCATGAAATTGGTGTGAAGCAGTATTAATTGCAATAACTATGTCAGTTCATTAAAAACTTGCCTGGAATAGACATAGCACAAATAACAGTGTATATGAAAATGCCCATGTCCTTGTTGTAAAGAAATCTCTATTCCAAAGGGAGTAAAATAATTTCTCCTGATCCCCAAATATTCTCTGATGGCCTTCATTTGCTGAAACATGGCAATCATGATATAAGTTCCAGTCATCCTGGACTATCCTGGTGTGGTTGTTTTATTACTTTTACATCTTTGTTTCTTCTAAAAGCTAATAATGAGCCCATTCATTTTTTGCCATTTATATTTGTATAAAGTGTAATTTTTCTAATGTAAGTGGTTACAAGTGGAAGTGTAAACATCTCCTTTCTGGTCTGCAGAGGAAATTTGCCGTGGGTGAGTGCTTTGTTTATATCAAATACCAGCTAGCTACTAGATTTTTATTGGCCAGTGATAACTGGGACAACAGTGTTTCTGGGGTGACCGAATATAGCTGTCAAATATTCTTTTGGAAGAAGTGATCACATTTCTCAGCCATGAAAAACTCTAATAGAAGGTCAAGGAGGTTTCAAAAGGTCATGGACGCTGTTTCACTAAGCTACAAAGGAGCTGATAAAGCAGTGTTGGTCTAGCAGAAATGATTCCCAGAGGGAAGTGTTAATCAGACTATCTTTGGCAGGTAGAAGGGCAGTGGAGAGAGTGCTTGGAGGAGAACGTCTCCTTGGAATGGTAACTTTTTGGTTTTTTAAGTTTTAATTATGAAGGCAACTAGCCTTTTTGTAGAAAGTATTTTAGAATATATATGTATTAATAGAGATTTGTAGCCTTGTAGAAGTTTTTATTAACAAATCATGTAGAATTTAGTCTTATATCCATGCCATAAGATTCTGTCCTTATCATCTGTCAAGCAAAAATGGATTTTGAGCTCTTGCAAGTAATTTTTGGTCGGAAGAATCTGGAGATTTTATTAGGCTTCCTAGCTGTATTTATATTCCTACTTCTGAGAAAAAGGAATACAAAATACACAGGCAACTGTACTTTTTAGGATTCTCAGCCAGAACACTAGAATCTGCTTCATAGAAAGCAGTGGTAGGTATCTCCAAAACTGACTGTTGTAGAGGGCAAGGGGCAGACAGCATTTTTCTGGTATTTCATAAAAATTTTGTCTTAACTAGCTAACACTTCATTTAGAACAGGATACTATACTGTTTTCTGAAAAAACAAACGAACCAAACAAAAAAAAACACCCAAAACCCCACTGTGTGGCTGAATTTAAAAATACAACTGGAAGAGAATCTTTGTAGGAAAATGTTAGAAAACCTATTGGAAAGCTTTCCTGAGCATCAGCTTATTAACAAAGAAATAGTTAGAAGAAAACAAAGTGAGGTTGTTTTTTGGTTGGTTGTTTCTAGGTTTTTCTCAGTTTTCAAATGCACCTGTATTTTTTAGGAAACCTAAATCATCTGAGGATTAGGCCACCTATTCTGCAGTTCATATCTTCCAGTAGCAGTCTTACATGCATTTTCTCCTTAAGTTCTAAGTTTGCATCCTGGTTTTCAACACTGCAGATTTTCAGTTACCATTTTTACTCTTTACCATTAGTGCAACACTACCTAATTGCATAGGAAGGCAGCAATTCAACAAAAATTGTTCAGCAGTCTGAGCAGGATAGTGTTTACTTCATTTGGATAATAAATGACCTAGGGAGAGTAAGACTTGTTTATCTATATAGTTATGTAATGTGAATATATATCTCACTATATATATATAGCTCTATATATATATCTATATATCACTAGTTCTGTGGTGAAGAAGTGATTAACCATCTACAATGAAATAAATAGGCTATGTTGTCACACAGCAAGTAATACTCCTATCCACAACATCAGGCAGGAAAAATGCTGGTAATGATTAGCCTGAAAGATGAGAAATTTAGATATTATTCGTTCCCTCACATACAGTAAGGGAACGCTCTTTAGTTAACTGTTCTCTAGCACTTTGAAAGAAAAGCACAGAATTTAAATATAGATCCTTTTTCTTTTCTTTCTCTTTCAGTTAATCCTGCCAACAAATCTTAAAACACGGATTGTGTCTGGAAGAATTTGCAGCCTTTTGTGTTGATTCACTGGCACGATAAGGGCTTAGGAAGAAGAAATGTGAGTGTAATCATATAGGTAATTCCTTACAGAAATAATGTGTGTGTTTACTTTTAGATAACGGAATCTTACTACATTATTAATATTATGATAATAATATATTATTAATTAACATTTATATAACATTGTATTATATGTAAGCACTGCTTAAACTTACAGGCTTTCACAGTATCATGCCAAGATGCCATTTTGTTTTTATTAATTGCCTAATTTTTCTTTCACATTGACTTCATCATTCTTTTTTCACGTTGGCTGCATGTTACTTTTAGCACTAACTAGTAAAAGACTGCCTCAAACCATATAAAACTGGTATTTGAAAACATCGTGCATTGCATGCTGTTGAGAATATTAACAGATTTAGTAAAAGAAAAAAAACCTACCAAACAATATTTGGCTTAATCCTATTAAACCAGACTGGCTTACAAGTTATTCCTTTCATGCAGAAAGCACATTAGACACAAAAGCAGGGAAACACAGCTTTAGGAACCGCATTGCTGTGGCAAAGCATCAGCCACTGGGTGCCACTGTTGATCCACGAGGCTTTATGCAAAATACTTCCTTTGGCAGAACAAATGTTTCTCTCCCCATGAACAGCAGGTGCTCTCTCGACTGTTTGAACATCCCTACAGAGAAGAAGAGGGCCTGATTAAGGAAAAAGACTTTCTTCTTTCTCTTTTTTTTTTCTTATTTTTCTGATAAAGATTCTCTTTATCCACCACCTCTGTTATTAGTTAGCCTTACTGAAGACATTTAAAAGAATGTAAAACTGGAACTAAGTTTAAAACTGGGTTTACTTGGTGCTTTGTGTAAGGGTTGCATGTATTGTGATCTGCTGAATGCCAAACCTAGTAGAGTCAAATATAAAAAGGAAAGAGATTTCTATGATGAGAGTGTTTGCTAAGTTTTGTGTTAATGCAAACACATGCCCCTGTTTTACCAGGCTTCTTTTTTTTTTTTTTTGCTGCTGCTGCTGCTGTTTGGAGCACGGTATAGAGAAGCATTGCAGGAAACCGAGAGTAAGAAACTTGCCCACACATGAAATAATAATATTGCTTTTGTAAAATCTGTGTAAAAATGGGGAAACATATTCTCCCTTTTTGCCTGGATTTTTAAACAGAATGAGTAATTACTTATAGTTATTCCCCTGTAAGACTGAAAACAGAAGAAACAGTGAAATGAATGCTGTAAACTTGCCTCAGTGGAAGATGCCAAATATGCTTCCTATTTTGACTTTAGATAATGAGTTTGATATTTTTTCTGTAATCAGACTTCTGGGAATTTTTTCTTGTTTGAGTATCATATTTTTCTTCAAGTCAAGGTTTTCTGTTTGTGTCCTTCACTTTATGTCAATAACTCAAAATGTTAATGAGTTAATGGAAGGTTGTTTTTCAGGGTTCTGTTATAGAATTCAAATGTCATAAATTCATAAAAGGACACAAAGCAAACCACTGAATATTCAGTGGTGTTCACTCTATTTAGGGCTTTCCATTTCAAATCCTCATCAAGGCAAAACACTATCTTTTCCAGATAAGCCCAGAATTCATGGCATGTAGAAAAAAGACAACTGTTTAGAAACTCAATAAACCAATGCTATAACTATTCAACAAATTTGACTTTTAGGAACAATTCAAGCAAATTATATCCTTACCTTTCTTGCACCTAGTTATCTGCTTGCTCAAACAGATAAAAAAGACACTATGACCACATGGGAACAGAGGACTAATTTCTATGAAATATATGTTAAATACTTAAAAAAATATCAAGAACATATCTCAGAAACATGTACACATTGACTCTTTGAAGAAGAAATTTGTTTATACATTTTCTGTTCCTGTCAGCATATAATGTGCACTAAACTGCACAAGGCACTGGGGCTAGTTTATGAACCCTTATATTTCTTTTCCAGCATTCCTAATGTTAAGAAGAAATAATAATATAGCTCACGTTTTCCCAGTCTAACAGAACTCTTTTTCTTTTCCCTTTTCCTATTCTCGATCTGCATGCCAGATTATTGCTTTACATTGTGTCATTTTTTAAACATATGGAAGCCTATACAATTCAATTCAGAATGTGATTTTAAACCACAAAGTATTTCTTTCTTTTGGTCTTTCCCTTTCTTTCTTTCATTACTCTTCTATCTCTTTCTTCATTAATATTTGGAGAACTGTATAATCAAATACAAATCCACTTCAAATGAATAATGGTAGATAGAACTTCGCAAGAGACTGTGAGCTTCTTTATAGCTAAGGCACATCATTGTTATGGTAGTCCTCCATTTTGTGAGCTCATATTCAGAGAAATAGTCCAAAAAAGTGACATTCCCATGCAAATTTCACCTTTCCTTGGTGCTTTCACTGAAGGTTTTTCTGTTCAGTAATGTTAGTGTGTAGGTTCCAAGAGGAATTTCTAAGGTATAATGGGGGTGTAGCCAAAATGTTCTTTCAATTCAAAACTTGACTGCAGTGGTTTTTTTCTTTTCATTGATCTTTTTCTGTGTCTTTTGAATATTTTGAAAAATGGAGAGGTATTCGTGAAGCGTCAAAAAGACATGTACTTATTTTTATGTACACAGCACAGCTTCTTCTACTTGGATAAAAAATATATCCACTTTTTGAAAACCCACTGTATCATATCAGGGTCAACAGTAAACAACAGAAGTGGTAAATAAAACATTTTTTTCAAGCAGCATAGTTGTTTAACATCGTTTCAAAAGAAGACTAATTTACTGGTGAGAAAGTTCAAAGAGGTACGAACATTAAAAAGAAAAAAAATCCAAAAGCTAGACTGGGAAGGTTTGAATGAATTTTCATCACAGAAAAAGACTGAAATAGTACAGGGATTGGAAATCAGTACCAATGCACTAAAAGAAAGATGAATATGAACTGATAACTTTTACTGAAGCTATCATTTATATGAGTTGCCTGTAACTAAGCAGATTTTTGGGAAATATAACAAAAAAAAATATTGACACTGCATAATTTTGTTACTGATGATAAGTCAAAGAGTCATCATATTTATGATAATATAGTGCTCAAAAAAAAGGAGCTCACATTTCAAGGAAAAAGGTTATGATTTCAGAGTTGTGATTTAATGGAAATGCAGTGCTACTGGTGAGACCTGAATCAATATGAGATAGATATTTCTGAAATTACAGATCTAGGAAAACCAAATGGTATCTCAATTTTGCTCATTACTACCTCAATTTCTAAATATGGTGTGTAGTTTTCTTTTGAAAGAGAGGAGACCAAACAGACTTATGAAAGAATATCTAAAAAGGGAAAAGTTTATTGTAGAGTAAGTCTATTATTTTGGGAATTCTAAGTCCTATGACACAACATTGTGAGAGAACTGGAGCAGTTCTCACCTTTGGTATGTTTCAGTGTCTCTGGCTGCAAAATTAACAAGGTACCTCGGTGATGACGGTAATATACACACAGGTGTTTCTGATAAAAAGAAACTTTGTGGAACAAAGAATAACATGGAGCAATTAAGATATAATTTTATCTTTTAGCTATATGTTGTACAGTATCAACAAAATAGAATATATTACACATTAAATTATTTTCCTGCAGGATATAATAATTCATAATTTCTAGTGATTCATGCAGTATTGTTTGGCTGAAGACAAAGAGTATATTTAAATCAATACGGATTGAGAACAATTACCAGAGAGAGGTCAACTTATTTTTTTTAAATCATTAAAAAAAAAATCTTTAAAAAATTATTTTAATGAACAAATTATGAAGTATCAATGGCTTGCTCTTATCTTGCAGTAATTCATATATATTTATACGTGTGAGGGTAACAGAAACATTTCACTGGTTATTAAAAATATAGAGGATACACGAGATTTAACGGTAAGTATAACATAACGTTCTACTATCTTGAAATATGAGATCAGAGAAAAATCTCCTTGAATGATATGATCCTATATTAGATTGCGTGTCATAGATTTTATGTTCTTTTCTAAAAAACTTGTCTTGACATCTGCCAGAACAAGTTAATAAGGGCTGCAACGGCAATTCCTCTATAGACACAGGACAGGAGAGAAACCAAAGGAGTGGCTTGATTCATCCAGGTTGTGAACTCTAAACGACAACCTGTCATTGTATTTATGACAGATGAAGTTGCTAAGTCACTATCCATCATATTTAAAAAGTCATGACAGACTGGTGAAGTTCTCAGTGACTGGAAAAAGGAAAACAACCCTCAATTTTAAAAAGGGAGAAAGGAACATCAAGGGAAATACAGGCTAGTCAGTCTCACCTCTGTTCCTTGCAAGATCATGGAGAAGATCCTCCTGGAAACTATGTTAAGGCACATGGAAAAGTGACAGGTGATTGTTGACAGCCAACATGGCTTCAGTAAGGGCAAATGATGCCTGGCAATTTTGGTGGGGTTACAGCACTGGTGGATAATAGACTTGTGCACAGCATTTGACATTGCCCCAGCCTTTGACACTGTCCTGCACGACATCCTTGTCTCTAAACTGGAGAGATGTGGATTTGATGGATGAACCACTTGGTGGACAAGGAATTGGCTAAATGGTCATACTCAAAGTGTTGTGGTCAGTGGCTCCAGGAGGAGACCAGTGATAGGCATCTCCCTCACAGGTCGACTTTGGGACCAGTATTATTTAACATCTTTGTCAGGGATATAGACAGTGGGATTGAGTGCACTTTCAGCTGGTTTGTAGAGATGGGATACCATCCAGAGGGACGTAGAGAGGTGAGCCCATATAAACCTCATGAAGTTCTACTCAGGCAAGGTCCTGCACCTGGGTCAGGGCAAAATCAAAGAAAGATACAGGCTGGAGAATTAGTGGGTTGAAAGCAACCTTGCAGAAAGGACTTGGGGATATTGGTAGATAAAAACCTAAACATTATCTGGGAATGTGCACAATATGCACTTGCAGCCCAGAAAGGCAGTCCTATTCTGGTCTGCATCAGAAGTGTGGCCAGCAATTTGAAAGAGGTGAGTCTTCCCCTCTCCCCAACTCTTGTGTGATTCTCATGGAATACTTCATCCAATTCTGGGGATCCCACCTAAGAAGGGCATGGATCTGTTTGAGCAAGTCCAGAGGAGGTTCATGAGGATGCTCAGAGGGATGAAGCACCTCTCCTTTGAAGACTGGCTGAGAGAGCTGGGACTGAAGAAGAGAGGGCTCTGGAGACACTTTCTAGCAGCCTTCCAGTACTTAAAGGGGGCCTACTGGAAAGGTCCAGAGGGACTTTTTATTGGGTAGTGTTAAGGGTAACACTTTTAAACCAAAAGAGGGTAGGTTTAGATGAGATATTAGGAAGAAATTCTTTACTGTGGTTGTGGTCAAGCACTGAGACAGGTTGCCCAAAGAAGTAGTGTATGCCCCATCCCTTGATGTGTCCAAGTTCAGGTTGGATGGGGATTTGAGCATCCTGGTATGGTGGAAGGTGTCCCTGCCCATGGCAAGTGGGTTCAAACTAGGTGATCTTTAAAGTTCCCTTCTAAACCAAACTGTTCCATGATACTCTATTTGCCTTATCTTAGGTCTAAGAAATTAAACAACCTGTAAAATGGGCAAAAAGTAATTTTATTCTCCTTGGAAAATTCATATATCAGAGAGATAACAGATAACTAGAAATATGATTCCTATTTCATATGAACTTAATTTACCAGGGTTTGGACTGTGAATTGGAATTTGGCAATGAGATTGTAAGATTCTAATTAGTTCATGGTTTCTTAGTTTATGCTTCATGCACATGCACAAGATCTTAGGGGAGATATTAAAATGATTAGGGTTTTGGAAATAGGAAAAATCAAATCTTAATGCTAAAAAATTACCAAAATTACAAGCAGACTATCCTGTTGAAATATATTATTGGGTTATCTTTTTTTCAAATGATAAATAATACTCTTCTATTTGTCTAATAGGTCTCTCCGTACTTGCATTGCAGGGTAAGGTCTAGAATACAGAAAAATATATTAAGAAAACAAAAATTAAGAAAAAGATATAAACTTTAGAACCCTTGAAATTGATAACTGGAAATATGTTCTGTCTGAATACCTGCAGATTACTTGGATGGTGGAAGAAATTAGATTTAAAATGATGTGAGATTTTAGTATTTTATCACTGCAACTAGATTGATATTGGGGGCAGAGGAAAGCTCTGGGATAAATAAATGCTACAGTTTCAATCTGAGCACTCCCAGAAGTTATCTGTTAATGAAAAATAAGATCTATACCTCACCCGATGTGAAGGAAAGGAGGTGTTATAGAATGTGAAAAAATAATACCTAGAAACACACACTGGAAACATTTTTTTCTCACCATTAATAGAAGAAATATTACTGTGTTTCTGCAAGTTAAAACTGTAACAATTGTCAAGTTACTGACTAGGTTAGAACATTTTCAATAGTCTCTCTTTTTAGAAAAAAACCTTGAAAAGGCTGGGTTATTCCCTGCATTTTTATTATGCATAGATATGGATTTTTCTGATTGGAAAGAAGAGATGCAAATGGAACAAATAAGTGGACAATTGAATAATAATCTGTGCATTGTTGCTCTCTTGATATTCACTTTAAAAGCCACTCCAAATAAAACTAAGCATTCCGCTCTGGTCTGCTTTGCTATTAGTAATCAGCCAACTCAATAATTTTTCTGCAAGCCTTCTTAAAACATTATTAGTAATAGAATTGGTATATAACGACTGAAATTTTGTAGGAATCTTTTTTTGGCCCTTTGGAATTATATAAAATTGCTATTTAACTGTGTTGTCACCTTAAAATTCTGCAAATTTCACATTTTTAAAATATAATGAATACCTTACAAATATATTGATACAGCTTTATAAACTGAGCTGGTTAAAAATCTATGCCACTAAATTTCCATGGTACAGATATTAATGGTGGTTGAAGATAAGAACTTACAGGCTTGCAGTGTAAACTCTCAAAGATTTTTTTTTGTTTCCAATGATACTAAAATCTTTGCTAAAAATATTGACATGTCAAGAAATGTTTTAAAAGTATTCAACCCTTGAAGATGTTGGATGGGCAAAAAGGAAGTTTCCAGAGAGTTCTCTCTCTCTCATTTATGCAGACATAATTTTATAATTTTCTAAATCAAGGAAAACTACATGAGACTTTGCAGGAGATCCATCCATCCACTTCAGACATTTTAAGCTTGTTTTATGGTTTTGGTTGCGTACTTGGTTGACTGCTTCTTTCTGTGCTGTTGGTATAAAGTCTGTTTTCTCCTTATGTTTTTGTCCTAAATAAATAATTTAAGCAATATTCATTGTTCCATGTTATGACTCTAAGTCAAGAATGCTTCAGTGAAAACCAGTGCCTTGCATTTTAGTGTAGAAGAACTGCACAATGTCATTTCAAAATAGATTTGCTAGTCAGAGTTGTTAATGCCTGAAGGTTGTCAGAGGGATGGGAGGTCATTCTTAATACTGCCACAGGTAGAAATTTCAAGTGCTCTGTAAAATTAGAACTGCTCTATAATTTTTTTTTTTATTTCAAAACAGGAGAATACTGATATTTTTATGTGAGTTTCACATCAAAAGGAACATTCAGTTTTCTGTAGGATTTCAGTTTATTAGAGAGTGAACATTGGTGCAAATTTCAGATTCCTTATCACTCTTACATAGAGATTTTTCTTTAACTATAGGTAAAACAAATGAAGGCCCAAAGCATGAGGGTTCTTAGGCCACTGCTCAAAGTGAAAGTTGGAATTCTTTTTCCTCAATATAGGTTGTAATAAAATGTTCCTTCCTTCAAAATTTTCAAATTAATAATTTCCTTTTGTCCAAAATCTAGTTCTACTTTCAAGAAAAGTGTCAGAAAACCTTCATTTACCTTAAGCAGTAAAACTTTCAAAGTATCTATTCCGAATATTAGAGTAAAATAGCATTGAACTGAATTGTCCAAGACTCAACTATTGGCATATTGCAGTCCGTCTTTCTTAACAAATGCAAGCAAATGCATAAAGTATAAAATTACCTCAGCCCAATACTAAAGTTTAATTGGGGAAATAAAAATGAACTACTTGTTTTACTGATTTCTGAAACACAGCAATGCTCTCAGTCTTAGAAAATGGGTCTCAGTCTCCCTACACTGTAGTACTCACCAGTGATTTCTGCATCTACTGTGGTAACACCTTTTTTAAGCCATAACTTGTGTTATTCACATAGGAACATGTTGGAACACTCACTTGTCCTGGTCAAAATGTTTTACTTCTGAACGATATCAACAATGCTTAGGCATGCTGTCGGAACCCACGACATGTCTCTGTCTAATTTAGGGGACCTGACACCCCGAAATGGGGGTGCCCCAGAGGGCACTGCCTTTGATCTTTGTCCTTGGAGAACTTTACCAACTCTGAGAGATGAATTGCAAGCCACAAGAGTGTGATATAAGCATTAATAGTTAATTTGCACAGGGTGAAATGTAGTATATAGAAGATCTGATAACATGTACATGAGGGTACGACATGTCCAGGGGGATTAAGATGGAGTCTAAAGGGTGTGGTCACCTTCTCCTTCTTCTTCTTCACTGTCCTCCATATTCTTAGTGACGAGGACATAAATTGATTGGTAGAATAGAGATAAGACAGGAAATTGCATGTCTAGAACAGGTTAGAATTAATTGGTATAAATTTGTAAATAATGACACATTTTGTCCACTGATTGGATTTGTAACGGGGTATATAAATCTCGGTACGCCCATCTGGGGGGCAGTTCTACGCTACTTTCAGCTGCTAGATGCACCTGCTGTGCAGGACATCGCAGCTATGGATAACATTAGAATAAACAACCTTTACATGCCAGCTTTGTGACCTCTGACTGAGTTATGGGCAAATGTGCTGAAGCCTCCCTCGCTCGTGTGCCAAGGCCGACTGAGGCCGAAGGAGAGCACCGACAGCATGCTGCTGTCAAATAAGAATTTATAATTAATCACTGGGACTTTATTTCGGTATATCTCTTGAGACTAATCACCTTTTCTGCAATCTAAGTGCTTCATTCTCCCATGGCTTCTCTTTAGCCTATCAGCCTAAACTATTGGAGAGACCATACACCTTAGCTCTGCCTGCAGTGCCTATTAGCTTCAGTTAAAGACATGTTGGGCCAATGCTTAGTGGCTCTGAAAATCTCTTTTGAAGGGAATTTCATTCCACCTGATACATCCAGCTTTATGACAAAGGACCAGCTTCAAACACTGTATTTAGCCTTTCTCAGTTGTACATATGACCACTGAAACAACAAGAAGCATGAAACATCTATTATACTTTGATGTAGAGGAAGCATTTGACTCAATTGAATGGTCCTACAATTTTTTTCTCACTTTTAAATGTTCTGTTTTGGAGTGAATAAGATTAAATGTATAAAGCTGCTTGTATTTGAAAGCATTTTTTGGATCAGCTATACTTTTTTTAACAAAACTAGTTACCCTGCTTTGCTTCAGCTGCTATAGAATCTGTCAGAACAGAAGATTCAAATGGCCTGTTTGCTGTAATCCAGAACCTCTGACCTTTCACAAATGCACCTAATTGATCAGTAAAATGATCTGTTACCTGATGTAACATGCAAAATCCACTTAATGCCTTCTTTCTTCCTAAATTATACCTATTTTGTAAGTCGGATACATTAATAGCAACATTGTAGACTATACTACCTGGGGTTTCTTTGCAAAAACTCTGTCATTAGAGAGCAAATTCTGCCACTACCTTTTTTTGTAATGTTCCTCTAAGTCTTTGTTTACCTAAAAAGAGAGGCAGAGGGGAGAATTTTGTCTGATTTGGAGGGAGTGGCATAGAATATGAAGGATGAAAAGAAGCAATAAACATGAGGAGAAAGGGCAAAGCACAGAAAGATCACCGAAAAAAAAAAATTATAAAGGTTTATACTACCTGAATATGGCTGTCATATAAGATTGAAATGATACAGAAAGTAAGTGGTTTATACTAGCAAAGCTACAGCAGCAGTAAGGAAAACTCAAGGGTTTTGGGGGAAAAAACTTCTAACCACTTGGTAAAATCATGAAGACTGAAATATCTTGAGTGCTATTGAGAAGTACTTTTTACTTTTCAAACTTGTGGACAAAATTTTTGGTGACTGCTATTGTAATTTGCTGTTTTAAAACCATGTAATGGCCAGGGTAGAGGGCCATTAATCTTGTGCCCTGGAAAAAAAAATATTTTTCCTGGTGGCTATATGAGTCATTATTTTTTCTTTTTCGCAGCATTAATGGTAATATTTTTTTTCTGAAGGAGTTGGCAGCAAGTTTTGCCATATAAGGATAAAACAAAGTTATAAAAAAAAACATTCTTGAAAGAAGCAATCTTCTCATGAGTTAAAACTGCAATTTATTTAAAATTTAAAGAAATGTGTTTTTAATGTATTTGTTGTATTTTGTCACAGCAGCAAGGGTATACATAATTTATATCTTGTTTATAAGCCTAACAAATGTGTTTTCCAGAGATAAGGGGTCTGTTTCTAATACCAGTTATTCTTTGCATAGCAGAACTTTCCTAAAAAGGTTTATGAACATTACTTATGATTGTTTGTTGATGCTGCTGCCTTTTTTAACAGTAACCCCTGCTTTGCATGCCAGAAATCCTTCACTTTTTCACTTCACTTGATGATCAGTGGAGATCAGCTTCCCTTCAGATCAGCAGGGATTTGAGCATCCTGACCCTGGCCTGTAGATGTACAACTCTGTTAAGTAAGAAACTCTAATACTTTATTACCATTTACAGAAATTTAGATATTAAGACCCTGTGTACAAGATAGCTGCCACTGAATTCACCCTGAGAGTTTTAGCTCCTGATTCCTGTAGTTTGCAATCTAATCTAACATATTGCAAACTCAAAATGCCAGAAGGCTTTTATCAATTTGAACTTTGTCGTCTATTTTAGCTATATTTTCTAAAGGGCTGATTTCTCCTTAAGCATAGCAGCAAAGTGCCATTTTTTAAGGAAAAACCAGCACTGAGAACTGAGCTCTTGAAAATACCCATGCTAGTGTGTGCCGACCCTTATCCTGGTCTTTGCACATTTAAGAGGAATGGCTGTTAAAACCCCAGGTTCAGCGCATTTGCCCAGAAACTCAGCCAGAGGCCGCAAGCTGCTGTGCAGAGGTTGTTTATTCTAATGTTATCTATGGCTGCGGTGTCCTGCACAGCCACAGGTCCACCCAGCAGCCGAAATACCCTGGTTCTGCCCCCTTGATGGGCGTCCCGTAATTTATATACCCTGTTACAAACCCAACCAGAGGACGGTACGTGTCTTTATTTATAACTTTATACCAATTAATCCTAACCTGTTCTAGACATACAATTTCCTGTCTTATCTCTATTCTACCAATGAATCTGTGCTCCCGTCACCAAGAATATGGTGGACAGTGGAGAAGAAGAAGGAGAAGGTGACCACACCCTTTAGACTCATCTTAACCCCCCTGTACATATTTTACCCCCATGTACATATCATCTAACATTTTGTATACTATATTTCACCCTGTACAAATTAACTATTAATGCTTATATTAAACTTTTGTGGCCTGTAATTCATCTCTCAGAGTGGGCAAAGTTCTCCAAGGACAAAGATCAAAGGCAGTGCCCTCCGGGGTACTCAGCTCGACTCCTGGGCCCACATTTCTGGGTGTCAGATCCCCTAAATTAGATAGAGGTATGTCGTGGATTCCGACACTAGTGCTCATTGTCCAAATTAAATCATCCTGGAGGAAACCTTAGCCCCACTGAATTCAGCAGCAAAAATACTCATGTTTGCAAGAGAAGTTGGGATTTCACTCAGTAGATTGGAAGCATTATTAAAAACTCTGCTTTAAGTTCACTCTCAACCTCTTATGGGAAGAAACAAGTTGCTGATTATGATAGCATTATCATCTTTTTTTCTTTGATTCTCTGGTCAGCAGAGAAATAACACTTACTGGTGGCAAAATAGGTTTTAGAGTTATCACTCAGGGAGATGAATGCAGGACTTGTGTACTTCACTCCTAGATCTACTTCTGCTGCCAGCTGAACTGTCAGCTCTCACAGGCACAATGGTCTGAATTTCCCTTTGCAGTGTTTTCTTCACCTTGATAGATTATTAAGCATAGATTTTTCTTCCAAATGAGAGGTTGTATTGTGGTACACAGACAGGATCTGATTTACCACACTGCTGGGAGCTAAGTTGAAGTGACCCCAGCTTGCAAGACGTCCTCTTGGCAGTCTGCAAAATGAAGTCTCTACAGAACCAAGCGGCCTTGAGAACAGATATGAAGTATGTCTGTACTCTGTCTTATCTTTCAGGTTTCTGTGTACAGAGCTGGGTTAGCGATCTGCCTCCTAGTCCCAGATGATTATAAACAAGCCTCTGTGTATGCCTTCAGGTGATTTTTCCTTGGACAGGTCTGATACCATTTTAACAAGTTATGCTTTGTGGCTGAGAGAGTGGGGTATTGGATTTAGACCCAGAAGGGGAGAGAAAAGTTGTTTTTCCTCTTCAGTCACTGAGCTCCTTTGTGAACTTGGGCAAATTAATTCACCTCAATAATTTCTCCAACATGTAGGAGGGGAATAATAATTCCTTATATAAATAACTGCTAGTTCTTAGGTTACCTCAGGTAGCGCTGTGACAGAACATGTTCTGCCTGAAACACTGAGGTGTATAGGAGAAGTGACAGATCTTGGAGACAACAGTAACAGCAGATGTAGAGGTAGCGGTTCTTTTCCTGATCACCCACTCTTCGAACAACCTTGAAAAAGTCACACATTCTCTTTGTGTGGTAGTTTCTAGGAGCATTCCTCTCTCAAACAATGATTTTCTGAAGTGAAATTAATTAAATTTTGTTAGTCATTCATCTACTTGAAATTGAAACTAGGTTTCTTTTTCGCAAAGCAGTGGTACTTCATGGGAGAATCTGGCTTATGAAGTAAGGTGCAGTACAAGTGAGAAGCAGGGCAAGGGTTCTCTTGTTATCAGCACTCTTTTTACAGTTATCCACAGTATTCTAAAGTTCATTAAGAAGTTGTAGGTTGAAATGAACTGCCCCAGTATATATGAAGTTAACCTCTCTTTCTGAGAAGCAGGGCTTTGTTTTTAAAGTAATCATGAATTGCATAAATGTCTGATTTACATCAGAGATCTGCAGAAATTGAGATAGTTTAAAAATGGAAACGATGGAAAATATTTATGTAAAATAAAGGCACATTTCCAATGGAAAGTGGATTAGAAAGTTGGAGAGGGTCTTTTTACAAGGACAAGTAGTGACAGGGCAAGGGGGAACGGCTTCAAACCAAAAGAACGTGGGTTTAGATTAGATGCTAGGAAGAAATTTTTTACTGTGAATATGGTGAGGCACTGGAACAGGTTTCCCAGAGAAGCTGTGGATCTGCCATCCGTTCAAGGCCAGGCTGGATGGGGGTCTGAGCAATGAGGTCTAGTGAAAAGTGTCCATGCCCATGCCAGGGGGGTTGAAACTAGAGGACATTTCAGGTCCCTTCCAACCCAACGAAATTATCAACAAATAGAGAAACAATGAAAATTCAAGGAAATAATGGGAAAATATAAATAATGGATCTCACAGACTAACCACAGAGCTAATATTAAGAAGATGTGATTATATTTTTGAGTAATTACCAAAATTTGTAGTGTGTTAGTTATTTCATGTAAGAGAATAAGATCATGTTGCAAACTTGTACATATACAATGAAAATGTACATATTTTGGATTTTTTGTAGGCAGCAAGAATCAAAAAACAAGAGCAGAAATTTTTTTGTTTAAAATTTCAAATGGCTTTAATCTATTTGGGCCACTCTTTCACAAGCTGGGTTTATCTGTCTCTGACACTCACTGAATGTGAACTGTTTTGTCTTCTGCTGGTTTTTTCACTATTGTAAAATTGAATTTCCATTAATTACCCACCTAGGGTCTTACTATTAACATCTATTATTAGGGTGCTAGGAAACCTGCCATCCAAGTCTGCACAGGATCTGGTTGTCCCCACTATGGTATGCTAGTGGATAATGTAATATGAAAGGATCTGGATCTCATGAGCTGTGTTTTCCATGTGTAATTGTTGTAGGCTGCCCTAATTCAAAGCACAGGGCAGTCTTGTGCCCTGCCTCCAGGTCAGGGGGTGGATGGTGTGTTGGCATGTGTACTTGTTTAATGCATTCAGCGTCCAGGAGCCGGCGATCCCACTCCAGCATGCTCCAGCCCATGAGTGACACACACATCTAAATGTGTGGTGGTGAATTAGCACTGTTTGTGATAGGTAAATTTGGACTTGAAAATGGATCTGCACTGCTATTTAAATGGAGATTTAAACTAACCTCTCCTGCTACAAATCCCATTGCTTGGATGCTTGTGCTGCAGCAAAGAAGTTGTTTGTGCAGGGAGGCTGCTTGCCAGCAGAAGGGGACTTGTGCCAGGTTACCTTGTTCTCTGGGAGCTGGTCAGAGATGCAGTGCCTGCAGTCAGCCCTCCTTGTCCAGGCAGCCTGAGGACACGTGGGTGCTGAGCAGGGCTGTGTGCCTGGTGCCAGTTGTCTCCAGTCAGCCCTGGTGACCCCTGGCACATCCTCATTCTTGCCAGTTATCACTGCAAGAAGAAGCAAGTCGGTATCTACCTACTCCCTTATTTAACAGAGGAGGATCCTCATATTCAAAAACTTCTGTAAATACCATAACAACACTGAACAGAAATACTTCAAGGCTGCAACAGCACAATATCAAAATATTATTTACCTCTTTATTTTCCCTGGAAGTTTTTGTCAAAAGTTGTGTGGCTGTAACAGTTTCTCAAATGACTCTTGATTTGGGAAGAGTAAATTACTGATGTTTAGCTCAAAGGGGGTTTAAAAAACAGGGGAGGATTTTAGATATTCTGTTATTTTTTTCTTAGTATTACAGTCACCAACATAAATCTTCTGTTCAGTTTGCCTGTGCTTTCCCCTGGCTGCAGAAGGTTGCTTAGCAACCTGCTTGGTTTATCACATGATAAAAGTACCAAGATGCCAAAAAAGTCCACATTAAAATTATTTTTAAAAGGGTGATATGCTTTTCAAAATTACTAACTAGGTAAAAAGAGAAAAATATCTGTATAACCCAAAAAAATTGGTTTTACTGTTACTTGAGGTGTAAACATTCACTGAATCCCAAACTCCAAGCAATTAATTTTGAATTTTTACTACTCCAGATCTACTACAGATTTCCAGCATTCAGCAAAACATGCCAGTGGTTGCAGAACAGTGTGGTCCCTCTTGATAACAGAAAAAATATTGTATGCCTCTGCAAAGGGAGTTAATGGCATTATGACATTTACTGAACACATAAAGTACTTAAACACATCAGAAAATATGTGACTTTGTAAAGGAGTTCAATTTTTAAATGTCAAACTCTCTTTAAAGCAGAGAGATTTCAGAAAGCCTATTTGGATTCATGGTACAATCACTGTCTGTTTTTTAAACAGTATATTTTCTTCAGAGAGTTGGTGCAGCCTCCATCACAGAAATTTTCAGCCAGTGTTATTGCCTGTCAGATGTAATCCCTCAGAATTTCAGCCAGCAAGGGTATAATAAGGTAAGTTTTGTATTTTAAAAATCACATCAGACAAAGAATTCTTGAAGTTTATTCTTTTACTCACTATATTTGGGGTTTTTTTTTCCACAGAAATTTAAATGTTTATTAAGCACTCAATTAAAAATTCTCATATTAGGGTAGATACCAATATTTTAGTTTAGATACAGAGAAAGGAAAACACATTAATATAAAATGACTCTGACTCAAACTTCCTTTGCTGAAAAAACCTAAAGTTGAATGCAGATTTTGAGCAAGAAAATGATATTTGCATTTGAAGTGGGTTAAACATGTAGTTTCAGACACCAGATTAGTATTAAAGAATTAAAGAACTATTCCTCTTTTTATACCAGGTCCAGCTGCATTGTGACTTCTTTCTGTTTTCAGAAAGATTCCTTCCCCATTTAAATTTATCAATAAAATAAAAAATTCTCTGGTGGCTATAGTGGTGGGCTATTACAGCTATATGAACTTTGAAAATGGAAGTTCATGTTGCTAGACAGGTGGCTCCATTACCTTGTAGAATTTCATTACTAATTTAGAGACCTTCTCTTATTCTCTTCCATTTCCTAACCCCACTGCTAACTGAGCTGTTGATCACTGGTTTTGACTTGTGCTGATACCTATTCTCTTGGAGCAGACTGCAACCTCTCCTTTCTTTTGCGTGGTGGGAATATAATTCCTTTCCTTACCTTCATTGCTCTCTCTGAGTCAGTTGGCTCCCTTTGTCCTTGTTTCTACCACCTCTCTGTTGGAACAAGAATACATTTTCCTGGCTGGTGAAAGGATATTAATTGCTGTTCAAAGCAATGTGTTGCACCTGCCTGCTGAGCCTATTCTGTATTTCCAGATAGAGATATATTATTCTGATATATATATTCTCTTATTTAATGGGATATTACAGCATATATCTGCAAATGTACATTTATGTTTTTTAAAATATAAAAATAAGAGTTGCTTTTGCAAAAAAATCTAATCTTTGAAATCTGTGAGAGGCAACTCTAATAAACTGGAAGATGAATTGAAACCTGACAATGTAGTTTTAAAAAAATGTGCATTTATTCCTTATTTGAGGCAAGGAAGACTAGACATGAGCCAGGAATATTCCACCAGCTTTATGAGATACTGTTCTCTTTCTGCTTTTCATGGTTAAGATCGACAGATCATTTAGATGAGTGAGAGTCAAAATAATTATCAGAAAAAGGTTCTGTTGAAAGACCCCCAAATTGCTCTGCAGGATCAAATATGATATCTGAAGACAGATGGCTTCTCATTCTTTTCTCATACTTTAAATAGGCGAGGTATGGAATGGTTTGTAAGATGAGTATCTGTGATTTAGGAACACTGAGGGAAATATATATTTCCTATAAGTTTTATGCCACCTGAGAGTCACCTTTATCTTTCACATAAACATTCAGGAGAACTGAATGAGATTTTAAAAGGGCAGGACTTGTTTGTTGTCTCACAAGCCAGTGAAAGCATACCTGTGAGGAAATTATGTTAGAGCAGACCCAGCTTTTCAATTTATAAAGTTAAATAAAGCTTTGTAAGAGCAGTGGGGAATTTCATAACACTCCGTTGAGTGTATTGTGAGGGGCTGAAGGGGAGGGGAGGAAGAGCATATACATCACTGACTTACTTCATCACTTCACATACAGACATCACATTCAATTAAGTATAGAGCTCTCTGTCAACAAACTTGACACATACATCTAGGGAATGTCACCAACCCCCCAAAATCAATATTCAAGTTATGACAGATTGACAGCTTACCAGCTGAATGAGTGTCTCCTGATTTTACCTATTACTGCTTCAGAACACTGCAAAGTCCTCGTAACATGAACAAACAAAATTAACTGAAGGATATGACTGAGTAGAAATCAAGAGTCAACAACACATACAGAGTTTAAGAAAATGATTAGTGAAATACAGGTCATCAAGGAACTAAAATACAATGCTGTTAAGGAATCTGGAAATACAACTTCTCAGTATTCAAGGAAGCTAAAATTGCATTTTTATATAATTTATCCAGATGAATACAACATTCCCTCTAGAATTAAATCACTATGGACCTAGGGAAGAGTTTACCACTGCTGCAATATTATTACCATTTTTCTTTTTTTTGATATATAAAACCATAAAAGCAGATCTAACTGAAAAGACCAATAAGGTAGCTAGTTTGATAGTGGCCATTATGTGAATGAGATGAAGGCTAAACATGCTACCTCTGAAACATTACTTTTATAAGTGTAGCTCAATAAGTGTACAGCATACCAGCATATCTATAAAAGGAAGAGAATATTACATCAGTCACAGTTTTATATTTTAGGGGATGTCAGCCTTATTATGCTCAGGACTCACAATATGTGAATAGTATAATAGAAGGCTATGCCTAGTGGTCTTATTCATGCTAAATAGAAAAAACTGGCCTCTTAAAATTTTTTTTTTTTTTTTTNTTTTTTTTTTTTTTTGGGGAAGATAAGCTCCAGAATGAGTTTGTCCTTATGAATCCTTATTCTGGAAACTTGATCTTCAAAATACACATCAGTAAGTGACAGTTATTTTGATCCATTTAACAGGAGTTTTGATATTGAAGTACAGTTTCAAAGTGTTCATGGGAGGTACACAAAAGAGCACAAAAGCACCCTTATGCAGTAGCACAAAAAGGTCTGACATGCATATTTATCATTGTCTCACTACAAATCATAGAATCATAGAAAGGCTTGGGTTGGAAGGCACCTTAAAGATCATCTTGTTCCAACCCCCCCCAGCTGTGGGCAGGGACACTTCCTACTAGATCAAGTTGCTCAGAGCCCCATCCATCTTGAACACTTCCAGGGATGGGACATCCACAACTTCTCTAGGCAACCTGTTCCAGTTCCTCACTACCCTCTGTGTAAAGACTTCCTCCTAACAGCTAATCAAAATTTTTCTTATTTTAGTTTAAAACCATTCTCTCTTGTCTATCACTGTGTCCCAGGAAAAAGCCCCTCCCTCCTTTTTATTAGTCCCCTTTAAATACTAGAAGGCCACAATGTGATCTCCCTGGAACCTTCTCTTCTCCAGGTTGAACCACCCCAGCTTTCTCAGCCTGTCTTTGTCGGAGAGGTGCTCCATCCCTCTGACCATCTTTGTGACCCTCCTCTGCTCTTGCTCCATCAGGTCTGTCTTTCTTGTGCTGAGGATCCCAGACCTGAACACAATATTCCAGGTGAGAAGGCATCACTGTTTTTATCCTGAACCATGAACTTGCTTGTTCCTCTTCTGTTTTCTTCCTCTGTGCTGTTGGGAGTGGGGTTGGGGGAAGTGGGCAATGGAAATGATGGGAGGGTGTATTTGGCCACTAGCCAAGGCTAATTCCCTGCAATCATCTGATTCTTCCCCTTTTATAATACCTGCAGTCTTGCTGAGGGTAGACAGTGTCACGTTATCCACATCATTAGTGAAGTTCAACAGTATTGGCCCCAGTATCAACCCCTGGTATATACTGCTACTGGTTTTCTTCCAATTGGATTTTGTGCCACTGGTTAAAATCCAGTGGGTCAGCCATTCAGCCCAAATGGCAATTACTACACTGTGCAGTCACATAACCTGTACTTCATCACCTTGTCCAAGAGAATGTTATGTGAGACAGTGTTAAAAGCCCTAGTAAAGTCAAAGTAAATAACATCCACTCCTCTCATTCACAAAATTATTCACCTCATTGTGGAGGCTAATGTCTTGTTCAAGCATGATTTGACTTCATAATTTTATGAAGACTACTCCCAATCACTTTGTCCTTCATGTGTTTGGAACTGCTGCTCAGAAGGATTATGTCCATCATCTTCTCAGCTAGAGATGTGAGGCTGACCAGTCCGTAGTTCTCCAGTTCTTCCTCCTTGCCATTCTTGAAGATAGGAATGGTGTTTGTTCTCTTTGAGATCCTCCCTAGTCATAATGGTTCAGAAACAATCAAGAGTGACTCCACAATGTAATCAGCCATCTCCCTCAGCACTTAGATCCTATGAATATATTTATATATTTAAATTTTTGTTTTGTCCTAATGTACTTTCTGGAGAAATAAAAGACTTTATAAAACTGACTGCATTTCAGGAGAGACTTTAAGACTAAGCTAATAACGTCCCTATGAAAGTGATTGTAACTATTGGATAAGTGAAAGAGGATTCCTTCAAAATATGTTCACAATCTTCTGCAAATAACATGCTACCCAAAGATCTAACTTTTAAAGATCTCTCCCATATGTTCTACACAGGAAGTAATTGTGATGTCAGGTTCCAGAGGTAATGAACTAAGCTCAGTCATCCAGACAGAACTTTGAATGGAGAGAAGAAGGTAACCAGAGATTATAATGTTTGCTTTCTGATCAGATATTTACTTTAAACATATTAGAAACCAGAAAAACCTAGAGAATATACAAAAGTGCAAAGGGCACAGAAACAATAAAGGGAAATGAAGTGACATTTTCTGGCATTTAGCTATCAAGAGATAACTATTTCAAATACTGTTCTTCAATAATATGGCATGTAGAATAGTTTATTATTTTATAGTATATTACAAATTTTTATCATTTTTATTTAATCATTGTAATTTCTTGTATCTGCCATAAATTGGCTAATCTTCATTTTTCACCTTTTTTCATGTACTAAGCAGAACTTTGCTGTTGCTTGTTGCTATATTGTTGAACTGAGATTTTCGGTTTCTTTCATTACTACATCGCATAGCTTTTGTTGATTACCTTGACTCATGATGAAGATTGAACTGTCTATATGTATATACAAGATGATGTATAGAAAATACCTGTATTTGTTTTCTAATGCAGAATTTAATGAGAAAACAGCACAAAGAAACATCTATTTCCCATACATATTATTCCACCCTTTAATAAACTGACATTTGTTAAATTTGCCACCTACAGAGGAATAGAATGTTTATTTGATTAACTCCAGGTAAGTCTTTGAAATAAAATATTTTTCTGTACTCTTCTAGGATCCTGCTAATTTAGCAGCCAGGAGGAGTTTTATGGTCTGAAAAGATGTAGGCATATTTACAGAGAGACTCCAGGAATACAAATTTGCAAACATTTTGTAATCACTTAAGCTTAGAAAGAACAAAATGTACTCTAAAAAATAAAGCTTTTAAAATGTTCACTGAACACAGCTCCTTTCAATTTTCAGAAAGGCTGCTGCTTCCATATAATATTCAAAAAAATACAATAAGTCAGATTTTGTGAGTGCTGTTTTAAATTGAAAGCAAAGAGGAAATGTTGTTCTTCTTATAATGAAGTTAAAGACAGGTATGTAAAATAACTTTTCGAGGTCAAACAGCAAGTGAATTGCTAATGGGGCACAGAGTCCAGATTTTTTTCTGTGCAGCCTTGTATATTATTTAATAAATCACAGTAAACCTTTTCACAAAGCTGAGCTCATTAGTTTGGAGTTATTTTTGCGACACCTTTTCCCTAAGAAAACATACTTGTTTTTTGGGTCAAGATATGAATGTTGACATTGTGCTGAAATTTTTTTTCAGGCCTCTGGATCAAGATGAAAAATCAGATGAATTCTTCTTTAAAAAACTCAGAAATCTCTTGCCCTTGGGGAATGGGAGGTGGAGGAATGGAAGACACAGGGGACACCTGCTCATCCTGATGTCTTATGGAAGGGCAACAGAGCGAGATATAAGGAACCCAGAAGATTTCTGGTGAATGTCAGGTTCTCGACACAGGTACTGCATAGTCTAAGGGGCAATGCAGAGATTGATCTGCTATTCACAAACAGGGAAGAAATTATAAGAGAGAGAATAAATGATAGAAACATTGCCTATAGTAATCATGAAATCGTGGAGTTAAAAATCCTGAGGTGAATGATGAAACAATTAGCAGAGAACAGACCCTGAAATTTAGGAGACCAACTTTCAGATTACTCATGGAACTCACTTGCTGCTTCTCCTTCCCATAGAACTGACTCTGCTCTGTGACTGGAGGTAGCTGGAATGACATACATGTGATCCATACCAGGAGTGAGACTGGAATATTAATAACTGAGTCTAGCAAACCATGGAATCTGAGGCTGCATAGGATCCTTTCCAGAGGATTTTTAGCATCTACTTCTTCTGGTACTGTATTTAGCTTAATCTCATTTGATGTTTTAGACTGATGAAATGTAGATTGTCTATATTTATTTATCCTGGAGACTTCTACAGACACTTCAAGGCAGAGTTCATTTGACTAATACAGGCTACAGACTTAATGCCTAAATGTGCCTACTCTCATCTTTGACTAAAGGAAGGCTAATATAATAAGCTTAGAATACAGACACCTAATGTTAGGTGAGATAAATCCCATCATTTTGACAGAAAATTAGGCTTGGCTTGGGAAAAATTTTTAAAAGTCTCTTAATGCTACTGTTTTTACACTTAAAGATTAAATCCTCCAACATTGTGTTAATAAACACTATATTTAAATAATTATCGTAGTTTCTATAAATCCAAACTCTCAGTAGGTCCTGAGGCTGCTCCATTGTAATGGTGCAGGGTGTGCCTAGTATTTCTTTGCTGCAATACCATGTCAGTCATGCTTCATAAGGAATGTGTTCCTTCTCACACCAAAGCATCCTTGTAGGAAGGGGTAGCACATCATTTCCTACCATACAGATGGAAAAAAGAGATAAGATGGGAAAATAATATGAGCTTTGTCATGGAGTAAGGGAGTTAACAAATCCAAATTAATCTTGCTTAAACCTAAAAGTAGAAGCAAATACCAACATATTTATATCACGTCTTGTATTCTACTCTGTCTCCAATTATATACACTTTCAGAAGAAAGCTACAGGCTGTTGAGAACTGCATAGAACACATCTGGAATATGTGATTATTGTTTTTTAACTTTTTTTTTTTAATGGCGACTTCTTTTAGAGTTTGAAAATCCTTATGTTGAAACAAAAAACCTTTTTCTTCCACGTGGACCCACATGAAGACCTGCATAATCAAAAACAGGAGTGCCTTTTCTCTGTCCTGTAGTTGCCAATTTGCATAACAGCAGTGGTTGCATGGATGTCTTGACACACACAAACAAATCCATTTATTAACATTCAGAATACATCCACACACTGCTTGAGTTATTTTTTTTTCTCTCTAATGCTGCACCTGTGCATACACTATTTTCTTTTTCACCAGTGGCTTTTTGGCATTAGGAAAGTAATGATAATGTTGCCTTTGTCATAGAAAATGAATGAACACTGTATATTTTGTCAAAGCCAGAAAATACTGGCCCTGTGGTAAAAGACAAGAAACAAAAAAGTACAAAATGGTGAAACAGTAGGTTCCAACTCATTGGAACTCACTGTTATGTACTTCAAAGGCTTTCAGAGTAGTAAAAGAAATAAAAATAACCATGTTCAGGAAACTCAGAATAAGAATGGTTAATGTCCTTATCATCTCTCATTAAATTCCCAGAGGCAGTACTATGTCAGTTTCTGGTCAATAATTTGTTTACTTCCAGGTTTTTTTCATATTTATCTTTTTTCTCTCAAATATAAATATTTGTAAACAAACATCCCTAGTGAATAGTGAATGGGTCCCAAAGCAATGACTTTTGAATCCTTGCTCTTTCATAATCATTTGTTTAACTAGAGAAGCCTAAATTCATTTTCCTGCTGTGAACAAATATTTCTTCTCACATTGCTTGAATTTCGGCAGTGATTTTATGGAACACCAGACAGACATCAAATGCAGAAATGTGCAAGAAGCTCTTAGGCTGTCTTTAATGGTCTGGCTTAAAAGCAGTAACCTCATATATTCTTTGCCAGTTCCTAGGCATGGAAGTTAGAACAAATGGCACTCCCTTGAATTTGACTTCAATTTCTGCAAATGCCTCATTTACATGAAGATCCAGCTATGAGGGTTACTGCAACATTTACTATATTTTTCACCTCTTCTGAACTGTGACTTTACCATTTAAATTTGATGCCAAAAAAAAAATTTCCCTTCCATCTAAATGAAAACAGTAACTTCAGTAAAAAGTGGGAGTTTATATATAGAAAGATAGAATGTAAGATCCTGTTACTTTAAAACTCCAGAGAGTAATTGATGCACTTGAGTCATATCTGGTAATAAACTATGCATAGGGTGTGCAAAACTTAATACAATATGTGAGTAAAATATAAAGAAGTGGGGGATATATGGGTAGAGGGAAGGTTTAAAGAGACTCTGACTCATTTGGAAGCAATCAAAAAACTCTTCATGGCAGCAACACCAAAAGTACAAAATCATGTAGTTTATTTAATACAACATTAAACTAAAATCCCAAGTAGGGAAGGAGGTGGCAGTTTCAATGTATAAGCATATTTTTTTTCCCCCAAGAAATAACAATGAGGTTCCACATGAGTCACTAATATCTTCATTTATATTTGTTTTACTGGTCTTGGATGGTAACTTGACAGAACTGAGCACAGCAACTGACCTAGATGGTCGGCCACAAGCAGTTTTATTAGCTTATATTTGTCAGTGAAGCTCATTGTTCAGTTGCAGAGATCTTCATTGTCTGCCAAGAAAGGCCACAGCTGGGCTGCCGGGTACCTGCTTGGGTGGTGGGATGTAGTTATGATGGTAGACTGCAGTGAGGCTGCTGGTACTGCCTTGGTGATGAAGCATCCCCAGTGAAAGCAGTCCCAGAGTATTTCACTACATAATCACGTAAAATTATGTAATCTAACAGGGACTTTTTTGAGATTTGAGGAAGTTGTGACTAATACTCCCAGCAACTCCAACTCCATTAGGAAGTATTAGGTAGGAACTACTGCTGCCATTATTGGTGAAAGCAACATAATAAAGACTGCTCAGCTGGGTATTGAAGAATAAAAAGTTGTGCAAAGGCAGTTTGTCTGTTTATGTCCCATATGAACAGTCAAGATGAAGTATGGCTTCACCAGGTTGAAAGAATTTTGAACTATCAAACTCGATTTTATAGCTTGAAAAGGAAGGCATGATGTTTGTATGTTTTGCTTTTTGCTGATTTTCTTCTAGGATTTGCTAGCTTGCTATTGGAAATGTATACCCTCAAAATTATTTCCTTTCTTCTTCCAAGCAATTTGTGACATGACCAAATAAGGTGCTTGATTTGTATCACATCTTTACGATGCACCTTCGCTAGCAGTGATTTTGGG
The DNA here is from genome assembly GCA_013399195.1 of Dicrurus megarhynchus. Taxonomy (NCBI): domain Eukaryota; kingdom Metazoa; phylum Chordata; class Aves; order Passeriformes; family Dicruridae; genus Dicrurus; species Dicrurus megarhynchus. The sequence continues at coordinate 1,159,823 of VXAD01013448.1, forward strand.
AGCAATTCAGCCTGCATACAAGCAGGTGCCCAAGTAACTAGGAAGAGGGATTCTGTGAGTATGTTGGGTCCTAGTCTTACAAGGCTGTTTTTAACACGATAGCAGTCAAGAATATTCTGTCTGTGGCAAGGTCAAGAACTGTCATTGAATTTCTTTTCTGTGATAAAGGAAGACATTTACTGAGCATTAGAAATGCATGAAGGGTAGGGGAGCTAGTTTGATAGACACTTGCAGGCTGCCTGACACTTGTGATAGTTGGATGATACATCTAGAGAGTATCTATCGAGAAACTAAACAACTTACAGTCAACAGTGGCCATGTCCCCAATGTCAAAACATTGGGCAAGAATTCTTTGATCCTTGCATGAATTTTAAGTTTAGATGTTATTAGAAGCAGCATAATACCAGAAATAAGCTTAACTTAGGCAGAGTACAGGCTTATTAAGCATTGTTTATTTCTAAAATCACTGTTATACTGGATTTATAAAAGTGTACTACGAATATTGCTCTTGCTGTGCAGAGGTATCAGCACTCTCTTTGACACTAAAGAATTCTGATAAGTACCTTTTATCTCTACAGGATATATTAAAATAATAGAAAGGGAAGGGGGATGTCATGACTTTTGTCATGCCTCTGTTGACATGATCATGTTGTAAAGCTCCTGATTATTAGATTAGTAAGTGACCTTTCATTATTATTTTCTCCTTAAGGCAGAGAAGGAATTTGGCTGCCATTTGATCATGTTCCTGTTCTGTCAGCTGTGACACGTTCAAGGCATTAATAGAAAGAATGGAACTGTTTTTCTGATATTTTTACTGTTTGGTTGCTGTCTACAGCTGAAGCACAGCAGAGGAATTGCTCCTCACTATAACTAGGAATAGTCTGAACTGGGTCAGTCTGAATGCTGCAGGGCTACATGGGCTATTGAGCAGAGTAAAACTCTACTAAATCTGGTTGGGAAGGACAGAATAAATGGGTTATGTGTTTTTTCACGTATAGGCTGCAGGTATATACACAATCCTAAATATAATCAATGAAATCATAATAAAGTCTTTTTACATCAACTTTCCTTGTAGCCTGGTGATATCTCATTGTGCATCCAGATTATCTCATTGTTTTGAAATTTTTTAGAAACAAGAAGAGGAAGACAAAAGCAAAACTACTAGAATATTTACATTCATAAAATGATCAAATTGCAATGATATTATTTCACATGAAATCTCAAAAATAGAATAAGGGTCTTTGAGTCTCCTGCAGAATGCGTGAATAGAGAGGTAAGTGCCTAAGATTGGGATCAAACCAGAGAGTCTTCATAAGGTAGAAGAAAAAAACCTAAGTAGGTTGTCTGATGGTGGCCAATGGAAAATACTGAGATTGCAGCTGGGTCTGCCTTCTCCAATGTTCAGACATTTTGCAGAGACATTGGATTGACTACATGGTTTTTCCTCACCAAGCAAACAAACCAAATTCCAAAACCTAATCAGGAAATCACTCTTTTGAGTTTATTGTTAATACTTGGCTAACTTTGCCAGAAATTGGACTGGATTTCTAACATCTGTTTGTGTATTTCAGTAGAAGTCCTTTGTAGCTTGGTTGACTTTATCTTCCAAGAAACTGCTCTAGACATTCAGTTATGCTTCTTCTTAATCTCATCTCTGTCAATTAATTCAGAACTCTTTTATGTGTAGTAGAAGAGACTGAAACAATGTTTTCCTTCCTTTCCAGAAGCAGCATATTTCTTTCTTTCTAAGGCATATAAGTGGGGTTGGGGATTTAATCTTCCTTGAGAAAGCAAATAGATCTGTGTCTCCCACAACACACATGATTCTACAAGACATAGGACTGGAAGAAGGCACATAAACCATACTGTCAGGCTGCTTTTGGAGAGAATACCAGTTTCAATCACTTTTTAGGAATTTCTTTTTGAGGTATTGGGAACTGGCAGGCATGCTTTGAGAACCTTTGCTAGATTACTTTCATCAGGATTCAGCTGGAAGATTGTTTGATTTCAGAATGCCAGTGTTTTGCTCGACCAATAATGAAATGTTTCTACACATATATGTACCAATACACTTTCAGGTATCAGATCATCTTCAGGAAAAAGTTGAGCAGTACATGTTGTTAAGCTGCAGCTCAGTTAGATATCAGTAAGGGAGAAATGGGTCGTGATTCTGAAATCTCTTGTGATGGTTGTAATTGCTCTTATTTTTCTAACTATAAGAGGAAAATATTACCCACTATCTTGTCATCCACAACTTTATTTCTTTCAGGATATCTCCGTTTTGTGGAATTTGTCCTTTTTGACAAACTTGATGTTAGTTCAGGTAAACACAGCTGAAATAATTTTTAAATTATTTTTCTCTAATACTTATCTAATACTAATGAGACGCTGAATCAAGAAAAGTGTTGGCTTTCATGGCACTGAATACAAAGGGTCAAGTCTTCCTTGTTACTCTTGAGCCTGCTGTAAATATTGCCCAAAGCAGGAAGACGGTCCTTTGAATTTGGTATTTATAGCTGTGGGCTCCCCTTAAAGGATATAGTACACCATTAATAAAGTATTTCCGATTCTTTTTTTATAGTTGGGCAGTTTTGGAAGACTCTGATAGGCATAACGTTAGGTGTAGTAAATATTATGTATTTGGATAATTAATATAGCTTGACTAACTAACAGTCTTCAGAAGATATTGCTAAAGCAATGGGGATCTAAATGCCACACACACTCCAATATAATAAAAAAGTGATAAAGTATGTTATCACAATCAAGCTGTTTCTTGGACTTTAGGAAATACAAATTAGATTAGAGTTCCTTTTGGTTGCAAGGCAGTATTTTTAACACTGTTTCCCAGACAAAGCAAACGTTAGGTAAGAGGGAGGGTACCTCACGGGTAGAAATCACCAGGGGCCAGGTCTGATCCTAGGATCAGTAAGGTATTGTCTAAAAATGGCTAAAGATGTGGCATTACTTTCTGAAGCTAAAATATCTCCCTTTTCTATGTCTGTTTGGAGCCTTGAAGATCCTTCATTAATTGAAGCTTTAAAAGTAATTTATTCTATGTAATAACAACTACTATAATTTCATTTATCTCTCTTTCTGTAGTAGAAACAGTCTGAGAAGTGTGCCAAATCCCTTCAAAAAAAAAGAAAAAGGAAGTGGACGGAGGGTTGGATTTGGGGAGTGGAGATGAACAAACAAACCTACCAGGTTTTCCATTTGGAGATATTTTCAGTAAGTTACACATTACTGCTGTTTTCCCATATTAACCCACTTCATATTTTTTTGCAAATTGATCTGGATCTCTCATAATAGAAGATTAGAAATCTGTAGGGGAGTGTGAGCTCCCTCTTTTATAATTCTGTCTCTAGCAAAGTGTACTTATCTCCAATGTAGGCTTCTAATCACTACCATACCTTAATCAATCTTTGATACTTGAAATATTGGCAACTCCAAGACTGCAATGGATTTACTATGTAAATATGCTGCCTTCTTCACAGAAGCCTGTGAATTAAAAAGCAATAGATCAGATTCCAGACAGGAAGCTACCAAGAGTAACCTGCCATCAAGATTGATTAAAATTGTCATTTAATCTGAAATGCCTTATTCCATGTTAATATAGTCTGAATTCTTAAAAGAATGTGAGTTTTAACTGAATGTAATTTTTAACTTCAGGTGAATTAAGCTGATCTAGAAAATGGAATATTGGTAATGCTTATAGTATTCTTATTAGATGGTAGCAGAAAAAAATGCTAGAAGACATTTTATAAACTAAAAACCCTTCAAAATTTTATCAGATATTAAAAGAACATGGATAAGTTTTTCAACTATTTTGGATGCCATTATTAGGGCTTTCAACAAGGAATGCAGCAATTAAAGATCCATATAATTCTATCTCCAGTATATAACAATTGAACCATAAAAACTTGAGAATCTGCTATGGCCTCCTCTCATTTAAGGCATGACACTATTATTAGTAATTATAAGTCTTTAATATTCTGTGTATCAGAGTAAGTTCAGCTCAGTTAGTAACAGTGGTACTGAAAAACAATATTTACAATTCCTTGGCAATTATTTTTCCTTTCTAATTCTCACATGACAGTGTCAACATACACCATCTGAAGCTAAGAAGTTGCTAACTTTCCTGGTAGGTGGGCTCCTCCACATTTATTCACTGACAGTCCTCAAAAGCACGGGTAGGATACAGCAGATAGTACCCCTGAATTGCTTGTTGGCATTGTTTCATTGCTTAGGTTTTTCAAACAGTGCCACAGAAAAATCTGAGGTTTCTGTTAGATATTTGTGCTTGTTCTGCAACATTCAGACAGGAATTTAAGATTAAAAGTGAATGCAATTAATGTGTTTAAATAAAGGCACAATACAAGAAGTCATGTCTACAATATTTCAGACAAATGCTGTGTAAGTTATTCTAAGTTTGTATGTTTCTCTCTGTCTCTTTTCTCACTCTCTCTTTTTTTTTTTTTGAATTTGGAACATGATAAATTAAGTCTCTAAGTGGCGTATAGGTCATAGAATTTATTTACTGTAAAATACACTACAGAGCCACTCTTAATTATAATCCACACTAAATCTGACTAATGCTATTTATTATTTGACTCAAGTTCTGCTTAAGAGCTTGGTTTTTAAAAGTTTAAAATATCAGGTTTAAAGTGAAGTATGTAACTTTCATGGTAGAACTATCTTTGAAACCCTTCAAATCATATGATTTTTTAAATTTTAAAAAATAAGCCAGTGTATGATCATGATTTGCAGAAACTCTGCAGAAATATGTAGTCTGCTAGACTTTAGTTGCACTATGAGCAACAAATAGTAATGATGCATACTGACAATAGTCTCATAATTACCTTGAATCTATATCAAAATTTATTTCCAAATTGTTTACTTGAACAAGTGGCAAAAAGAAGGAATTAGGCTTTATAGGTTCATATTAGGGATCTTTTATTGTCTCTTTCTATCTGTCTTCTACAAGAAAATAACCTCCTCAATGCTAACATGCTGCTTTCCTTACTTTGAAAAAATATTTCAGATCAACAGCTGCACACACCACAGAAGTTAAAACATTAGCACACTAGCAACTGACTGGACCTGGGAAATGGTAATCTTTTCTAGGCGAGCATTTACATTTCCCTAAAGAATAGGGAACCTTCTCATCCTTGAGAAGAGTGTCCCTGAGGTTCTGGTTGAGGTGTGAGCTCAAATGCTTAACAAGGTTTTTATACCACTCTCTATTCTAAGGGGGTTACTTTTTCCTCTGCTTCTTGTTCCAAGGCCTGATGGATTTTAGGTTATATATATTTGTATGATTCAGAGAAGTATCAAAGCGAAGATCTAATTCACCTATATGCATATAAAATATTTCGATGATCCTTCAAAGCTAAAAAAAAACAAAACACAACAAAAAAGCCAAATCCACAACTCCAAACCTAACACCTTTTGGAAATGCATTTTCCTTCCTGTCTTTACTTGCTTTTCCTCTTAAACTTTCTCTTTTAACCATGACTGCTTTTTCCATTTACTCTGTCCTTCAACCTCAGGTGGCTGGAAAAGTCCTTTTAATGTTCTCCTTGATGATTTCTTTTTTCTACTAATCCCAGGCTGCTTCTTGACCCATTGAACAACTCTTCTCATCAGACATCTCTGTTACTACAGTTCTTCTTTATCGATTCCAGGATGTTGCTTTCATTATACTCTTTCTAACACAGCCATTGAATTAAGAACTATCCTGTGATTCCTGTGTGATGCTTTCTAGCACAGCCTTGCTAAGTCTTGACACACGCTGGCTCCAGAGTCTCTCCGTTTAGTGGTAGGTGGGAGGGATGACTGGAGGAAGAACAGTTATTAAAGGAGAATTAAAAGCTACTTCTCATTGCCATATAGTCCTGAGAAACTGGCTAAGGCATTGATTTACTGGGACAGTGGTAGACTTGAGCAAATCACAGCTATTGGCAGCATGAAAGAATGAGTGTCTGGAAGGAGTGACTAGGGACAGAAAGTGGAACAGATGGGAATGTAATACTGCAAGAGAAGTTTGTTAAAACATGTAATGGTTTTCCAGAAAGGACTTCTTGCTTGTGCCCAGAACAATAAAATGTGGACACAAGGACATCAAAGGACATCAAAAGACATCAAAATGGGGTTAGATTTACTGTTATTCATTCCACCCAATAGGTGTCATCTCCCTTTAGTTATATGGATTTACATGGAAAATAATGTTTTCTGCTTCTTTAGGCCACAATTCAGCAAAACATTTGAACATATCTTTAACTCCAAAAGAATTCCACTTGTACACAATGGGTCTTACATATATTTAAGTATAAGTCAAGGATATAGTTAAGTGTTTCAGAATAGACTTGGCATTGTGTGTGGCAGGAGCACACCACCCTGTCCCCTCTCCCCTTTGTGTGGTGTTCTTTAGAGCAGTGGGTCTGTGACAGGAAGCCTCTGCTTGGGTCTGGGATGGCACCCACAGAGACTTTCCAAGACTGAGTGCCCTCTCCCTGCCTGGCTGAGCGACTGTTTTTTACTGGATATATGTTACTGATCTGTCAGCCCTTTGGGTGGACTGAAACTCTCTTCTTTGTACCCTTGAATGAGAGGCCTCCCAATTGTGTGCAAGTGTGTGCAAATGCTTTGGGTCGCCGCCCTTGTCCATGTAGTGACAATATACCTGATGGGGGTTGAATGACATTGGAGCACCACTGTACTTACCTTCACTCTTGTTTATTTTTAGCCACTGGTCTTCATAGCAAAATAAATTTTGTTTGCATTTGTTATCTGAGTATGAGCTTGTTTTTGTATACTCCCATGACATTGGATCTCAACAAGTTCTTTTCAGTTCAGTGCATTCAAGGCAATTTATTTCTCTTTCTTTTTATGTTACCAGCTCCATTTTAATACTGCTATTTGTTTGATTGCTTTGTTATTTCAGAGCTGTTAACAGTCCCAAACCAGCCAGGGCCATCCACAAACCAAAAAAAAATAAAAACCCCAAAAAACCTAACAACTTTCTCAGGAAGTGGAATTTTCTGTGAATCTTTTAAGCCTGTGTGTCTGCAGAGGGCAGCATCAACTTTTTCTGTATTCTAATTAATTCCTCTAATTCAAGAAACCCACATTTTACAGATGCTTTATTAGCACTTATGATTTTGAATAAGAAAAATACATCTGGCCAAAGTAGATAATAGTGTTCTCAGGAACAACATGAAACTTTTAGACTTCCACCCGATCTAGTTAGAAAGCTGATCCTTCTGGAGACATAAGTTGTATTTGACCACATCAACACTTCAATTTTCTTGAAAAAATCTCGTATCTGTTTTCCTGTGAAGTAATATTGGTTCTAGATTCATTTCAAAACTCGGTCATTCTTTCTTTTAAGCTCATAGAGCTTTTCTCTGGTTTTGCTGTTATTGAATCTTCTGGAGTGCTTATTTCTTTATAATGCTAAATTAAATTCATAACATGAATTAGAAACAAGCATTGTACAGTCATGCAATAGGCATTCTAATAGGCATTACTTGTGGGTGACAAATATGTTTTACTTCCTTGTTGCTTCTAGAATTTTTGTTTGCTTTGCCCTCAAACAATGCATTTGTTCCATGAATGACAGTTTTGGCAGGATATGTTTCAAGGATTTAAAAAGAACAGATAACCATGTTCTTACCCAATCTCTTTCAGAGGCATTATTAAATACTGTGTCTTAAGCTTGTTAAAAGTTGCTGGGAATTGTCCTATAATTAAACTTCTTTGTCATTATCAAGGAATAGACCACTATAAGGACAAGACTCATGTCAAATTTTTTCATTCTTATGGTCCTAATTCCGATATCTTCCAGCTTCTTTGAGTTGGAAAGGTCAGTTTACTTCTATTAAAAGCTGAGGGAATGAAAGTTGATTCATATTTGGCAGACTCCCACATTCATCATTGATAAAAAAAATTTTGGTAGGAAAAATTTTCTCTATAGACAAAAGGAAAACTATTGCATTTTGATGCATATATATTTTTTTTAAGTAGTATTGGTTGTCATTTACTGAAACTCATATATGCTTTGACTAAATGTAACTATATTCCAGTTCAGCAAATTACTAAACAAAACTCCCCTATGGGTATTTCAATTTCAGTACATTATGTGAATATTAAACTACTGTTAATGCTCATTTATAAATTAGTATATTATCTTAGGGAGATAAAGTTCAGGCAAAAAGGGTATACCAATTTTCCAGGAAAACTTTAAAATTTAATACTTGAATAGTACCCATAGTAACATTGTTTGAGCTGCCTGTAAGATCTTTATAAACATGGTCAGGTTGTCTTAAAATAATCTATAAGTATCACTAAATACATTATAAAAAGGCCAAATATTAAAAGTTTGGCACTGGATATTACTAATAAATAACTTGGACATTCTAATATCTGAAGACTTATCAAAATAATAGTAGGCTTTACTATGTGTGTCCTAGACCAACATAAAAGACTTGGCCCCTGAAAAACTCTAGTCTTGAATCCAGGATACACATGATCTGCTTCCTGTCATTTACTAGGTCCCATAATGATACAGAATCAATATCTGAAATTACATACAAGCATCACATACTCAAAAGTATTTGAAGTGTTTGAAGATACAAGATGATATCCCTCAACGATAAGCTGTAGCATTGTGTTTCCCAACCATATTTTTTTTTCAAACCCAATTAAAATTGGTTCTTTTGCTAAAATACTCACTGGAAGGCAAAAATCAAATTCAACTCTATAACTACTTAAAATAAATAGATATATTGAGGAGTTTTTAATGTGCTTTTGTTTTTCTGGCTCAAGCAAAGCATCATCAGACAGGTTTTTCTTAGAAATTGTGAGAAAAATAATTCCCACGGACATTCTGGAACAGCATAAAAACAATGTGATGTTTCAGCAACAGGAAGAGATTAACGTCTTGCTCAGAGGTTACACCTTAGTTTGTTGGATTAGAAACTCTTCCATCTTATCTCAGATATATTAACCAGTAATTACCAGAGAAAGTCTCTCACATTAGAAGGCTTATGTTAAGGAATACTTTGAAAACTCAGGCTTTAGAGCAAGCTTTTGTTCTTATCAATGGGACACAGTTACAAATGCATTGCAGTATCTGTTCTTGTTTTAAAACTGACTTTGCAACTTTCAATGAGAAAACATGTAATAAAATGTGACTAAGTGTTGGTAAGCACTGTGAATAGATAGATGTTTGCCAAGTGACCAAAGAAGTTGTCATTAGCTGAAACGACCAAGATCTGGGAGAGATCATAGGGAGTGCATAATTATTATGGAGACACACTTCGGGAGTGGAAAGAGATACATAATCAACCTTTCACAAAAACATCAGCAGTGAGAGTTTTCAATGCTTTCAGGTAGGTGAGACAAAAGGTGTGGGTCCAGACTTAGTCCTTTGGTGGACAACAATCATAATGTTTGTGAAGATAAAGGATTAAAGTCAGAACTATTCAGTGACACTATCAGGAGCAGGTTTACCTTAAGATGATCCTGAAAGACCTGTATGCATTGTAATGAAGATTGGTCTTACAGCTGGTGAAGAGCTTACAGACTGATTTGTGAACAATGAATGACAAAGGCACTGGAAAATGTTAGCTGACCATAAAGAACAGTTCAACAATCCTCCCTCACAGAGTAGAATGACATGATTATTTTACTACTCTCAGAAAACATCAGAGATATTTAAAAATGAACAGATACTATTGCACAAATCAAATTGGATTGGTGGATAAAGCTTTTTGGAAGCACTTGGTAAAAAGAAGCATATGATGGCTGGATAGGGAATTGTACCTGATAGCACAAGGGGTATTGGAAGTGTGCAAGTGTGCATTTACAAACATTAGTGAGGCTTCAAATAGCAACTCTTTATCACCTTTTATATTAGCTTCTGTTTTCATTTTTTTAAATAATTGCAATGGTTGGGATTTGATTACTTTTATTGCATTTGCGGTCACTATCTGTACTAAATGTTCATTTGTGCTTTTAGTAGATAGACTAGAAAATGCATTTTTTATACCTGATAATTGCAGCCTACTACCATACTAATTCCAAAACATTATTTCATTGCCTCTTTTTCTGTTGTTCCTTTAATCAGAGTAACCTTTTTAATGAGACCTTGACCACAATTAAATAAGAGTTGATGCCTTGTTTTTTGCCAGGAATAATTTCCCTTTGCAATACTATATTCTATGCTCTATGATGTTACAGTAATTAGAGATGTCTGAAACATGCACGTATTTTAAAGGATTTTGCCCCAAACCGTCTGCTGCATGTGTACTTTCATCTGCCCATCCCAGATCCACTTTAAAAATGTCCAGATATAAACTAACTGGAGCTCAATAAGCTATAATTGAATTTGATGGGCCTAGGATTTCTAAGAGGATGTTGGCTATGAATTGAAAGCTACTTAGGTGCAATGTTAGCCATTAACTGTAACAGTTCATTCAGGAAATCCATCCTCAGTTTCTTCGTTTATACTTTAAGGTATGACTAAAATTTTCAACTCTTTGTGTATTCTCCAAACTGGTTATTTATTTTGGCAGGAATGCTACTTGGTCCTGTCATTCAAGCATCACTATATTGAAGAGAATTCCAGAATAATCTCAATGACAGAGACACTGCATTATTTGGAATGATATTTTCATAAATAAAATCACCAAAAAATATTAAAATTGAAAGATGATTAGTTTTGTTAATATTATGTTACTTAGAACCATCTACCATGCCCAATGAATCTTGAATATACCATTTTCTCTCAATGGAAAGTAAGATTGAGAATAAGAGTTTTATTTTATGGATAATTTTCAGGTCTGTACATGTAAGAAAATGTATCATTGTTAAAACTGATGAATATTTTCATATTACGTAGCAGTCACTGTGTGAAAGATTATCCATATAGACCCAAAATCTGATTCACACATGCATATATATATGCGTGTGTATGTTCCTATTCATATCCATATTTATTTGTTATATATAGTTTCTTGATATCAAGAAACACAATTCATTAACTAGAATATATGCATACACATATAATAAAATATAGTAAATTATATATATATATATTTATATATATAAAATCTGTAAGGTGTTTTTTTTGTTAAAGGTTTTCTGGTGAAGTTTTATGATAATGACTTAACTTTGAACAAATCTTGTGCTGACAGTCAAGCATCAAAGCTTCTGATCCAAAACTGCATCAAAGCTACTTTTGAATGTTGCACTGAACATTCTGAAACTTTTAAGTTCAGCCAAGCATTGACAAAGCACAAAACAGAAGCTATCACTCAAGACTCCTAATCATATGGAATAAATAAATTTTTAGAACACTTCTGAAGCAAGCTAAAAAGATCACCCATTCCACAATTATACTTCACTGTAGCAACTTTTTGTTTAATTTCTTCTGCACCTAGATAGTAAAAGACTTTAGTCTTCTATGAATGGAGAATGACTGGGCTGTCACAGAATACAGCATCCAGGTAAAACTACAAATTAATATTACAAAGAAACAGATGAAGCATAAATCTGTCAGTGGAATCCCTCCACATTTTACAGACATTTCTATTTTCTTTTTCAATGTAAGTAGCTTGTATGGTCTTTTTCAATTATTTACATTAGCTGCTGTCACATGTGAAAACAAAATGATCTTCTATAAATGGCATAATATCTGAAACTCCAAGTCAGCCTTACCTCTCTGCATGGTAAGATCATGGAACAGATCCTCTGAAAGACATGTTGAAACATATGAAAAACAGGGAGGTGATTATGGACAGCAGATCTTCTAGCAGTCTTTCCATATATAACGGCGACTTAAAGGAAAGAGGAAGACTTTTTCCATGGCCTGCAGTGATGGGACAAGAGCTAATGGTTTTAAACTACATGAAGGTAGATTTATCTTGGATATAGGGACATATTTGCTATAATGAGCATGGTGAGACACTGGAACAGGTTGTCCAGAGAATTTGTAGATGCTACCTCCCTGAAAGTGTTCAAGGTCAAAATGGACAGGGCTTTGAGCAACCTTGTCTTGTGAAAGATGTCTGTGTCCATGGCAGGGGGATTGGACATTTAGAAATCTCTTCCAACCCAAACCATTCTATGATTCTAAAACCCTATCTGGATCTGTGACCTTCCATTGCAAACATTAGTATCATTTCAGCAGTTGATGGTAATTTCCACATACCCTAATCATTGAAGCAAGGCTCTACATCTCTTTCCATCATTTCTAAAGAGGTAGTATTGTTTAATTTACAGTGAACACTTTTTCAGAAGGTGGCAACTCATTTCTATCAGAGCTCTTTCACAGTGTTGTAATCTTAAATATGCATCAAAGTTATGCTTGGCTCCTTTTGAAATCTGCTCTTTTCTTTGATGTTTTTATCCACACACTAGTTAAGGAGATTGGTGTTCTGTTGCTACCTGTGTTGTGTTTAAAACACAACTCTTACAATTACTGTCCAGGAAATTATATTCTACTGTCAAATGTTATCTTGATGGTTATGCCATACCTGGTGAAAATGGATTCAACAGCACAGATTACCTGCAAATCTTACTATCTTATAGAAAGGCTAGTTTAAGGAAGTGAAAATTCTAGTCTAGGCTTTATCAATTGGTTTTTTTCCCAGCCAAGAGGAACAATTTTTTGTCTCTGAGGTCTGTTCTCTAAGGTACAATGCTCTCTCTTCCGTGTGTATTTTTTGTGCTTCATTTGGTCTGCATTTCTGACATGAGTGATAAACTGTGTTGCAGATTTCAAAGTGATACTGTGCACTTTGGGTAAGGATTTAAAATCTCTGGCTTGTTCTTTTAATTTTTATTCCATGAAACAACACTACTTTTAAAACATATTTCTGTGAGTCTTTATCACCATCTAATTGATTTAAACAAGACTTGGTTTGATGACATTTATCTTAAGTCAGAAATACTGCATAGGAATAGTCCTACTAGTGCCCTGACAGCCTTGTCTGGTTTTAGTTTTCACTATGCTACTAATAGTAATACAATACTATATCTGATTTGCCTTTTCCTGAAAATACTTCTGCTAATAATAGCCTACATTTCCTGTCTAGTTAGACTTTTGGAAATAGTAATTTTTTATATCTATCTATCTATCTATGTAATCTCTCGTGTTCTGGACTTCATCTTTCTGATTTTTGCTTAATGTTTGAGAGATTGTATCTGCAACAAGAGGTAATGGGTACAAACTAAACTCTGGAGGTTTGGTCTGATCATCAGGAAGTTTTAACTCTGAGGGTGACCAAGAACTTACAAGTTGCCCAAGGAATTTTTGGTCTCTATCCTTAGAGAGATTCAAAAGCTGTTTGGACATGGTCCTGAGAAACTGAATCTAGGTGACCTGCATGAACAGGGTGGGGTTGGACCAGGAGATCTCCAGGGATGCCTTCCACCTGCAGTCATTCTGTGCAGTTCTGTTAAGATCTCAGTGTTTCTGTGCTGTCTTTGTTAGTTGTTTGCAATCTGTTTTGAGGGGAACAATTACAGGGAGTAAAATTTACCATCCCTCCAATTCTGTAAGTCTAATGGCCAAAGAAATGTGAGGACTGTTACTTTTTGAGAAGTTTTGAAACTTTTTCTCCACAGGTTCAAAACAAATTTAAATTCTTCCATTTTTATTGGAATTACTGAGCACAGCACAATAAACAGACTGATACTACAAATGTGCAAAAAATCTGATCCATTTTTCTAAGAATTTTGATATTTACAAATATATTGAACAAAGATTTTTTTTCTGTCTTACAATCACCTAAAGATGTTTCCTTTTTAAGACTTAGAAAAAATTGTTTTTATTGACATAATTTGGATGCTTTTCATATAAGTTGAAAATCAGTCTTTTCTTTCCTATTTTAGACCAACTATTGTAGGCATCCTGTTCTTTCCTCAACTTGATATAAATTTATTTAGCTTACACTTTTGCCACAGTAGAAGATGTTCTTACCATATTGGTAAGAATTACTCCATCATTTAGAAAGCATTTTTTTTCCTTTGTCAATTATTTTATTATTTTCTCCTCAAAAGACCACTCAGGAATAGAAGACTATGCATAACATAATGTAGTATAAACTTGGTTTTTTCCCCCCCAGGTTACATCAACAATCTTTTAACAAATACAGTCCTTGACTGATTTTAAATCTCCCTATTTTAGGCAGACAATCATGATGATGAAATTAGGAGCTCACTTGCCCAAGGCTGTTTCTATTTCCATTGCAAAGAAATAGGTGTTCTGAAAGGAAAGTTAAATCTCAGGAGTTTTTAAGTGCCCTCTAAAGACATTTACAACTCCTCAGCAGCCACAGAGGATACTTGGGACAGCTGTATATCTAACTTGCCTCAGTAGAGTGTCTAACACTAGCTTAGATGTATCCAGACATGCTCTGTCTTTGAACACAGATTCACTGACTGTTGTCAGATCTGTGTTTTAATTGTTTACCTTCCAAACCCTGGCCTTGTGTTATTTTATACTATTCAGTATTAATATTGCTACAGCAGCATTACTCCAGTTTGTGTGCAGACATCACCGAAAATTAAGCTGTGTGCCATTTGCATTTAGGCTAACAGGTCTCTCATCATCTTCTACAACATTTTCCCACTAAAAATTCCTTTTTACTGTAATGGTATTGTCACTGACTTTACCTGAGTGCTACACTGCATTTGCAAAACGTAAATTTTAGAAAGTCATTTACTGTTCTCCTCTAAGCCTGAAATACTATTAGGTTCTTTGTGACTCTGGGCTTTGGCTTTCAGAACTCCTTCCTTCTATAAAATTTAAACTATCATGATGATGGGGTCAGAGCAGTGTCCATCTTCAATCTTTTTCTGCCTAAACTAGGTTTACAGAACCTGAAATTGTCTGGAAAGGGTGGTGGATGCTGTTTTCAAGCTGGAAAAGCTTCCCCTGGGATGAGGATCTAACCTCAATTTTCAGTTGATTGATGAGTGAGGCAGCCCAGGATCCCCTCTTCTCTGTTCCCATTCTCACAACTGTTTGTCTGCTTCCCTCAGTTCCTTGTGTTCTGACTGGGACCTGAAGGTTAATTGGTTGCCCATTTATTAATCACAATTGGCCTTCAATGTTATGAACCATAACTGCAACTTCTTCCTTATCTTAGCTAAAGAAAGCTCAAGGGTCACTTGTGAAAAAAATGAGTGGTTCACAAGTGGCATGAAACTCATATTTTTAGTAAAGGAAATGAAAAATCAGGAAAAATATACAGCTGATCCAGTGGGAACAACTAAAAACTTTTCCCATTCTTCAAGTGATTTGAAATGCCTTTCTCTTTTAGGTAAGCAGAGAATATTATTTTTTTTTATTGCTATCTATGACTGAAAATCACAATTCCTGCTTTTGCAAAATTCAGACTATGAAAATGAAATATGTTTGAGTTTGTTAGGGACATGGACATTTGTCTTCGTGCAACATCAATTAATGTACTTATCATCTGAATTTCTGGTGTATAAAAAATTAAAACAATTTTGAAAATACATTCTAATAACAATCTAATGATCACTTTAAGTAAAATAGACAGCATGGTTTCAAATTCTGAAATAAATGCATTTCAGGATGATGTAAAACATAAGGTGAAATACTGATTTAGCAAAATGCCACCAGTAGAGAAGGTAAAAAAATAGTTGTGTGATGATAGTCTAAAGCTTATCAACTGAAGACCTAAATTTTTTGTGCTCTTTCTTTGAGAAAAAGAAAGCACTTCAAACCATGTGGCAGGAGAGTAAGGCTACAAAAGGACTTTAAAGAAATAAGTTTCTACAGGAAAAAGCAAATGATTCTTCAAAAAACATGAGACTCAAATCAGTGACAATGTAGTAGAAAAATATGAGAGTTCAAAATAAGTCAGGGGACAAATTGCTTTGAGGTATAGAAATCTCACAGGGAAACAGAAGGACAATTTGTTCCAGTAAACTGACATAGCAAACTCTACTCCAGAAAAATCATAACCACATTAAAAGTAGATCAAGGACACAGCTGAGTTCAAGAAAGACTAGAGGCTAAGGATTCTAAAACCTCTTTGTAAAATTATAAAAATTCCACTGAATGCATTTTTTCTAATGGATTTTTTTCCCTGTGTGAAGATGAATGTCTTGTAAATGTCTGCTAATTTTCCATGAAGTTTTGGTTGGTAGGTTGGTTGGTTGGTTGGTGGGTTTTTTCATGTTGGTTTGTTTTTTTTTTTTTTTTAATCTGGTAGGACTAGTTCAGGAATACCAACTAAGGATCACAAGCCAGGAGTGCTGAGTCAGAACTTATTAGGAAGACTGTGACTTTTCACACTTCATTTTGTGTGACTAATATTTCAAAACTATCTGACCATTGCAATGGTTTATAAAAGTGATGCAGGGATACACTCTGCATGTGCTTCTGGATATACACTCTCTGTTTAGTTAATTGCACAGCTAGTCTGAGGCAGTAAAGCAACCAGGGTAGATTTAGCAGATCTACATCTCAAGGAATGTATTAAACTGGAATCGTATTCATAGTCATAATCAAGGACTGAGACCTCTTATACTCTCATTTGAGTTAATTGTTTTGCCATGTCTTTAAAGCACAGAAGAATCAAGTCAATGAAAGATATTGCTTATGCTTCATGCAACAATGCTTAGTTTATGTAAATTGTGGTGTATGGCTGGCAAAGCAGTGTTATTACAATTAAGAAGACTTAAGATGGTTGGTCAAATATGGATTAAAGCTTCAGGGTCATGTGGTTGCTTGTGTTTTGCAAAAAGTAGCTACTGCCATTGGAACTGATTTGGAATTATTGTAGTTTGAATAATGTTAAATTGTGGATGGATATATATGAGTTTATTATGTCCTCAGTAGATCAGTCAGCCATAATCAGAACCATGACTAAAACCTGACAAACACTTTATTAAAATGACCATGAAACTATTGCCCCCATTAATATATTTTTTAATATATTAATATATTGGTATATTTTAAAAGTACCTGGTTTGATTAAACAGGAACAGGGTGCAAAAAGTTTTCAGGATAATTTTAAACTTGGAAAAGTTTGAATTTAATGAATGAATACAGTCTCCTTGGAATGTAACACAAGGACAGTCCCATCATAATTTTATTTTTTCTGCTTTGTATAAGAGAGGTGTTCTAAAATCTGATGGATTATGCTCATTACTATTCTAAACATGAAGAGCAATTATTATCACTGTTGTTTCATTTATACTTTTAAAAAAACTTGGGGCTTACTTTGTTTGTGTGTATTTGGAGAGCAGGTGGCTTCTTTGGTATTTAAAATGACAGTAGGATTGATGTTGCCAGTAGAAAATGGAAAAAGAAAAATAAGAAACTGAGCTTTTGTACTTAATTGAAATGTCACTCTCAGATTTTACTTTTTGTTTGGCTTTTTTAGTTGTTTTGAAAGATAAAAAACAAAGCAACATCTCTCAAAAGGTGCTGTAAGCAACAAATAAACAAATGTTTATTCACTGTGAATATTTAGCTTTATCATCTAAGTATTTATGACTTGGTCAGGAAGTGGAATAAGGCACCTCAGCTCAGACTGCAGGAACCTGAGCTGAAGCAGTTTATGGAATGTACGCTTTTTGTTTGCAGGTGACACCAAAGTGGAAGGACCACTTGATAACAGCCATTCAGAAGGGTGTAGGAGGCTGGGCAAATGGGCCAGAAGGAACCTTCCGAAATTAAGCAAGGATAAAGAGGAAATCTTCCACTTATGAAGGAAGGGACTCCTACAGTGTCACAGGCTGGGGCTTTTGAGCAGCACTGTTGAGAAGGACTTGGGGAGATGCTGGTAGATGGAAAGCTGGGCATCAGCCTGCAGTGTGCCCTGGCAACAAAGACCAAGAACACCCAGGTCGGCACTAGGAGATCCAGGAAATTAGTTATCCTCTTCACTGTACTTGTCAGATCACTTCTGGAGGCCTGTAACAAGATTTGGGTGCAAGAAAGATGTTAATCGGCTGTTTTCCAGACATGGAATAGCATAGCTATTTGATAAAAATATTTCTCTCGGTTTCAGTAACATTTGTTATGCCAGTAGCTAAGGAAATAGTGAACTTTGGCATAAATGTGAAACTTCTGTGTTTGGTTTTGATGCTGATCATGTGCCAGTGCCACCAGTATTCCTTTTGTTAAACCAATAACTAAACTGAGAATTAATTGTATCTTATCTTTTTTTATTTCTTAGCTACCTAGGTGCTTTATTCATCACTCTGAACGATGGCCACCATCCCTTTCTTCTTTCTGCAATTTGGAAATCATCTCGGTCAAAAAGTACCTAATTTCTATCTAGCAAAATTCAGCAAAGGCCATTTTCTCTTAAAGAATTGAAATTGTCTTTCAACATTTCTACCATGATAGCTTACAATATATAGTCTTTTCCGATACTGAATTTTAGTTCCCTGCTCTCTCAGCATGAATTCAAACCTGTAGCCCTGAACTTGTGAGTGAATAGGGAAGATAGAAAAATGTTGTTGGCATTAAAGTATGATTTAGTGAGGGCTGGTTTGATGGGTTATATTCAGTGTCATCTTTTGAAGCTTTTCCCCTTACTCAATATAATTCCAGAAACCCTGGCAAGGAAAAAGAGCTACGGTGATTAGTTCAAAAGTTTATCAAGGGAAAACCCTATTGTAGACACAAAGGTAGAATCTTAGGTAGGACTGTTTCCCCATAAGACAACAAACAACAGGAAAAACAAGACTACACATCCAGAAACCCAGAATGTCTCTGTTTAAGTGATGTTCTGTGCCCTTGTTCTTTCTTATTTCAAAATTGAACATTTATTGTTTGAGTTGGTAGGATTGGCTGCACAAACCTCTTAGTACTAATGCAGCATTAACAAATTGCACTTCTTATTTATTTTAATTTCAATGTTTAAAAACTGCCTAATCAAGTAGTCTGTAATAGATTTGCAACATTAATTTATAAATACTGTAAGTCTGATAACTGAGATGATGTACTGTGTGAATAAATTGCATAAGTTTAATAGGAAGCTGCGAGAAAAAAAATGTTTTAAACCAATAAATAACCCCTCAGAAAGCAATTGTGATTTAAGGGTAAGTAAGGATAGGAGAAGGTTCTTGAACACAGGAGGTTAAAGAACCAGTCAGAATAATAGAATCAAAAGTGAAATGAGTGTATTGCTGAAGAGAAACAGACTGAAGTTCCTGCTGTTTCAACATCAGTATCAGTATCAGAGATTAAACCTTGAGGTAAAATAGACATATATGGACTGCTTTATAGTTTTAAAACCTGTAGCAAGTATGCTGTTCTACTGTTAAAATCACTTTAAGAAGATTGTTTCATCTGGTCGCAGACTGACCAAATACCTCCAAAGACAGTCAGTTGTACTGGATCAGCAAAATGAATTAATAGAGAACTGTACCCTTAAGCCTGGCTTAGGATTCTGGCACTGTGCAATTGGTTTGAGGACTTAAGAAGGTCTAAGACTTGTAAATGAAGAGTAAACTGTGTAGCTGTGGCAAAGCTGAAGAATATTTTCATAGGATTAAAATTGGATCTGTGTATCCTTTAAAATCCACCTCACTGTCTCCGTTTCAATGAATGAAGAAAGCCGCTCTATTTAATTGCTAATGACTAATATATTATAAAGCAAAACATTAAAATAAACCAGAAAAAAGCAATTTTAAGTTGTTTCATATATTAAAGGCTTCTAATTGAATAATTCTTTTCCAAAACTTTTAAGAGGTCATATTATACAATCTCTTAATTGATTTACTTAATTTAGCAGGCAGAATTTCTCACAGGAATTACTTTTAAAGTACACAATGAAAAATATTAATAAAAAAGGTTATTGTGCTGTATCCCTGCAGTAGCACTTTATATTAAGTGACATTAATTGCTTAATAATTACAATATAAGTTGCAATTGGAATATAAAGAAACAGCAGTATTCCCATTTCTCATAATTCAGTTCTCAATAAATACAATCAGTTTACAACTTCTGTATTTCTGACTAATATCCCAAATGTGCCTATGTTATTGTGCGTGTCCAGTTGATTCATCTCTAGTAATATTTTAATTTAAAAATATAATGTAGTAGGTCCAACCAACACTGCTAGCCTTAAGTATGCCAGGATTTCCATGTTAAAAACCTCTTTTACAGAAATTCACAAGCAGTCTGTAAACCTGTGCTTCAGCTTGAAACCTGGCATGTGTTAGGGAGAGAAACGTTTTTCACTGAATTTCTGTCAACATGGTTTATCTATTTAATGTAAAAAAGTGTAACTCAAGAGTTTGGACTTACCATTGCTGTAAAGAGTGTAGAATGCTAAATGAATTCTGGCATAACGAATTTTTGTCACTGTATCTTTACAATTTGTTAATGACTCAGCATGCTTTTGGATACCTAGTTCTATATATAGGACAAAGTTTAAAACAGAGTTTGGTATACTGTCTTTAAAAATCCCTTACAAGGGTGAGACTTGTAAACGAGATAAAGTCAGTACTAAACAGAAAGCAGCACTTGGGAACTGAGACTCAGGAAGAACTGTTTTGTTTAGCAATTTCGCTGTTGGACAGTTTGAGAAGATCAGGTAATAAATTTTTAGACCAAAAAGCTTTGCACGAGCTCTGTGTTTCTGATACCTCCAAAACCTCTTTATTCTTCTACACATGCAATAATAAAAATTTGGTTCAAAAGGCGAATTCTAAAGTGAGCAAGATAAAAGGCATAAACAAAATCACAGGTCTTTGCAGGGATGCTGTTGCATACAACCTTTTGATGACCCTAGAGTGGTCCAACCTTGGACCTGAAGGGGTTTCAAACAGTGGGAAGTGATCTTTGTTTGGTGTCATAATTAAATATAATTGAAAATATGTACTGACTCTGTCTGTGGTTTTAGGAAACAATTAGATGTGCACGTGAGATGGACTATAAGCATTTAGGATGGGAGGTGGGAATGTTTTGTTTTCCTTCCACAGAGGTTGAACAGAATTGTAGTTGTAGGATAGTTGATCAAAAAAATGTGTGGTTATTATCACAAAATAGGTATGTATTTATGTGTGTATATGGGTACATGAATGTGTATAAATTTTGTAACATAAGATAAGCTCAGTTCTTTCAGAAATATTACATGATTTAGGAATGGTACTCCCCAGTTTATTTTCCCTCCCTTGAAGACTCCAAAACCACTCCATGGACTTCTGCTCCCTGCCCTCTCCTCATAGGTTGCCAGAGAGGAGAATTGGAGACTTTCTTTTACAGAGCTTCAATAGATAAATGACAAGTATTTATTTCTAATTTATTTTCTGTAATAATAGCCTGTGTAGATATTTTTTCTTTTTTAATTCCTTTGAAGTAGTTTGAGTTCGTAACACTATGAAGAGAATAACATTTCAGATAATTTCTGTTGTTAGAAAAATTCTACACATGAGTGTTTTTTTCCATTGGGGTTTCTGGAGTTGTAGTTATGGGGATCTTTGAAAGCATGAAACAATGTTTTAAGTTTCAAACCTGTTCCTCTAGTTCCCATTTTCTTCAGCTTTCATCATTTAAGCTTTAAATGTCAAAAGAAGTGATGTGAAATAAGACTGCAAGTGCATAGGGACAAAAAGTGAAATATACTATCAGATGGAGAAGTTCATCCTGAGAAATTTTGTAACAAACTATTGTATTGAATTTAACTCCTAATAGAGTAGTGCTACAGAACACAAAAGAAAGGATATACAACTTCTATCATCTGTATTTTTATCAGAATAATCACAAAAAGTGAGAGCAACCTTAAAATAATTTTTTCATGGCATAATTGCTAAAAACTTGATTTTAAAGTATTTTTAAACTATTTTGATAAGACGTATAAGTACCAAGTTAATTTTGAATTTGATGCTAAAAACAGCACTAACGATTCAATTAGTAATTGTGAGATTTGCAAATTAAACATTGGAAAACATGAAATTGTAATAATTTTGTTAACTTTTCACTTTGTAATGAATGGTATTTCATTTCATTATATATATATATGCATTTCATAATGTAAGTGGTACTGTGTAAGTAATTGTTGCTACTAATAAAGCAGGTAAGATTGAATTATATATTTTAAATTAAATTATATTCATGAGTCTATTAAAGAATATAGTTTACATAAAAGAAACAACCCCTAAAGCAAGGATGATTTTGGAATTATTTCTTTCTTCCTTAATAACTCTGAAATTCATGTCAGAAGTCACTAACTTAAGCACTTCTTACCTGTTCATGGAATTTATTGGGCTGAGGCAAAGATGTTGATGTCAATGAAAGATTTTCTTTAATGCACTTTTAGGTAACCTTTGAATTTCCAACACATGTATTTCTACTTTAACTGTATTTACAAGTTTCCATTTTGTGTTTTTCCAAGTACTCTTCTGTGTTAAAGAAGTTCTAACTTAATAGTTCAAACTAGATGTTGCATTAAGTTTTCTATTCTGAAGTTAAAAATGTTGCTCATCTATTTTTGCAGTCTTCACATTCAAACTTGCCAATATTTTAAATTATTTGAGTGAGGAGAGAGGGCTTTTAAAATATTTCATTCATTTTTCTCACATGCTATATTTCCCTCAGAAGTCTTTTTGTCTGCATATGAAAGCACGGATAAATATGGGTATTTGGTATTATCTACTAGATAATCTACTAGACTATTGAGGAAAAAAAAGTCTTATATAGATTTCTTTCCTTTATCTTACTAAGTATTCACCTTTATACAATAAAAAAATTTATCTGAACTTCGAAGAGACTTTGCTGAATAAAATTCACTACAGCTGTCCTCATAATTGATGACATTGATTGACTGATTGTGAGAAGAAACCCAGTACAAATTTATGTTACATGATTTATGAAAGAATTACACCACAAGTGAAACTAAGAACTCTACATTTCATTTAATGAGAAAGTCTCGGAAAGAAAGATAGCATGCAAGGCACACCTCAAGGCTTTTTGATCATACAGTCAGGAAAATAAAATGTTTTAGTAAGGGAAGGTTAGTTTGGAGTATGACAGATCACAGGATTCAAGGTTTTGGGAGGTTTTTTAACATTCAGAGTAAGCACAGATCAAATATACTACAAAATGCCCAGAAGTAATAAAAAGAGAATATTCATGTATCAATATCATTCCAGTTTTCATCAATATGGATGACTCAAAGGGCAATGCTGGTACATGAAGGAATGGATAAAAGGTGGTTTTGAATACTAAAATTGAGTATTAAAATAACTTTTCTTGTAATTCAGATGAAATATTTTATCCGAAATCAGACAAGTCAGTTACTGGCACAGTGATACTGTAGGAAAAAAGATTCTTAATTGTTTTAGTATGAAAAAAATTCTATTATGTTACTACTTTTTGCTAACAAGAAGTTGCATTGCTCGGCTCCATGTACTTTCAGTCTTAAATGTTGAACAAGTTAAAAGTTCATACAGATTTCTATGACTGTCTATCAAGGCCAGGGCTTGGGATGGGTTTTTTAAACATCTTCACCACTGATTTAGAAGAAAATTTTCAGGTATCCAAGTGGACAGTTTTCTTCATCTTATGGAGATCCAGGAATAGTTGCATCCCCTGTATGGTACTCTGAAATACCTTATTGTTTCTGGACTAGAATGATTTTTGGAAATTCTTTGAAAGAGCTATTAATGGATTCCTTTTTTGGGACACTGTCATTGTACTAGAATTTTTCATGATACTCGATTTCTTTGGATAATGGTTTTGGACCCAAGAATAAGACAGATTCTGTGTTGAACTGTTGAAAGACATTGTACTGGGAAACAGATGGTGACAGTTATGGCCCTCTCTGTCAGACTGTCCTTTGCCAGTTGGACATTGTAACTATTCCAACTCCACTTACTTAATTTTTACCAATTTCTAGAAATTTTTGAATTGTTATCTTCCTTGGTATCACCTTTGATAAGCTTTAATATGAACCTTGATCTAATTTATAATGTAGAAAACTAGTGATATATTGCTAGGGCTTTCCTAAGTATGCACCACAATGTCTTTCTTAATCCTCTGGAACTTTCACTATTCAATCATTTCAACTGATAGTATTTTTCTAGTTCAGAGAATCTAGCAGTTGAAAGATCTGGCAGTTTGTCCTTTGCAAATGGAAAGATATGAAGACAGTTTCTCTCTTGTTCTCTGCTTTTTGAGATGGCATAGTTTTATGACTTCATAGGTCTTATTTCTATATTTCAGCTAATAAAGAGTCAGATGGTGATATTCAAGATATTTTTAAATAAGGAACAATTTGCCTTTATTAAATTTTTAAGGATTGTCTTGGTTTTATTTTTTTTAGTACCTTCTTCTTACTATTCCTAATACTCTCTCTTTGAAGGTTTTTCTGTGATTCTGTAGTTACCAAGAAGAACCACAGAATCACAGAATCATTTAGTTTGTAAAAGATCTCCAACAGCAAGTCCGACTTTTGACTGATCACCACCTCGGCAACTAGACCTTGGTACTAAGTGCCACATCCAGTTGTTTCTTGAACACCACTATGGATGGCGACTCCATTATCTCCCTGGGCAGTCCATTCTAGTGTTTAACTACACTTTCCATGAGGAAATTCCTCTTGATGTTTGACCTGAACCTCTCTGGGTGCAGCTTGAGGCTATGTCTTCTTGCCCTCTCATTTGTTGCCCGGGAGAAGAGGGCGACCCCCACCAGGCTATAGCCTCCTCTCACAAGTTGTAGGGAGTGATCAGGTCTTCCCTGAGCCACCTTCTCCCCAGGCTAAAGAACTCCAGATTCTTCATCTGCTCCTCATATGCTAAAAATTTTCTCTTTTCTTTTATCTCTTTTTCCCATTAGATATTTTTAATTGGAAATTTGTATGGTCCTTTAAGACAGAACTGGTT
This sequence comes from Dicrurus megarhynchus, assembly GCA_013399195.1. Lineage (NCBI taxonomy): Eukaryota > Metazoa > Chordata > Aves > Passeriformes > Dicruridae > Dicrurus > Dicrurus megarhynchus. The sequence goes on from VXAD01013448.1 coordinate 1,184,711, forward strand.
ATATCTGATTATTTAAGTCACATGACTCTAAAAGTTATAAAAACCCAAGAAGGCTTTCAAAATGTCACATAACTTTTAGACATGTGATCTCTTAATGAAATTTTTAAAAATACAAAATAATGGAAGTAAATATTGACTGAGTTGGTCTCTAATTTTTTCATTTTCAGACTGTGACAGTGACTTTGAAATACAGTGGCACTAGTAACAGACAGTGTGTCCTTTCCTTCTGTCTAAAGCTGTCTACATTGCATAAAAGTATTGTGTTAAAAAAAGGAGTACCAGAATCACTTTCCATGTTGAACTGTGCTGCCTGCCTATTTACACAGTGAAAAATGGACAATTGACACTAAGTACATCCATTCAATGACTATTTCTTTTTACTTTCAGAGACATACACATTTGACCTGCACCCTTTTCATCTGATCATACAGAAAGGACATTTCTGTGAACCACTCTGGAAAATGAAGCTGACCTTAATCTTATCCTGGGTTTCTTTAGCCTTAATATCTTATCCTTGTGACAACCTTCTTCTGCTTCAGGTACCTTTTCAAGACACAACTCTTAGGAAATGCATCAAATTCAGCCAAATAACTTACAAGCACAAAATGCACTGTACTGAGCAATACTAGGTGGAAAAATATTGTCATTTTTTTATATGTCTTGTACATCAAAATATTATCTAAATGTTTCATTACCATAATTTTAATTCAGTTCTTTCCAAATAAAAATTATTGAGTTTCTGTACTGTTCTAAATCTATCTTGTATTGATAGCAATTCCAGGTTTAATGAAGCAACATGCTTTAACATAAAAAATATGTGGTAAACAACCTCCACTCATTTCTGCCTCTGGTTTATCTCATTAAGTCTGTTGTCATATCTTTTTTTACTTTCTCCTAACCTGCATGTTCAGGACTTCTAATGTTTTTTTCCTGAGTCAGAAATTTGGAAGGTGGCTTTTTATTATCTTTGTGCAGCACATGAAATAATGGGCCTTACAATATTTAGATTATTTAAGTATTTCAGCAGTAAAAAAAGGGTAGGTAAATACCAAGGTGTGTGACATAAAAGAACTTAAAATAGATTTCAGACCTTAAAACAATTCAAGGAAACAGAAACAATCATCATATTTATTAGGTATAATCTTGAAAAAAGGCAATAAAATTTATCTTTCTTAACAGGACAGGATGACTGCCAGTCTGAAAAATGAACTTAACAGTAAGATGGCTATCATCCATTTTAACTTGTTTTTCTCGTAAGGATAGATCAGCTGAAATATCTGCTTACCACTGCAGTCACCTTCTGCAGACACTTTTGCACATAGCATAGATGTATAAAAAGATTCAGGTAGAATGTCTGTTTACACACTGATTTTTAAAGAAGCTGTTCCGTAAAAGATCAGTTCTGAAGAACCTGTCTAGGTTTTGCACGTATTTGGAGATTATGTGTTCATTTAGGATTAGGACATGGAAATGCACGATTTATTAATAGATCCTGCCATTAAATCCTCCCCTCTGGGTTTATAAAGCAAAGAGAAAAACAGAAAGCTACTGATGATGAGCTACTACATGTTTTATAAATTTATTAATAAATATTTCAGAATATGACAAAAGTATATTATTCCAGTTTAAATAATGCCTTGCAAATCAGTCATTGCCAGCTGTGAGAAGTGATATATGAAAATAATAGCTTGAAAAATAAAGAAAATTAACATACCTAAATCATTGGGCTAAGAAAGAGATTAGATGCTAGTTTTGATAGTAATGTGCTTGCAGCAAATTGATTGCTAATGATTTAGATAAATGTGAGAATTGTTCAAAAGAGAAAAGGAATCACCAATGTTGCTGTTCCAGGGATACTATGAGTGGCATTTTATTTGGCCACAAGACTGATTCTTGTTGCTGTATCTGAAAATTCTTATGAGCATGGCAAAATCCTTACAAGCCATCTGTTTTTCTGAACTTCGGCTATTGTTCTCTGCTTCTACTGCAGTTCAATTTTAAACAGGTACGATGTCAATAGCAGTGACATCAAGGTCATTATTTTACTTATGTTTGGATTATTCTGGGCTGATAAGTGTAACAGACAACATAGGAAACATGCTATCCTCAATCATAAGGAAAATTACTGGTAATCAAAATGACAAGAAAAAAATTAATCCTTTTATGTGGGGAGAAAGGCAACAGCTCACTCTTAAATGGTTTTACCATACGACCACTTATTTTCTTTTTTATTTTTACTTTGAATGAATGTGTTTGTGTGTTGTGTTGTTACACATAATGGGTAGTGACAATCTCATAACATGTACTTATGTTCTTGCTCAACTTTAAACTCCTGCCACATGTCTTATGTTAGATAACTACCTTCAAAAATGGACTTTTCATTCAGAGGGTATATGTTCTTTTCTTTGCACAGATGCCTTAATTTCCTTTGTTTTTTCCTTGGACATTTTTTTCCCTCAGTTGTCCTTTAGTTTATTCTTCTTTACCTCATTGCTGAGATTAATGCTTTCAACTATTTCGTGTCTCACCATGTAAAAAAAGAAAGGAGAACACACAGGTGTCTTAGTACAGTACTTCTGTACTCGTTCACATGAGTATGAGTATAGCTTTATTCTACCCTAAGAAGCCCCTTGTTGACATTCAATGGCACACACAAAATAATCCAATAGCAAAAAAATTCCTCATATTAGCATCAGCCACATAACTTTGAACTGGGTTTGGAAGCCTCAGGTCTCCCCCCCCCGNTTCTTATTTCTTCCGCCGTCACCTAAGACATTCAAAAAGATGGATGGATATGGATGCTTATGAGATGGTTATGGTCTCTGTTGTTCATCTTGGAGATAAAGCTTATTTTTTGCAGGAAATATTCTGTCCTTTAAAACTATGCTTAATTTGGCAGTTTTTCTATCAGAAAGTTAAAGATCAGAGTTTTCTTCGATTATGAAAATATAACAGTAGGCTTCCCCCCCCGCCCCCCCCCTTTTTTTTTTTATAGAAATCTAGAGAAGATCACATATGAGCATGATTAATTGAAAAATTAGGGATGTATTGACAGCTCAGAGTAAAATTCAATATTTTTATAAGCTGGAGATTAATTCAAACTGTTCATTTAGAAAGTGAACAGTGCTTACAAAAGCTAGGTGGCATTTATATCATTAATTGTATCTATTCCATCTGTCTCATCTTGTGGCTAATGGGCTTTTATCACTGCAGATGTGTCCCATTGATACATGTTCTCAGCCAAACAAAGGTGAAACAGGAGATAATGAAAGAATGCACATTTTACAGCTAGAAGAGATGATACTAAAGTTATGGACCAAATGGGTTTTTTCTTAAAATCTGTGTATGGTTAATTATATCTCAAATCTGAGGAGTACTGCATTATGTCTAAGATCTACAGGAATCAAGTCATGTTTTATTTACACATTTTTTATTATTTTCTTCATTTTGTACACATGTATTTTAAACTACTGCCTAGAATTTCTATTGCATTACATTTTCACTGTTTCAGTCAAAACTTGGTTAATGTCAAGCAAAGCATGACTAATTCCTTATTTGGAAGCAAATTAGTACAGAGATAACACTGAAAATCTATTTAAGTTATCACTGAAATTATTGTTATGAAAAAACTTTTTGTATTTGTGTTACTTTTTTTGTAACACATATCACAATATGAATTCAAAACTCTGCAAAGTTAAAGGTAAGTTATAATTATAATAGAATACTAAGTGAGAATACCTGGAATGTTGGCATGGTTTTACTGATGAGATAATGGTAGGGCATAATTTCATTCAAGAGAAGTGACTGAATTATGTAAAATAGCTCCCTCCCCCAGTGAATACCTCTGCTTTGTCTAACTCAACAAATGCAGGCTATACACACAGTTACTGGATTTCTAGTGTAGGCCTAGCTTAAGAGCTTCCATAATGGAAACTGCCCATTTCTGTGGGAGATTTGCTTATGATAAAATTATGTAAAAACTGTGAAATGGGTTGTGTGGCATTATGATTTCCAAAACTGAAAGTGACTTAAATGTCCAATTTCACTGATTTAAATAAGATATATGCATATATATATATATATATAAATTTGAAAGCACCTAGCATATTTGCCAGCTTCATCTTGTAGAACTGGGGACTAGAAAAGATTTTTAGTAAAACAGAAGTAACTGTGCTTTTGGCAGTGCTTTTGTGTGTAAGAAATTATGTATAAATTAAATACAGCAATTTTTTTTAATCTGCATGAGCATAAACACATGAGTATTTTTAAAGAGGCTAAATTAAAATGCTCCATTCTTGAAATAGTGTATGCTGTGATTTTATTATACCAAAGTGAAATATGCTAATCCAGGTTTTAGTTCAATAGTAATGGTAGGAATGCAACGATAGCATTTAAAGAAGTAATGAATGTTAATCAAAGTAAATGATAGCAGAATCCTTAAATCCCTTTTGAAAGGATTTTAAGTGATTCTTAAAACACTGCAGTACCTTTCAGAAATTAAATTGCTCAAAGTAATAACTCAAGTTTTTACCATCCATTTCACTCCGACTTTTTCGTCTCCACAGAGTCTGAGTTTTACTGAATTTCAGTTTGATTCCTCTCTTCTACTAAATTGTCAGCATTTTTCCAAAAGTTATACTACTGCCTCATGTACATAGAGTATCTGCTGTTAGGAAAGGGAGAGCAATATAGCAATAAACCAAGGTGCTGAAGAGGTTCAATTATTCATATAGAATCATAGAATATGACTTGCTTTGATGGATTTGGACAACCTAGAGGAATATATATTTTATCTGTAATCGTGAAACGTGCCTCGACAAGCAGGTACAAGTGGGTAGAGCCCCTGTGGTATGGGGAGTGATGGTTGAAATATAAATCTGGGGAGGCCTGGCAGATTGATTACATCACACTGCTGCAAACCTGCAAACTCACAAAGGCAAGCGCCATTTGCTTATAGCGGTGGAAACAACCACTGGATGACTGGAGTTGTACCCCGTGCCTCACACCACTGCCTGGAACACCATCTTGGGCCTTGAAATGCAAGTCCTCTGGCAACAGGGTGCCCCATAAAGAACGGAGTCAAATAACAGGACTTGTTTCAAAAATAGCCAGAGATAGGGTATTGAGTGGGTATATAATATTCCCTACGTTGCACCAGCATTTGGGAAAACTGAACAGTACAATCGATAAAAACCATATTGAAAGCGATGAGTGGTGGGACCTTCAAACATTGGGATCTACATTTAGTGAAGGCCACTTGGTTACTTAACACTAGAGACTCCATTAATCGAGCTGGCATTGCCCAGTCAGAACCTCTACATACTGTAGAAAGATATAAAGACCCCATGGTGCATATGGTAAATGCGTTAGAGAAGGCAGTTTGTATCAGTCCTGCCTCAAGAAAAGGAAAACCCATCCTTGGGATTGTTTTTGCTCAAGGACCTTGATGGATATTGGAGAAACACAATGGGTACCTCTAGGGGAGATTTAATTTTTGGGTGAGAAGAATCTGTAGTGTTGACTTGCACATGTAGTACTGGTTGCTGGATGACATTGCCTCTGTATGTCATGACTACCATGGACTACTGAGTGTTGACTGCTCCAGACACTCTGTGAGTGTGACACACAGTGGTGAGCTCCTGATGCAGCTTGTAATCAGCCAACATACCAGCTCTCCTGACCTGAAAGGATGGATAGAACTCACAGTCATGGACTACATGATCTCAACAGACATCCTGGGGGGAATGGCCATTAACAAACACAAAAAACTTGTGTTTGTGCATATGTATGTGTATGTGTATGTGTATGTGTATGTGTATGTGTATGTATATGTATATGTATAGTGTAGTTGGAAGGTATAGGATCCGGGCATGACATTGTAAAATATAAGGGGTGGCTAATGTCCTGGTTTCAGGAAGGGGGCAGAGCTTGGCTTACCTGGAGTTTAATTAATAGCTGGTGTTAAACCACCACAAATATTGAAAAAGTTAAATTTAATCTAATAATAGTAATTTTAGTACATTGTTATTATATAAAAATTGTCAAAATCATATTGGCTGCTGTATGTATTTCTGCTTTCTCAACTTTGATCACAGGTAGAAGTAAGAAATAAGGGAAAATAAAGTTAATTTTTGGAAACAAGTATATTTAATAGCTTTTCCTAAGTACTGCTGGTTCAGTTTTTCCTCAAAGTAATTTTCCATTTTATACCTTGAATACTTTCTGTAAAAACCTGATGGCTCCCTCTTCACAGCAAGTTCCACTGAGTCTCAAAACTTTAAGCGTCTTGTTCAGCACAAGGTAAAAGCTGCAGCAGAGTCTAGTGCAGCTGCTGCATGAGAGAGATAAAGAGATTATCTAAAAAAATGTAAGACCCAGCTTAGCTGATTGTTGGGTGCCATCCCATAATTGTTTTGCTTCCCATTCTCTATCCCAAATAAGAACATATAAAGCTAATGGAAACATAAAAGTAGCTGAAAGATAAAGGAAAAGTATGTTGAAAGTTTTAAGTGAATCTAATGCAAATGATAAAGCATGCTTTTGTCAAAAAAAATTCTGAAGCAAATGCATGTATCTCTAGTGAGTATCTCTAAGTCTGTGAGGGTGAAGGCTTTGTTCTCATACTAAAGAAAGCTTATTCTTTTGAACTTAATATATTCTTCCTGTTGAAATGACTGACTTTTGCAAACAGATCAATGAAATACATCACTAGTATATAGGAATATTGATTGATAAAGAACTTGTATAAAAAAAAGCATTTTATCACTGAAAATTTTGAATATGGGCTGTAAAGAAAATTCAATCTTATTTATTTCAAATAGAAATGAAATTGATTGTCTTAGTCAATATTTATAGGTAGTAACATTCAATTTAACACTTTCATGGTGTGAGGGCTTGTGTTTGTTTTCTTTTAACTATGCAATATTGTAAAGATACTTGCTTCTTTTTCACACATTCAAGTGAATCTGTGAATTCGTGAATTGTTCATCTTTTCAGTAAAATGGTCACTTTATTTTTTCTTCAGATATTTTAGACTCTAAGGCTGTTAGTAGTCTCAGCCAAAAGGGCTTAATTATTTGTTAACTGGTTAATACAGCATTTAACGTCTGGATGTCTCAAGCCTTAAGCAGAGTTCAGATTCTCATGGCAGAAATTATATTCCTTGTGGTGTGTGAGTAGAGTGAGTATTTAACTCTTCTAGCAAGCAGAGCAGAAAACTATGTAGAACTAAACACCTGGAACCCTAAAAACAAAGTCTGCCTGAAATTTCAAGCCCATTAAGATCAGATGCGTAACTCTCATCTAGATGAAATTATCTGGTGAGCCTGAGACAAGTGTCCTGAAATTATCTTCTCAGAGTAGATGGATCTATCTCTTATTTCAAACAGAGGAGAAAGTTCTCTCAGCCTTTGTAATGTGTTCAGTGACAGTGATAGCATACTGTCTTTGAGTCCTGCATTAATAACTTTAGTATGTGGAAACGTGAGCAAAATGGTTTCATCTTCAGCTTAATAGGTATAAATGTAGACCAAATCTTTCATACTTCCAGACATGAAGATGATTAAGAATTTGAAGCATATGGGAATGGGATGTGAGAGGTGGACTTGTTTATATTGGAAAAGAGAAGGTTCAGGGGAATATTTTCAATGTATTTAAGTACCTGATGGGTGGTAGTAAAGAAATTCCAGTAAATTGCAGAAAATTAAAAATAAAAATAAGAAAAAAGAATTTACTTCTGGGGTGGTAAAACAATGAAACAGATTGTTCAGGAAGGTTATGGAGTCTGCATCTTTGAAGTTATTCAAAAATCATCTGGATTCAGTCTTGAGTGACCAGCTCTTCATGGTCCTGCTTGTGCAGGCCAGTTGGGCAAGGTGACCTACATAGGTGCTTACCTTAACAATTCTGTGATTCTGTTACTCTCTGATGAAATAAAACAGAACACTGAGCTCAGTAAACACTCTCACTTTGGGCTTCCTCTAGAGCATTGGTGCTTACTTTGTTGTAAAGAAATAACAGCAGGCTCTTTTAGCATGTGAACTTGCAAAGCTACATTGATAAAAAATTATTTATTGAAGATGTAAACCATAAATTGACTCCAAAACAGACCAGTCTCCATTCCCAGGAGAGTGAGTACACAAAATAAATGCTTATGATTTCTTAAGAAAATGGCTAATGTTTCATCTAAATGCTGGTTTGATGTCTGATCCAAAACACAAAGATCAGAGCTTTGTAAATTTGCAAAATATCATGTTCTGAGCATATTGAGCATTCTTGGCATTTGGGGAACAAAAAAAATGTATGACTGGAAAAAGCTGTCAGAGTGAGTACTGTCCTTTTGTTGTCTGTGGACAGAACTAAGGTTTGATCTTTCATCTGAAATGAGGGACTTGATTAGAACTCTTAATTATCATTTCAATCAGACTTATCTGAAAAATTGCAAATGTTTGGATATTTTTCATCCTCTTACTACACATTTTTATTAAATACAAGATATAACAGTCTTACACACTCTTATAAGTCTTACACACACTTATAAGATGTAGATAAATTTTTGTCTTAAAAATAAATCTGTATATTTTTGTAATTTCTCTCACTCTTCTTTGGTTTGCACAGGTAAGTCTTGTGTAATCTTTTTTCCCTAAGAAAAAAAGAAATAGTGCAGAGTTATCGTCATAGTTCATCCCACACGTTGTTGACTTTCTTTCCAGATTTATTATGCAGTGTCAGATGGTCTAATTTGTGATTTCTGTTCCATAGAAACCAAAATAGTTTCTAACTTGTGGTACATATCCCACTAGTAAAACCACTAGAAACAAAAAAGGCTAATCAAGGGTTTTTAATATTTTCATTCTTGATATTTAGATTTTGTGTGTGTGTGTTTTAATGAAACTTCTTAAGCACTGATTTGCTATTACTAATAGATAGTAGTCCTAGAAACTGGATGTTAAAAACTAGAAATCTCTTCTATGTTAAACTAACAATTTACTGAGGTGTGAGGATGCTGTTATCATTAGAAGAGGAGGATTTTTGAGAAATATATTGTTCTAGACTGTAACCATTTTAAGCAAGAAGACTTGCTGTTCTAGTGTTTCCTATAGGTTTAGTAACCTGCAATGAATTTCTCATCTATTACTCTTCCTTTGAATACATTTGAAGTTTTATCATCCACAGCATGCTATGAGTGGATTCCAAAACATAGCTGGAAGCTGTATGAGTCACTTTTCTTTTTGGTTGTTTTTGTTTTGAATCTGCCATATTTCATTCAAGATCTCTTTTTAAACTTATGACACAGCAGATGAGTCATGTTTAACAGTTTATATTTTACAGATGTTGCTCACTGCCTCCTAAAGCCCCAATCACCTCTTCCTTAGACTTAAGCATCCTACATTATTATTCCATACCTTCCCTGTATGGAATATCGAACATATGCAATATAGAACCATATAATAGTACGAGCTGGAAAGAACTTTTTAAAGATCACCTATTCCAACTCCCCTGCCCTGAAGGGGCATCTTCAACTTGATCAGATTGCTCAGAGCATTACTCATATCCAGAATACATAAATAATGCAATTAGTAAATTTTCATTCATAGTTTGTTTCTTCAAAAGACAATGCTATTTTTGAGTTTTAAACCAAGTTTTTGAACATGAAAAAGTCCATTTCTTCTCATTGAAGAATAACTATTTTCATTATCATATCTTCTTGAAACTGATTTGAAACAAGAATTATACCATATTATTTTGGTACGTGTTAGTTTGTTAGCCTTGAGGAGGATTCGGTTTCCCCATGCGGTAATTACTGAGGATTTAGTGCATTTGCAGGGAATGTTAAAGTACACTGAGAAATGGGGGACATGATCTTCTGAAAAAAGATACAGATTCTGAGATATTTGTACTATGAATCATAAGAAGAGTTCTCACAAGACATGAAGATTCATCTGAATTCTTGAGAAATGAATGGTATTTGAAAATGTATGTTGTTTCTTCAAATCCTATCAATAAGTTTCTTCCATTTTTATCCTTAATCTACCTCAGTGAAAATATCTCAAAAGTCCTTCAATGAGAAAGTTACTATCCATCTAGAACTTAACTTCTAAATACCAAATATAGATCTCTATTTTCAACACGAGAGAGAAAAATGACCTGAAACAGCCTTTGGTATACCTCCATATGGCACAAACTCTTAGTATTTCTTCTGGCTTTTTTCAGTATATAGAGCATGTCTGAACTTCATGCTTCAGGAAATACAGGCTGTGTAATAGTTTAATTTACACTAGAATAATTTAGAACATTGTCAAGACCAAAATGAACAGAGATTTTATCAGATTGAAAGGGTTGAAGTCTTTGTCTTCATTAATGATATACCTTCCTTGAAAAAAGCCTAAACAGGCTTTCATCTTATAACTTCAGTGTTTTCTTCACTAAAGTATTTAGAAAATGACAGATACATGTATATAATAAGGATTGTTATATATATAGATCTCAAATTATTTCTACCAGCTCACAGATAACTAGCTATTACAACTGTACTCTTTGAAGACTGAAACATGACAAAAGATGTGCCTTTACAAAGTTATATAAAGGGAACCTAGGACAAGGTATGGGGAATTTTTTGGTGTTAAGTCGATAAAGTTATTTGGTTTTGTAGCATTGGAAAAGCCTTTAATACTGGTATGTGAAGAAAGTGAAATATGGGATATAGATGTAATCAGAAATAAAGGGGTTTTTATGTCATCAAAGACTAATCGATGACACCCTTATGTAATATACTCACGGTTTCTTCTTTTTAAGAAGAACTATGTGGTTCTTCTTAAAAAAAACCTGGTTTTGAACTTGAAAGTAAATTAATATGCCATAATCATAGCATAATTAGAATAGAATGTGCTGTTCCTTTTCAGTCTTCTTGAGCATTACCTTTCCAGAAGAGCTTTCACATATTCTGAAATATCAAATATGAAAACCAAAAAAAATTACCTTTGTTTTTGCCTTCTCTGCATACTTGCTGTTGTTCAGAATCAGGCATAAAGGTAAAAAATATGGGTAGGATGTTTAATTGGCACATGAAAGTGCATTATTTACTCTTACACTATTATGTGACTCATTTACCCCCTTCTTTTGGGAGGAACATAAAAGGAAAGCAGCAGCAGAACTTCCCAGTGTAGTTGAGGGCTGACTGAAGATTAAAAGCCTGCAATATATCATAAGGTTAAATAACTCTATGTTTGCTCCCAAAGCCCTAGGGTTGGAGATTTTTTGTCTGTGCTTGCATAATTACAAATGCAAATTTTTAGTTTTTTTTCTTTTTTAACATGAGGGGGAAATGGTCTCTTTGTCCTTATTCTATTTCTCAAAAGTTGTTGAAAGAAATGTGGCCAAACAACTACTTTGTTCTTTGACTGAACAAATGAAGTCTGGAATGCAAATCAAGTATGAAATATTCCTCTTCCAACCAACAAAATATTTGATAAAATTGTGCAACTCTGAAAAAGCAAAGCTAGAAATGGAAACTATTCTGAAGCATTAGGTCATTATCCATAATGCAAAAGATGCCTCTTAAACTGTGAGAGAGAATATACTGAGAAATAAAAGTCTTAGAAAAAAAGAGGGCAAGTATTGTAGGGCCAAAAAATGATTTTATTTAAATAATTGTCCAGTGAGAGTAAAAGAGAGACAGTACTTAACAGTAAAAGAAAAAAAAGAAAAAAAGAAAAAAAAAACCCAACCCCCCTAAAAAACCCCAAGCAAATAAACAAACAAGCAAACAAACAAACAAAAACCCCAACAACATCCCAGGATTTTAAAGGGCAGATAAACTTATGGTTTAATTTATATGTAATAGTACAAAAATGTATTTTGTCTTCACTGCAGACATTGAGTCCATAGGAGAGCATACCCTTTTGCCCATGCCTATTATTAAATACATTTCAACTTACACAATTTTAGCTTCTTCTTAGTAAAAGATTGTACCATTTAGTTAAAGTAAAATTGGTTTAAGAAATGAGCTGCCAGTTCAAAGTTATTTATTCAAAGCAACTGATCAAAAATGTCCTTTCCAAGAAAGCAAATGAAAGTGACTTTTTTCCCCCTAATACATATATGAGTCCACTATTTAGCTGTTCCAGTAATATGAAGGGAGAATTGGACTTAGCTTCTCTCAGAGGAACAGCAGTCAGCAAAAGCCTCTTAGTCCTCTTAGCCTGAGGAATGTGTGTCTCTAACAGATTGCCAGAAAAGATTAACTGCTGCAGGTAGCACAGCTGCTGGTTCAAACAATTTTGATCTTTTTATATCTTGTGCTTATTCTGTTTCCACATGGAATTGGTCTGCTTGTTATGGAGAGCCGCAGGTAGCACAGCTGCTGGTTCAAAAGATTCCAGTCCTCTTATATCTTCTGTGCATTGTTTCTGCATAGAACTGGCCCAGTTGTTTTGGAGAGCCCTAAGGAAACCACTTTACGAAATAGTTTGCTAACCTTTTCAAGGAGTGAAATATGGTCCTACTTTTTTTTGTCTTTGTAGTGGAAAAGCTTGTTCATCAAAACCAGTATTTACTGTAGTTTCTTTGCATAGTTTTTCCTAGGAGAGTAAAAAGAGATACCATTTAAAAAACCTAGTCTAAGAAAAAAAATAAGTGTAGGTATCACCATGCCTGACTATTTCTCAGTAACACAGTCTGTGTGTTACATTTTAGGTTTTAAGTAGGGTTTATGAAAGTATATGAAGCTGGAATGATGCATTTATCCTAACCAGCCATTTAGAAGGTAGATGACTAGAGTAAATTGTCATCTAGTGACAAGTCAAGGGAAATAGGCAGCTATGTAATCACCCATCTTGGAAAAGATTGATAAGTGGAATTACACTGTGACATACCTATCTCCCTGGTGCTTATGTCGAGCATCTATAAGTGAAAGGTCTTATTTTTAAATAGCTAAAGTTACGTTATATAAATCCCCAATTAGTGATTCAGAAATCAAAGCCATGTTCTCATAGCTGAGCTCTGTGCTGAAAAGCCTAGATGTTAATGAATATTCTGTGGTTTGTAGAAGCATATATAAGCTGTGGGTGAAGGAACAACTAGAATTTCTGTGTATGAAATACTAATGTTAAGCAAATTTGGCTATATGGTCAAGCTAGTAAGATCATACACTGCTGGGTGATCTTCCAGTTCAGTAGAATGCTTTTTTGGCAACTTCCAGACCTTGTTCTCTTGTGCTGTGGAGGTTTGACCAAAATGCCTGCATCATTCCTGAAGGTGCAGTTTAATTTCCCTCTTAAAATTAAATTAAAAAATAGGACAAAACACTGGGGAGAGTCTAGTGGTGTAAATAGCTTTCAGTTTCTAAACAGTACATCAACAAGGTGGACTAAGGATTGTTTTCACTACTTTACCTATATCCCCTCTAAACATAAGGTAGAATACTAAATGATTTTATCAGGCATGCCTCTCTTCCTTCTTTGAAGACAAGCAGTTTTGAGAGGTTAAGAAAAATTAAAGATCATCAAGAACATGACCACATGTTTTCTGACCAGCATAGCTACCTGGATATATAAAGAATATATTGGACTCTTCTGCACTATTATGAAATGTCTAAGGTGTTCTGAAGTCTAGATGTATAATTCTGAAATGAGGATCACACTTTGAATTTGTAGCATTTTATACTATATATCTGCACTGACTGAGAGCACATTTTACATTGTAGTACAAGGAAACCTTTGTGTGATGACTAAGGTTACTTGATTTAGGAAGAACTGAAAGAAGTCAAATTAAAAAGTAGTCAACCTGTATTCTCACTTAATTGCAAGATTTATAATATTCTCTTCATATCTTTGATGAAAGGATGTATGGACTGAGAAAAGAACAAAAGTATTTAGTCCAATACGTGTGCTCAGTGTCATTACATTCTTTTGCAAATCCTTGCTGAGTTTTAGGTTGAAGTGCCCCAGATGACCCACACAAGAATATTGTATTCATGCTCTCTATTATTGATACCTAAAGGTCGATCTGTACTTCCTCACACAAAACCTAAGAGACTGCAGTAAGTCTCTATTACCTTTGGGTAGTGGATGCCCATAAAAAACAGGGAGGAAGAGAGGATACTGCTGTGCTTGATTCCTTCTTTGTTACAAGATTCATTGTTGACTGAGGTCTCCCAGGATATGTGTTACACTAAGCATTAGGAGAATGAAGCATCACATTACTTGGTTAAGTTTTTCACTAAAATTGTTATAAATACAATTAGATTTTTTCAGGAACTAGATTAGGGAAAACTGGTTTCCAAGGACTGAAAATGAGCCAGGAGAGAAAGTCTTGTCTTATCATTATAGTTATTCAAACTGCAGATGAGTTTTGGTATATTCAAGAGAATTATTAGTGAGACCTTTTCATTTATTGAGCAGCAGGTGTGCAGTTTCACAGATACCATTCCCATAGATTAATAGTCACTATGGGCATCCTACTATTGTTTAGTAGTTGACAAGAATAAATACAAAAGAATCAGGTATAAAATACACTACAAAGAATAGCGTATTTTTCCACAATAAAGAGAAAGTGGCTGGTGAGGAAAGTATGCCAGTGATGCCTTCTAAGCTGAAGGAAACAGTGCATTCTTTCTCTTCAGGGCAGTTTGTGTTTTCTAATCTCTACTAGCTGTGCAGATGTTAATGACCACTTTTTCCCAGATCTCTCTTCCTAATGTTTTTCATCCACCATTCTTCAAAAGTTTCGAAAGTGTGAAATGTCAGCAAAATATTTCACATACAGAGAGAACAATAGTGAAGACAAAAGAGAAAATATAATAAGCATCTGCTGCAGACCCTGAGGACTGAAGAGAGCAACAGGAAAACAAACAAAAACACTACTGGGCAAGTATTAAAACTCAGGACAACAAGATAATTTGCTCAAGGGTGACTACAATGAACTGGACATCTGTTGGGTAACAAATACGGGAAACTGCAAAACATCAAAGATATTCTGCAATTAGCCAAAGGATAACTTCATGATCTGGAAAGCAGAGAATGCAACCACGAAGGAAGTCTGTATTAACTTCTTCCAAGCTGGTGTGATTGGAAATCACTTATGTATCTGATAACCAGTTGGTAAAGAGCCACTTTCATTTCATAAAACAAAAAAAAAAAAAAAGAAAAGAAAAAAAATCATTTGATCAAAAAAATCAAAGGCAATAGAATCATAAATAAAAATTTGTGGCCTTAAAGGCAAGTGTCCAAATCCCTGCAAATTATATGAACTAACACAAGATCACTTTCTACTTCACTTAGTTGAAAATGCAGGTGTTATCATGAGTGTGTTTTTAGTTTATTCATAGTTCCTTTCCCTTTTTCCAGCCATTCTTAGTACATGTCTTGTGCTGATCTATCTCTGGACTTAGTGCTTTTCTTAGCTTGTGTTCTTTGTCCCAGCAGCTCATAATTCATTTTCTTGTCCAGAATGTCCCCCTTTTTTAACCTAATATCTTCTTGGTTTAACAAATCTTGTTTCTCATTCTCACATTCTCTCTTAGCTGATGCACTCCAAAATTTTGTCTTCATGTCTGTCTGACCCCTCTGTATCACGATGAAATTTCTTTTGCCTCATTAAGAAGAGAAGCTAATTAGGTGTCACAGACGCAGCTCTTGTGCCCTTTTCCAAGCCAGGGCATTTAAAGCCCTATTAAACAAATTCAGATTCTTAGTACTTTCAGTTTAGGGCTGGAGCATGTCCAATGGCTATCTGAGGAAAGTAGAGGCAGAGTTTAGTAAATGACATTTTAGTAAGGTCTGTGACCTGTGAGAAGCTTGGACGTGCTAAATGATTATGTAGGCACAACAGTAGAAAAAAATCAATGGAATAACTCACCACTGTTCAGTCTTTAGTAGTTTGAGTTCTTAAAATTTGACCATATTTTGGTCAAGTTAATGAAGATGAAAGACAGATAATATAGAAGTTACCATTCCAAATGTCAGCTTCTGCTCCAAAGATTGGAGGCATTGAAGTTTTACAAAGACAAATTTGTCAACTTTATTACATTGGCCAAATGACGCCTTTTTCCTCAACTCACACGTCAAAAGTAGTTGAACAATTTACACTGAAGCTTTCCCAAAACGCACATGCCTAGGGCAACACCAGTCAGGAAAAAATCCAGCACAAGTGCTAAAAGTTGGCAATGTTTGAAGGAGCTTTAAGAGAATTCCAAATAGATTTGACTACTAGCTTGCTTCCAGATAGTATCAATAGGAATTTTGTTTTTCAGAAATTTTATTGCAGTTTAAGAAATTCCATTAACTCTACCTATGAAGATATTAAGCAAGGTTTTATAACCAACAGGTTTCATTTGAAAGTGTACGTATATGTATTTAAAAAGAACTTTAAAATGTTTGAAGTACACCTGTAGTGACTGCAGCTATAGTGTAGAAAAATCCAAATTAAAGTCTATTAGCTGAAGGACTAATCATTAGCTGGAACTGAAGGACCAGCAGCAGTCCAAGGACAGCACCAGATAGATTTTGAGAAGTTCTGACCATGTAGACATGCAGCTCTTCAGAGTTTTGCCAGGCTTATTCTCTTATTAAGGAGAATCTTGTTTTTTAAGTTGTTTCTAAAAAATAATTGGAGTCATTGCTCATGTAGGTAAATAGGCAGAAAAGTAAGGCTGGCAGAATCTGACCTTGCCAGTTGATAGTGTTAGACCAAAACCATAATTTAGTGAAAGCTATTCTTTTAAGTAGTGCTACTTTAACCAAGACTATATTGTTGATGTTATTAACCTTTCTTAAGACCTTTGAGAAAAGAAGAAAATCTGAAGATGCACAGTAATTTGAAGAGTATGTTATGAACGTTATAAAAGAGATCAATTTCAACAACAAGCTGTCATCTACTGGCATAAAAGTAATGAAACTGGAATAGCCCAATGGAGAAGCTGCTGATGTTCCAGTTAGTCTTCATGTAATTGAAAGAATTTGGCCATGATTGAAGCATAAATTGTATGGATATTTTTGTTAAGATGTTTGGCAGACTCCTCTGGGGAATTAATTTTCCTCTGATGGATACAATGACAAAGTTCTGTGCTATATTTTTGGAATTTTATTTCTGAGGTTCTTCTGTCTTACTGCAAAGCAGGAGCAATATACAATATATCTGCTGTCTATCACTGCAATTTCTTTCTTAGCTGTCTGCTTTATGAAAAATGATGACTTAACTCAAATAATATATTTCTTCCACAAAAATAAATTTGTCTTTTCAATTATTAGGGTGATTTAAATATATTTTTAATTATAATATATCAGATTTTAGCATCTACCAGGAGCCCTGAGGAGTCATAAAAACTTTAAAACTTTTAGGGAATTATAGTGATGTCTCCGTAGCGTCTTGTGAAAAGGTCATGTATGTTAAACATGAAAAGAAAAGGCTTTGGTCCTCTGCCATCTGTATTTTTGTCAAATGAAGTGACCTTACTGTAAGGTCAGGATTGAAAGTTTCATGTCTGGCTAGATAATTCTGCATGGAAGGGCTTACTGACACTTCCTACCTGTTTTTAAGAAAAAAGTGCTTAATTACATGGGACGTTAATCATTCCCCATTCGAATTCCATCCCACGAGGTATGTATTCACATCCTTAATTTTCACTTGATGTTTTATCCCACACTGAATTCAGTTAGGTTAACAACTACAGTAAAGCTGGCGGAGATGACCTGTTTTAAACTTAATTTCATTGAAAATCTTCAACAGACAGAAGACAAAGACCTATTGTTATTTTAGATATGCTAGAAGTGAGAACCTACTTTTTATCCCTTTAAAAATTTAGTTTAATTCAGTTCAACTTAATTGAAGTGACACTAGATTTATTCTAACATGAATAAAAGCAAGTCACCATCAGAGGATTTATTTAATAGGGTTAAGCACTACAAAAAAGAAGAAAGAGTATTTTTTTCCTTAGAGGCACCTTCCAAAGCTTCCCTTACCTTTGGAGAATGAGAATGCAAGAAGTCCCTTTTGATGTTTTTGTGAAATATACATTTGAACTCAACTGAAAGTTATCACTTCGAGGGTGGAATTAGGATGAAAATTCCTATTTTGAATTGTATGCAGGTGTAAGAATGGATTAAAAAAAACCCCTGTTTTGGATATTTTTATTATTTTTATTCGGACATTTTATTTAGTTTTTGGACAAAAATATAACTTGAGACACTAAGAATTTTTCAGCTTAACAATGAGTTATAATACCAGATTTTTAAAAAAGAAGACAACAGATAGTTATGATGCAGAAATATAATGCAAACATAGCATTTATTTGAACTATTTTTCTGATTGTTACTATGTGCACACAGTATAACTATTGTGCTGTAAATGTATATGTGCTGGATATCTGGCAGTACAAAATGTGTAGATGGTGGTTCCTTGTCTGTCACACAAACAATAGACATTTATTACTTGGTCAGGTGTCTCTAGTGCAGTACCTGCCGAATTAATGGACACAAACAGCTGGATACATGCAAAATTAAACAGGGAATGCACTCAATCAATCATGCATATCAGAGTATAAAATAGTTTTCCATTTTCTAGAAACACAAAATGTGAAAGATATGAAAAATAAGAATCACATATTTAGGGCTTTTATAAAATCATATGATGATGTATTTTAATTCCAGCACTTAGTTATATTTACAGTTAACCTATTTGAATTCAGTAGGTGCTTAAACATCAAGTGAATATTAAGGATGTGAATATACGCTTGGTAGGATGAAATTCTTTCAGTAGTCCCCAGATATGCTGAGTAAAGGTACTATGTGCCAATATCTGAAAGATGAATGAATATGCTGTGACATAAAACTAAATTCTTGATCCTGTTGGAAAATACTGAGTATTTTCATACCACTATAATGAAAACACTAGGGGGTTATGCACATTTTATAATTTATAATGTATTTTCTATATTTACAGATGTCTCATGTATTTAGAAACAGGCCAGATTCTGACAGACAGGTATTCCACATGTATTATTAGCACTGAACCACTTGGGTAACTCTATTCAAGAAAACCCCACGACTACGAAGTATTGAGAAACATCGATAGAATCCAGATAGCATTGAAAGAGTCCAGAGAGTTAAAATACCCTTTTCTATCCCAAGGGTATTTTAACAAAGCTTGGGAAAAAATACCAAATTTAGATAAACACTGAATTTAGATGATTAAATATATGAACTTTTCCTTCATTTGTGTGATTCGAAATTTTCTTTTTACTTCTTGTTTAGAGACATTAGAAAATATGTATTTGGAAAAAAAAGGGAGAAATAACTTTAATCTAGGTTCACTCTTATTAGGCTTAGATTCAATTTCTGCTTGAATGGGTAGGTGTAACTTCATGAAAGACTGACTGAGCCATTATCTTGTAAGAGTCTCCCACAAGGGAAAACCCTGCTGGTTTTGAAGATATACATATTATTATTTTGTTTCACGGATTTAACTATATGAGATATCATGAGTACAAATTATCCCAGGCTTTACACTTTATGGCTCCTATCTTTCATTTTGTGCTGACCTAAACTGAAACATTTGCTATGAGTCTAAATTAAAATCCAATCAATTTAAATATCAGTTTATCAACATTTTGATTTACAAACTTATGAACCTCTGTGAACCTTTTTGAGTTCAACTCATCTGCCCACACATTTCAGTAAAATGTTGAAAATACTTTTATTACTTAATAGTGATTTGAATCAAGAAAATTAAATTAAAGTCTTCTTAAAAGGTAATTAGTATTATGATTCCACAGTTTTCTTAAATAAATATATTCTCACCGTTCCGTGTTGTTCAGAAAGCTTGGCTTCCCATAAAATCTTGCTTCAAGACATTGGAAATAAACTACTTTGAGAACTTATACTTACTTATATTGAGAACACTGAAAAGTAAAACTGTTGTTCCAGCCTCACTGTCTTGCTGTTCTCATTGTATCTGCTAATTTCCTTTTATGACACTGCTTCTTCCTCTGCAATGTAGTATTCCATACAATAAATGGACCATGTGCTTTTCTACGAGTCATTATTCAAAGGCCATAAATTAAAAAGAGAATAAGGTATAAAATTCATACTGGGTACTCATGACTAAGCACTTCTGACTGTCACTAAAATATCACAGAATGGGTGAAAATAAATGTTTGGTTTAATACTTATAGAAAAGTTAATTTTAGTAAATTTACTACTGAAAATTAGTTCCACTGAGAATTTGTAAGAAAAGTGTTTATCAAGGTTATTATTTCTCAAATATTTCATGTATGCATTCAACAACTTCAAAACTTTCTGACAGTAGAGTATAAAAGGTATTTTTTCCACTAGGTTTTAAGTAAATGTTTGCTCAGAAAAGTGGTGTAGCAACATGATGCCCTAAAAGTAATTCCTGAGGAATATTTTTGAAATGGAATAGCTTACCATAACATATTATTTTACTTTTAAGTTCCCTTCTTGTGCCAAAATATATATTATTGACCATTATACCATGTTATGCTATTTTATTAATAAGGTTCTGAATGCTATTTAATGAAACTTTACATAATTTTGTCCCCTGCAGATCACTTCAGGGCATGACCTTAAATTAGTTGAAAAGAAACTTCCTTGACTGTAATTTAACTTTCATCCTAATGTTTTTTTTAGGATCAAAAGCTTAGAGCTAGCTTCAGATATGGGATATATTACCTGATATATTTAATGCATTTCTTTTCCAATCAGGCATATACATCATTCCTGAAAAGATATGTGAACACACATTTTGTTCTCTTAATTTTTCTTAATTTTCTCAGGTCTGTTTGCCACTTTCATATCACAGTCTCATCCCAACAATATAAATTATTTATTTAGCATCCTGTTTTCTTGATATCTATGTTGATGTCCTCAGAAATCAAAGTTTCCTAGTGTGACCATCAGTTTTCAGACCAAAGTCTCAAATTCATCCATCTTAAAGAATATGCATGATTTTATCAAAGTATTTCCAAATAGCTCTGAAGGTGCATTGGCTGACAGATACTTAGCTTAGGTATTTAATGTTGATTTATATCTCTCTACAGTCACTTTTTTCTGGAATTATGTTAATTAATATTTTTGTACCTGTTATTATATTTCAAGCATTATTTCTTATGACAATGGCTAATATATTTTAATTTTTTCTTTTCCTAGTGAGATAATGAAAAAATTTATCTTCATTAACTTACATTTACTTTCCAGACTCTGATTAGGTGTATGTGTTCTTCAGTGGTTTCTTACTGTTTTAAGTCCATTCTGGTGGAGTGTTCAATTTTTCCATTGAGACCCTTTGTTTTCCCCAATTTTACGGTTGTTGATGATGTTTTGCTTGCCTGTAATTGCACACATTGCTGTGAAAGTGCATTTCCCAAAATGAAGTACTACCTCACATTTCAGGTCACTGATGGTACATAAAACTGTGCTGTTACCTAATGGAATTAGATCTTCCTACTTAGAAAGGAATTTGCAATTTATGCTTCACTGAGGCCTCCTTGCTAATTCCCCCACATCCCTTCAGTCTGTTTCAGATTTTGTTATGACAATGAAATGCTGAAACAGATGGGGCTGGCCAGGTTTAGGGATTCTTTGGTGAAAGTCTTCAAGCATTATGCTGTTGCTATATTTTGGTAATAACCTCTGTTACTTTGTTTTTCCCTCAGTAAAACTGCTTTGTAACTCAAGTTTCTTTTTTTACTGTCTTTTAAGTGTTAGTTTACTACAGAATTGGCATAATTTTATTTTTTAATTTGTACTTCTTAATTCAATTAGAAAAAGGCATTTATTTTCCCAGGAAACACCAGTTTGCAGTGAAAGCCGCATCAAAGCAATGTGCAGTAAGATTTCTGGTGGTGAAAATCCTGCTGGGGCAATGTTAACCACAAATGGACTGTACTCTGTTTTACAGTGAATGTTTTTGTCACCCAGTAGGTTTCCTTTCAAGTAAAGAGAAGCAAAGATCAGAGAATCTGTATTTAGACCCTAAAACCTGGGTAAAAGAAAAATTTCACCAAAAAAAAAGAATCACATAACAAGATAACCTGTACAGTGGCAAGGCAGATAGGGAATGGCTCTTCTAGAAAGTTTGGGGGCAAGGGGGGGCTGCCAGCTGCTGCTGCAGAAGGGAAGCTACCACAGGCTTTAACTTCTCAAAAATTCTAGTTTTGAATGACAACTTTCAGTTACTCCTGAAAAAAAGGGTGCTTTAAAATTTGTTTTCAGCTGATGCCTGATAGTGTTAGGGACCTGGTGGTAGGGAGCAAGTTAGACGGGTGCAGGCCTGGAGAAGAGGTGCCTGGAGGGGCTGGAAAGACTGGAAACTCTGAGGAAGGCAGTGTGCAAGTGCTCAACCATGACAATGATATGGCATAGGGCAGGGCTGCTGGCACTGACCACAGCAGATATTCCTGGTACAGCAGAAGCCTAATTTCAGACAGAGCTGAGGAGGCAGAAGGCCGCTTTCCAGGTCTGGGTCTACAGAGAGCACCTGGGAGCTCTTACCGTGGCTAGGCTTATGGGAAATGAGCTCCTTTCCTGCAGGAGGTGTGCACTGATTTGGGGGAGCTGTGGGAGGAGGTCAGCAAACTGCACAGCATCAGGGAAAATGGCAACCAATATGTTCATAGGATTTACTATGTTCACAGAGACCCTGCAGAGGAAAAACATGAAAAGAAGACAGAACAGCCAGAGCCTGAACATGATGCAATGATAAGTGGAGAGTCCCACACTAGGAAAGGCTGGAGTCTTGTGACTCGTTGCAACATGAGGCAGGTTTCTTCTTCCCTGCAGATCTGCCCCTGCAGAACAGATTCAATGCCCTAGTAGCAGATGATGGGGAAAAAACACTGTCTGGGTGATATCATAGCTGAACCTGAGCTGTATCAACACTAAGAAGACATGACAAGTGACGGCAGAGAGAGGTTCCCTTCTCAGGGAGATGGATGGCCCATCAGCCAACTTGCTGTCTAGGGAGGTTTGCTGATTGCCAGGTGCTCAGATCCAAAATTTCTAGGGACAATACTGAGGTGTTGCACTATTACCCTCTGCTGTCCACCCACACGTCACTGCCAGGGAAGACATGGACCCTATGAAGATTTACTACTTCACTTTGGGGATAAGGTTTAAGGGCATACAGCCTGTCTGGTGTCTCCTTCATCCTGCTGGTGAAGAAGAAAGGTTGGACCAGGAATGGGTATATCTTGGAGGTCAATGCCAGGTTGCACAACTGATATCATTAGCAGGAATTTGCTTTTTGTGACCACAGGATCTCTGAAGATCGAAGGTGTGTTGAGGAGTGGTGGGATCCAATTGACAAAGTAGGACAAAAGCATCTTTGCTTGAAGCAGAGTGGTCAATCTGTCAGAGTCCTAAGACAGTAACATCAAAGGAGAGATACTGCAACACACTTTTTGGTGAGAAAGGGGTAGGCAGAGGCGGGCATCCAAGAAAGCACATTGGAGGGAATAAGAACACCAGAATGATAAAGCAGGGTGAAGAGACATCCACCCCAAGTGCATGCAAAGAAATGCATGCAGCCTGGTATAAAGCCCTGATCCTTGCTCAGCAAGTTTATTTCAAAGGGGCTTAAGGCACTTTTCCCTGAGGTGATGCAAAAGACAACTCGACAAAAGATGTTAACAAACTTTTACTGGAAAACTTTGGAAAATGAGGGTACTTGGCAAATTTTAAAACAAAAATTCAAATGAAATAAAGCATTTTGCAAGGCATTGACTCAGCAAACTCACAACCATCCAACTTTAAGTTACCCAGATTTCGAGAAGAAATTAGAGCGAGAGAGACAGAAAGATACAAACAAAAATTATTATTCACTGTTTGAATTCCAGAGTGTTCTCAGCTACCATAAAATCCAAAACAATGGGCCATGACCATATGTGTCTTTGTGCAACTGCTTTTATCTGCTTTGGTCTCCTGGGCCCTCCCCTCCAGGTGGGGCTTCAGGTGTGCCAGTGACTGACAGCCATTCTGGGCTGGACTAGAGGCTCCAGGGGGTGGGGTGTAGGGCACATCCCACTTTTCACAGAACTTGCACTGCCTTCCCCCACCACCCCTCACCCTAATTTCTGTTGTTTTGAGCCAGTAATCATTTTCTCCAGTCTCTCACACCTGGGAAACAAACAGGAAGAACTAGAGGTCTGCATGTGGTCACAGCACTGAAACATCTCTAATAATGACACAGTCTGGTCCCTGACTGGCAGGGGAGCATTTCTGCTAAGAAGAACTTAGGGGTGCTGGTGGATGGCAAGCTGGGCACAAGACAGCATCGTGTCTTGGCAGCAAAGCAGGCCAAGAACCTCCTGATGTGTAATAACAGAAGCACAGGTAGGAGGTACAGAGAAATGGAGATTCCTGCCTTCAGTACCTGCAAAACTTTAGAGACTTGGATTTATTTCAGGTCCTCTGAGAGATGACAAATTCTTATAAACTACAGCAAGTTCAGGCAAGGCACTTCTTAGTGGTGCATGTTGTCAGGGTGAAACACAACAGACATAAACAAGTGAACAAGAGGAGCAATACTGATCTAAGGAAACAGTGTTTGCACTGAAGTGATGCTCAGCATGGGATATTTGGGAGAGTGAAACTTACATGAGATCTGAGATGCCTTTCTTTCTGTCAGACAAAACACAATCACACTGACACTGAATGTTAGACCACTGAAAAATGTGGTGTATTTCTGATTTTTGGCACTTTTATCATATCTGTTTTTGTAAAGAGAAATTCAGTACTTCAATTTTGCAGTAGTTTTTGAACCACGTTTCCAACTGAGTTGAAAAGGAAAAAAATATAACAAGGCATTCCAAAAGAAAAGACAACCTTAAAGATTAAAGTTGGGCCTGCTCAGTCTCAAAAAGGTATGACAGACAGGGAACTTCGTCGATGTCTGTCAGTATCTGAAGGGAAGGTGTCAAGAGGATGAAGCCAGGCTCTGCTCAGTGGTGCCAAAGCAATAGGATAAGAGGCAACAGGCAGAAACTGATGCACAGGAAATGCTACCTAAATGTGCAGGTGATTGAGCACTGGAACAGATTGCCCAGAGAGGCTGTGGGGTCTCCCTCACTGGGGATATTCAAGAACCATCTGGACACAATCCTGTGCCATGTGCTCTGGGATGACCCTGCTTGAGCAGGGAGGTTGGACCAGATGACCCACTGTGGTCCCTTCCAACCTGACCCATTTTGTGATTCTGTGGTTCTGTGATTCTGTGATATTTATGAGGTCCCTTTGCTACTATGAGTATTAATCTGAATATTTTATATTTTATGAGAGTCTTTTATTAGAGTGGTTCTAAAGGATATGATCAATTAAATTGTTTGTTTCAGAGGTAATCCAAAGTTTTAAACATCTGGATGGTGTTGTTAATTTTAGGGTGGTTTATCTTAATTATCCTTCTCTTTGTGCATATTATTTTTATTTAAATAGGTTGAGGGAAGAAGTCTAAGTTAACAACAAAGGCTGTTTCACATAATTTCTTTTTGAGAAAGAGCTGCAATAATCCAAGTAAACTAGGC
This sequence comes from Dicrurus megarhynchus, assembly GCA_013399195.1. Lineage (NCBI taxonomy): Eukaryota > Metazoa > Chordata > Aves > Passeriformes > Dicruridae > Dicrurus > Dicrurus megarhynchus. Next base: position 1,210,242 of record VXAD01013448.1, read on the forward strand.
TGCTCCTTACAGACTAGATGTACCATAATTTGGCTTTTTTCTTAAATAGTAGTTGAATATTAATTAGAAGTATTTTTGTTTCTTTTGAATTTATCAGTAAATTAAGAGAGCCTAGCTATTTTCATTAACATTTTTTCTTCATTTTTATGGTTTAACATTAGTTCATTAGAAAATCATCTTTTAGAATATTTAAAGACTAACATGAAACATTTAACCACTCATTCAATTTTTATAATGATGCAAAATATTACTTTTACCTTCAAAATGATTTTGAAGGTGTGACAAGACAGTCTCCAAAGCAATGTAGCAGAAATACTTTTTTAAAAGTTATTTAAACTGGTAGTAACAAAGCATCATTTAACTAAACATGGCATAACTATATGAACTTTACTGAATTATGATTTCTTAGAAGATTTTGTATGTTTTAGATCAAGAAAATCCAAAGTGGATCACAAATAAGAAACAAAGAGTAGTAATAAGTATGGTGTAACTTTCACCATAAAATTTGTATCTATGGAAAATTAATCTTTCCATTATTGTGACATTTGTAATAAAAGCAGGAATGTGATGATGAAGTCTGTTGATGATGCAAAAATGTGTGGCATCCTACAAACATGCAAGAATATTACATAGGAATAAGTGAAAGCAAATAGTATAAGAAATAAAGTATTACATTATAACAAAAATAGTATAAATGTCTGTTTTAAATCAGGTGATCATTTGGAAAGAACAGAAGAAAATATTTTGATCAGCATGTGGCTGAGACACCATTATAACTCATCTCTAATGGAATTCTAATTCATAATTTGTGAAAGATGGTTTCAGTTAATATCTTCGCAAAAACTTCTGTGAAGGACTACACACCATTTATTTGAGGACTCAAAAGATAATTTAGCTTAAGAATTTATAATTTCACAAAGCATTTTGGAAAAAGTCTTGAGATTCAACTGCAGTATTGTATTACTGTGGATTACATGAGACACTGTGTCAGATAACCAGGTTTTGTAGATATTCCTCGGTTCCTAAATACTGTGTGAATAAAATGTGAGGTTGGTGTAAATTTCTTCCTAGGGCTGCTGGAAATCATACAGCTTGCTCTGCAAATGTTTCTGTAATTTAGCGGGGGCTTTGTGGAGAATAATGCTGAAAGCTGACCTTTGAAATGTACTAAATTTTTCAGTGCTGTCTTTTATGTGCAATTTATTACTACCCTGTGGATCGTGCTGCATAGCTCTTTATTTTTGAGCTAGTCATGTGGCCTTCAATAGGACTATTCTGTGTTTGAGACATTATCCAATGTAAATTTAGTATCTCATTTCATTCCTCAGTTTGTATTAACATCCTTTCCTTTTAAGCTGCTTGTTTCTTAAGGAGTGAATTTCTATATGTATGTTAGTTCTCTCAGCGATTGCTTTATATAATTTCTCTTTCCTTTCTTTTCTCTTCAGCTTTTCTGAAGACTTTCTTATTCTTTTTCTCTTTTTCTTTCCTTTATGGTACCAAAATAGGTATTTTCATCTATGACCACAATATTCTTCTGTATTCATATACATGAATATAGGCCTATATTTGATAAATATCAAAATACTTTTAATCTTAGATACTTCTTGAATTTCATAATTTCCTTTATGTGTTCTATCTACCGTAATTAATACTACCTTTAATAACTATAAAAGATTAACTTGCAAATATGAATAAAAGCAGAACTAATTTTAATATTTCTTTTCTAAATCTGAAGATATGTTACAGTTGCTCCCTCATTTTATATTGTATTGTTATAAAGCCACAGACTGCTATTCAGAAATTCTGTATGTCCCAGAAATAGGCCTTAAATATATATTTGAAGAACTGAAAAAATGGAAAAAGATCTTTATCCAGATTGGTTTACAAAGGTAACATGGAACTTTAAAAAAAATGTAGTGATGGGAAGGAGAGGTGGATTCAGAGTACTCATCTTCCATTCATTTTTTTCACCTATATTTAGAAAGGTTTCAGAGGAAGAATGGTGGGGGAAAAAAATTAAAAAAACCCCAAAAAACCAACAACCCTTTTTTATGTTCCCAGAGAAGGAGCTGGAACTGTTAAGAACTACCCTAAAGTGCATATGCTAAAAAAGTAACAGATGGTATCATTGTAACTTTCTTCTCCACCTTTCATCCATTTTTCCAGTGTCAACAACATTCTTTCTCTTTCACACACTTCGTTACTGTCCTGCCCTTGTTGAATTCCTTGTCACTTTTGTATGAGATGCTTGACTTTATAAAATTTCTGTGAAAAGAAACAGCAGACAATTATGTCCTAATGGCTTACTCTCTCCTGCAGTACATAATAGGCTCAGTTCCTTCTGTGCTTACTTTTAATCTTTTGTTTTGGAACGGAATACTTTAGAAATTCCTTTTTGCATGGGTTTATACTTACCTGATGGAGCATGCTGTGGGAAAAAATGGAGTTTTTGTTCCTTGGCTGTTCATGGAAGCCATTTTTATGGATCACCCTAACATGAGGTTGCCAAGTAGATATGCACACATGCACACACGTGAACTGCAGAACTCTCTGATGTCTGACAGAACCAGCTTAACATGTAGATTCTGCAGAAGCATGGGCTGTGATGCCACTGAAAGTGGCAGTGCTGTCTTAATATGTATGAGATATATATAGATATATATTCAATATTAATATATAATAATATATTACTCTCTTCAAACAACTGATGTGGAAGGACTACATATTTACTTTATATATAATCAGTATTTCTTAATATAATATCTCCCACATTCTTGTTTCTATTTGACAGCTGTTTCTTCATCCAGTGCTTAGCCACGCTACAGAGTAAGTCTGATATGAAAAAATGAAAGTTCCACCCACTTTATCCTATTTCTGAGAAAAATAAGTCAAGAAAATGGTGGTTTTACTGTAAAAAGGCTCAGAAGGCTCAGAAAATCCTGTTTTCAGAAGAAGTAGTGTACCAGAGAAAGTTAAAGTACTCTGCCATAGAATCTATTTGTCAATGTATTTATGAGTAATTCTTACACAGGAATGCATGTAGACATTGGTTTTTACAGTCAAACTTTCTTTTAGAAGGTAAAATACAGACAGCTGCTCTACGTACTCACTGTGGCTGGAGTGGAGTTAATTGTCTTCACAGCAGCTTTGGGTTTATGGCTAAACAGTGTTGGTAACACTAATGTGTGACATTTTCCCACTCTGCACCCTACTTCCCCCACTGTGAGTAGACTGGGGATGGGCAAGAAGCTGGGAGCACATACAGCTGGGACAGCTGACCTCAGACAGATGAAGGCATATACCATACCCTGTAATGTCATGCTCAGCAATAAGAATGGACAGAGGAATAAGAGGAGATGAGTTTTGGCTTCCAAGGTGGCCCTTTTTCAGAGACTGGCAGGATATCAATCTGCATGAGGTGGTGAGTGCTTGCCTTTGCATCACTTGTTTTTTTCTCTTTCCTTTACTTAATAATGTGTTTTTATCTCAGCTCAACTTTTCTCATGACTGCTCTTCTTGTTCTGTCCCCCATCCCAGTGGGGCTGCAGTGGTGGAGTGAGCAGCAGTGTGGGTGCTTAGCTAAGGGTTAACTCACAATGCTTTATCTACATTTTTGTAATATGTAATACAACCATATTCCTGAATTTTGCCCTTAACAAATGTATTTGCAGGACAATGCTGAAAGTGGAATGCTTGTTACAGAATCTTTTGTAAACTGCTTTAATGAGATCCAAAATACACATGCATACATAAATATGCATGAGGAAAAATAATTTAATTCTTTACAAATGTGCTGCATATTTGCATGGTCATTAACAAAACAAATGAGCTGTAGGCCATGCATTGAAACAGCCATACAAACAAGAGCAGCGATCTGATCATTCTTTCCCCCTTATCTAGTAAAGGTGCACACTTCAAGATCATTAAGCTTCCTGTGTGAATAAGAGACATGGTGATCATACTGATTTCCCCACAGTTTAGTAGAAGAAGTATGAGATATCGTTCTCCCATGTATCTGTATAAAAATACACACACAAACACATTATTTTCTATTTTTAATGAAATGTGGTTTTAGCTGTATGGATGCTGTTTAAAATGCTAATATTTATATGAAACAGAAGAAAACCAACATCTCCCAAAAAATAAATTGTCTCATTGCATAAAAATAAATTATTAATCTTCTCTATTGCTCCCCCACACCTCACTGCAATTGCTTCTTCAGCAAATTTTTTAAAATGAAACACCTTTCTGCATTCTGTGATGATTTCAGAGCTTGTGGACAAAAGGCTTAGGTAGGTGCTTTAGAATGGAACCAGTAGATATGTAAAAAAATAAAACTACTTCTCTTTGTAGCTTATATTTTTATTGGGAAGAAAATAAGATAATGATGACAATGCTGATATCACAAATCAAATAGTCTCTCTTGCATTTTTTTAATTTAAAATTGTTGCCATGAAACATTTGAGAAGGTATTCAATATATTTTAAATCTACCCACAGATTCATAACTCAAAGTAAAAGAAAAGCAATAACTTACATTCTGCAGATCTTGACCCTGCCAACATGACTTGAAAAAGCCGGCAAAAAGGTTGTCCTCTTGTTGAATTGTTTGGCTCATGTTTTATGCACAAGCATGCTTTGCTTCAAGATTTGGCATGAATATCTTCCTGTTTCACCTCGGGGACGAATGCAGGCAGGGCAACAAATAAAAAGGACAGAGTTCCACTTTCTGTTACAGTTTGAGATAACCTTCATGATACAAGCTGCTACTGCAGATCGGAATCCTTTTTTATACCTGTCCGTGCATTTTTTGTTTCAGATCTTCATCAAAAATCTTTTTGCAACAGTGTAGAACAGTCGGTTGATTTCAGGAGTGGTTAACTATGATCTGCACTGTGTTTGGGAACTAATTATAGATGATTGTTCTTGGCCCTCTTCTGCCTAGCTGATGTTTGGCTCTGTGTTCTGGCACGTGGCATTTGGATGCTCAGTGACTCAGTGGAAATGGCCTCAATTTGCTTCTTCCTGAGTAAACTTAATCTGCTTTTTGCATTTGTCCATTACTTTCTCTTGGGAAATAACTGCTTTTGTGTCACAAACCTGAAACTTTTCTGATTTTGATGGAGATTTTGAACAACTTTGCTGCAGAAATGTTTCAATCCTCTTCTACAATGCGCCGTGCTGTAAGCCTGCTCTTGACAGTTAAGCTCCCATGTTAAGGAAACATTAATCCTAAAGTATTCATTTAGTGGTGTGGACACAAAACAAAGTATGTGTGTTTTTTTATATGTGTCTTCAGCCTGATCCTTGATAAATGGACTGTAAAAAAACCGCCAAAAATGACTATTTGAATGCTGGACAGTTCTGGCAAAGGTGAGCTGCAGGAGAAGCAGTGGTTTGTTTCCAGGTACATCAGCACCTTTTTGTTCACTGAAGCAGAATGGAATAATTAATACTGCTGTACACTGCCATATCACTACAGATAAAATCTTTCCCTTCTTTAATACAACAAAACCCACGGGCCTAAACTCTAAACTCTTTTTGATCTTCTGCATATGTATTACAAATGGATGAAGAGCTTTAAGGGTTTGGGTACAAAACAGTAAAAGCTATTTAAAATATAAGCCATATACTTAATCCATGGTTTGAATAGTTAAAAAAATAACAAAAGGTCTATTTACAACATAAGTTATACACTGCGGCATAGCTCGATCTTTAATTTTTCCAGTGTGAGATAGAAGTTTCATAATACTTAAATACAATTCTTCCAAATCTCTTTTCACAGGCCATTTGTAAATCTTCAGTGGAATACTTGAAGATGTATGTAATATACCTGAGATGTTGGAACAACTTTTTTAATGTTATTCAAATCTCTTTGGGAAATATGTATAAACATACTGCATTAAATGAATATTAAATTACAAATCCCAAAGGCCTGTTGTCATACACATTAAAAAAAATGCAAAATTTTATTATGTTGCAGATTTCACCCTGAAGGGAACAAAAGTATTTTTTTCAAATTATCTATACCAATGTGTAAGACAATTTGAAATGCAGCTCTCTGCAGCTAGAAACCCATGTAAATACAAAAAATGAAGACAATAGGGTAAACTTCTAGCAAGTATCAACTGTATTAGAAATTTGACTGATTGGCTTTTGCCAAGTAGAAATTGTGTGAATATTGGTTTTGAAATTCATTCAATATTGTTCCTGAGTATTCCTGCTTTTTGTCTAGGTAAATCTAAGTTTCATTAATTTGGCTATGATGGTGTATAAAAACCATACACTGATGATAAATAAATTATATATATATTTTCAACACACAAAATGTCTTCTACTATAAGCTACATGATGTATCCAAACCTCATGAAGAGTCTGTAAATTATTTCATACCACCACCATGGTCCAGTGCCAGCTTGCAGGTTTCAATAGGCCAGTGTGGGGCAAAATGATAAAAGAAATTTTAAAAAAGAAAGTAAATTTACCAAGCATGTGCACAAGGCAGGATTAATCTGTTACTAGCTTATTAATGGAGAGAAAGAGAAAGCCTAAATAAAAAGTTTAGTCCACTTTTAATAACAAAGTTCCCATGTTTAGGAAGTCTGAATTTCTGCATTTGGGGTTTTTTATATTCTTCTGCAATCAGAGAAGTTGAGCAGTATTTCTTTAAAGAAATTTCCCCTACACCTCTCTGTTTTAGAGTAAGATTTTTCCCCAAAAATCCTAAATGTTGGGTTTTTTCCCAGAAGAGTAGCCTAAATATAGGCCATCTTTAAAATACACAGAGTCTTCTCTAAAAACTGTAGAATAAGAAATCTCATGGCACCAGTCCAGTATTTCATTCTTCAGTGTAGAACTCTCCATGTATGCAGCATGCCACTGATGTTAATGGATCACTACTATTTTGCAGAATACAGAGGTTTATCTCAGAAAACTCTTGCCGACATTGCTTTAGAGCGCATATAATGCATTATCTTGAAGAATTCCCCCAACAAAAACTCTATTAGGATGTTGGACAAATAAATGATGATGTTGATCTTGAACTTTGCAAGTAAAAAAATAAAATTCTGCTGTGGTGTTTTAGAGACCTGCTCTGCCATAAAGATATGTCATTTAATTTGCTTTTCGTTTGAATGTGAAGTTTAATGGTACTAACATTGTCTGACTGCCCATTTGTTTTGTACACAGGAGGCCTGGTGACAAATAACACTTCTAATCTTTTGTTTTCTACTCATCCAACTGCATATCTATAATTACATACACACGTATATATATATATATACATGTTACATATATACAATTAATATATTTTGTCTCTCTTGAGAAATAGTCATATTGAAAGAATTCTGTGATGTCCACTATCATCTCACTGTGTACAGAAAAACTTTCTTCAAGTCCACATTATAAAGCAATTGCAAATATATTTTTACCTCACAACTCTATTTGGAAGATGGCTATGTTATGCAATTGTTGAGTTTGGGGGGGAACCCAAATATCACTTAGCCCAACTTCCCTCTTTGAAGTCACATCAGGTAGGACAGTTTGCTCAGTTATTTGTACACAATGAGAAGATCCTCCTGAACCTTCTCTTGTCTAGATTAAACAGTTCCAGCTCTCTCAGCTTATTCTTGTATGTCTCACCAATACTGAGTAGAGGGAAGGAACACTTCTCTGGCAGAAACACCTGCTGGCAATACTTTTCCTAGTGCAGTCTGGGAGGCTGTTGGTCTGTTTTGCCACAAGGCAATATTGTTTAAAAAATCACTATAGTTAACAAAATCTGTAACTGTGAATGAATACTCTATTTTTTTTAACTGTTTGAAAAACAATAGAACAAGACAAACTTAATTTTTGACTAGTTTAATTAAGTGTTTTGTCTCTAAGCATTAAATTAATATTTTTCAGTTTGGATTTTCTGTGAATAATTGATCTATAGAGAATGAGTGCACAAACTTCATTAATTTTTTCAAATAATTGGGTGATGTGGATCATGGTTTCCAACCATCTGTCCAGTTCTCACTTGGTCTTTAGGCCAAAAACTCTGAATGATGTGTCCCTTGCCTTCTGTCCTTTATCTTAGGTTCAGTTCCTAACAAAAACATTTATAGTTTGCTGGGTTTGTCCTGGTAGACTCATTGACTTTTGTCCAGCTCAACTATTCTTATCAAATAGACATTGAGAATAGCTATTAAAAGCTTAAACCATCCATCAGCATCTCTTCCTTCCTTGAAACATCCATGTGGAAATACTCTGCCCCTTCAAACTCTGTTCAATGATAGTTCAGTGCTTATATGCAAGTACAGAACAGAACTGACATGGCTGCATATAGTGCAGTGTCAATATAATATTAAAACAGAGAAGAAAAAACCCCAACCAATAATAAAATGGCTGAATGTCCAGTGTAACTACTTGCACTGAAATCATTCTGCTTATGACCTTCCTTAAAGCTGGGGTTGTCATAACTGTCATGTTTGATACAACTGTAGTGTGAAAGAAATGTTGACCCTGATGAGCTGTAAAATCTACCAGGAAAGGTGTATAAGGACATTCATAAATACAGAATTGCTATGCTAGCTATTCCAATATACGGCTAAGACACAGGTCTAATGGCGAGTCATTTTATGAGAAAATTGTCATTTCATAGTTTTCTCAAGTAATAATAAAATTAGCATTAAGATTTTCTGGTGAAAGACTGACCAATTAAAAGAAAAAAAAAAAAAGTATTTTCTAAGCCAGCCTATTGAAAATGTAGGATAGAAACCGAAGATAACATTGCTCCTCTTGCCCCATGCCCCCTCCCCTCCAGGTTTTCCAATCTGATCATTGTAGAAGTGACACATATTTTATGCTTGATGGATGAAAAGAGACAGTAAAAGGCAAGATGAGCTAATAACAGTAAAGTCTGTATTGAATGAGAAATGTGTTGAGGTACTGAGAGGAATCAAGATATGTGCTTCAATCATTAGAGTTTGTCACAAGTGAGATTTGTTGGTTGATGTGCTGTCAAAGTACTGAAAGAGAAAGGTTTTATAACAAGCAGCTAGACATGCAGAAAAAGTAGTTTAGGACTCAAAGGACTCAGTATAAATAGAAGTTATAAAGTGAAAAAGAGTAATAAAGTTGGCATCAAGAGAAGGGCAATATTGATCTAGATTAAAAAAACCCCTACTTTTTGAGACACCTTGAAAAATGGTCTTCTTAGTTTTTATTTTCTTAAAAATCATTACTTTTAATAATTAAACATGTCTTCATCTCTCAGAAGAGAAAAACTCAAAAATGGTCAAGTTCCATATGACTGTGAACACTATTCTTACCTGCTCTTTTTAAAGCATAACACATTATCTTAAAAATATGGATGTAATCCAGTTCTGGATTGATCTGAGTATACATTTTCTTAAAAATACATCTCATCACATTGAAAAGTTTACCTAATTTATAGCTACTGGTAAATCCTTTTGCACTTCTGAAAGTATCTTCATTGTAATATCAGGTTAGTGTTAAAAATAGTCCTTTAAAGAAATTATTGATGTTTCCTGAGAAAATTTAACAAAGTGACTTTCTGATTTGAGAGTTTGTTCTTTCAGTAGAGTTTTGTAATGTGCAGTGTTGTTCACAAATTCCTGCATGTTCCTTTCACCCACATAATGTATACCATTATCTTTTACTTTACAGTGTTTACGAAATACTTTATACCTACATTTGATTTTGTTTACTTTACAAATGTTAGTGGTTGACACAGTGTGCCCTTCTCTACAACCGGACCTTTATTTCCCATAACCCGGCTCAAGTAATAACCAGTAGTGGAGGTTGTAATGGATGTGTCTTGTCCTGATGGCTTCAGCCATTCGAGTAGACTCCATCAATGCATTATGAGGGCGTGATGCAGAGATTAAAAAATCAGACTCAGTAAATGATTAGTGGAACATCTAGTCTTAGAGCTTATAGAAAAAGAGACTATTTGGAATTTTTTGCCTGAGAGATGCAAAGGACCTGAGTCAAGAAGAATCAGTGGGAGAGCTGGTCTACAATAAAACCACAGTGCAATTATATTTAAGAGTGCAGTGGGAGAGAGAGACAAATAAATCACACAAATTGATACTTGATTTCAAGAAAGGGAACTGTAAAGAAAATTTTCAAAGACAGAATGAAGCTGTTCAAAAAACCTGCATGAAACATGAAGGCTGCTATAAATACTGTGTTAGAAGACCAGTTAGACTGTGTGCCATAATTCAAAAAGAAACCAAAGTGGTCCAAAACTTCCTTGCACATCTTCCTGAGAAAGTTAAGGAGGCTGTTGCAGCTAATGGTTTGACCTCTAAAAAATTGGAGAGCTTGGTCAAATAGGGAAAAGAGAAATACACATAAAAACAACAGGTTAAATGTAAAAAGAAAACTTAGAGACCTAAACCAGAAAGGTCAGAACTAAAACTTTGCAAAGCATCATGAAATTGACAGCAAAACAGTACTTCAAACACATCAAAGGCAGGAAGCCAGACAGGGAATTGGTGAGGATGCTTGGTATAAAGAGTATATGCCAGCTGATAAGGCCATAACTAAAAATATCAATAAATTCTTTATTTCAGACTTAATCCTGGCAGAAAGTGTGGATCAGGACCAACAACTGACCTATACTTTCTCTGAAGCAGGGAGGTCAGAGAAGCTGGGTGAGATTGAAGTAAATATACAGGAACTATTATGTCATCTAGTCATGAGTCAGATGTCAAGAAATCAACAAAAACAGATGGCATTCAGTCAAGAGCTCTGAAATATCTCAAATATGAAGCATCTGGTCTGCCAGACAAAGTGCATGACCTAGCATTGCAAACAGCCACCACCAGAGGACTTTGACATTGACATCATTAATGCTACAAAAGCAGCCTAGGATGGGATTCTGTGAAGTAGAGATCAGCAACTGACTTTTGTCACTGGTTTGATGCAAGAATCTGTAATAAACTAAAGCTTTAGAATCAGTATGGCTTCTGTAGAGTTGTGGAGCCAAAGTTTATGAAGCGGTTTCAGTGGGCATAAATTATTTTTGGAAGCATGTCAGAAGACCCCACATCAAAAGTTTCGAAAGGGAAAAATATGCCAGGGGATTGGAGAAAGATCATTCACTGGATTCACATCGGGTGAAGGATGGGATGCAAAGGGTAAGAAGATAATTCCCTCTCTCCAGGGTGGTTCCTTAAGAAGAGCCATCAGTATGAACTTTGTTCAATGACTTCACCAGTAACCTGGAGAACAGTCACGGATGCTCCTTTAGAATTTTTTAGGTTGTCAGAAGTATCAGTGTCAAAGAACTGCAGATGAACCTCACGAAACTGAGACAGCAGGTAGAAAGGTGGCAGATGACCTTCATAAAAGTGAACATAAGGAATTGTTAAGGAAAAACAGCTTGACCTCAACCATGCTGAACTTGGAACTGGCAGATATGAGGCAGATCTTGAAACCCTCATTTTCAGCTCTCTGAAATCACTGACTTGATGTGTCCATTTGGTAAGAAAAAGGCTGACAGGATGTGCCTGCATTTGCAAAACCATGCAGTCAGAGGTTTAACTGAAAACAGATCCTTCATTAAAGTTTCACTAAATACTATAGTATCAAAAATGGGCATGTAATGAAGCTTACAGGAGAATAGTTCAAAACAACCTCAATGATGCATGTAACAGGTACTGATCTTCTGAAATGTGCTGCCACACAGCAGGCTGTGGAGACAGAAAATATTAGCAGGTTCAAAAAGAGATCAGACACATTCTGGGAAAAAGGGTTCAGAGATGGGAACTAAAAGGATGGCTGGGGATGTACCCTCATGAGCACTAAATTTAGTTCCTGCAAAAGCAAGAACATGCACAACTGGTGGCACATAAGAATGAGAAAAGGAGTAGTAACACTAACCTTGTACATAAAAATATGACCATCAGTAATTACTCTCCCAGATTTGGTCTGAAATTCTCTAATAGAATGATGGACTAAAAGAATCCTCAGCAGGTCATCTGGTCTATTTTCTTTGACTAATACAAGGAAATACACCTTCACCAGTACTGGCAGTTGTTTCTTTGATCCTGCATGTACTACATTCTCTTCCAATTTTTTTTTAGTCTCATGATTAACCATTTTTATAGTTTCAATTCCGTTTTCCTGTAATTTAGTCAATATGTTTCTTCCTCCTATTTAGTCCTTCTCTATTGGTCCAACCTGTTTGGACATAGACTATAATTTATTTTCCATTAATTTTTCATTAAGTATTTAATTGATGAGCATATTAATGAGAATATTCCAAACATCACTTGGTGCAATCCTCCTGGCTGGCAATGTATTAAATGATAATGGTTCTTTACATGTGACTGATCAATTAGTCTTATGCTGTCTTGCAATATCACTGTCATGTTTTTGTTCATCACATGGTAAACTCATAAGAAGCTCATTTTGTTGTCTCTTAGTCAAGATCTACCTTTTGACTGCTTCTTCTGATCCTAAATCTGCTCTCATAGAGGAGGTTAGTTTGACACTTCAATGCTTCCAAGGTGCTAATAACTGCCCAGTTTTTTATCATACATGTGCTTGTAAGTTTGTTTATTTTTCTATTTTTCAGCAAAAATTTAATGGAGGTGGTTAAGGCTGTAACTCCAGGGATCTTGGGCTTAATACAAGGCTTTGGGAGCTTGCAAGTATTTTTAGTTATGTTTTTCTGCAATTGCTTTTCAGTAGATATCACACAGTTCATTGAAGTCTTTCATTAATTTGATATGTTTGCTATATGGTCTATCTTACATCTTTTATTAGAATAATCTAAAACAACCTCATGTACTTACAAACTTTAAAACATTTATATATGGTAATACTTCTCAATTTCTTTGAAACAAAATCTATAACATTTGAGCTGGAAAATATATATCCAGGATTCAGTTAGTACTTGCCAAAGGTAAATTTTTGCTATTTGTCAGACGTCAAGTATTTTGTTATAGGTGCACATTCAAGCAGGTGAGAGAAGTGGGCTGATGATAAGGATCTGAAATTAAACCATCCTTACCATCGAATATATAGATCAACTTCTTTATTGAGAGATCATGATATTCTCAATAACTAATTGAAATACAGCAAATATATCTGTATTTAAAATTACTTACTTTATGGGAAAAATACTGTATTTAATAAGTTTTTAATGGAAAAATATCTAATCCAGCATATAGTACACTATTTTTATGATTTTAAAAATGTTATAAACAGAATATTATTATCAAGATAAATATTCTAATTACACTACTTCACAGTTGAATAATTACAATTGAGAGCTGTGTAAATAGCAGGTCCATACCTTAAGGCATATATCATATATTTTCAATCAATAATTAAGGGCTTTGATAAGGCATGACCTTTTTTCTGTCTAGGTTGTGCAGTCACGTTTTCTTTCCAAAGAGGATGGAGTTTGGTGTGTGTCCTGTGCCCTGTTCTTAGTCTGATATCGAGTTGGTATAAACTAGGGCACATTTTCTAGATAAAGGAACTTATAAAGTTGTCTTAGTTCTCTATTTCAGACCAAGAAAAGGTATCCTCTGTTAACAGGAAGAGAGATGAAAGTACAGAGGTAAACCAAGATTAAAAGGGAGAAAAAATATTCAGGAAGACAAATTTGAAAAAAATTAATATTGTTATATGGTGTCTAAGGGTCAATAAAACTTAGGATAAAAAGCATTCTTGATGGCAAATTAGGTTAAAGAGTACAACCACTCTGTTAATTTGCAGGGTCTTTACAGGGCTGAAACAGACAACTGTTTCTAATCCTGTTGCCTCATAGATTTAACTGAGAGTTCTTGCTAGTAATCATATGATGTAGTCTGTAATTTTGTAATTTTCTGCTTTTTTGTAAATGTGAATATTTTCAAATATTTTGATAGATCTAATGAAATATTTATACTTCATAATAAATAACTTCTGTTGTTTTAGTTATGCAGTAGTTACACAACTCACAAATTAAGAATTGATCATCACAGTTGAATACTTTTATAAAAAGGTTTACTGAAATCTTCATTAAGGAAAAGTTTGTTGTAAAAACAAATTAGATGGATCTCTCTTTATCTGTTTAGTTCTGTGATGATTATAAATTTGCAATTTCTAATAAATTTGAAACTTCATGCAGCAATAGAGGAATAAATATTCCCTATATGTTTTGGTGCACTTAAAATCATATATGCAATGACCCACACATGGTGATTTTCAGTTTGTGTCATGTAAGGAATAAAATAAAATAAAATAAAATAATTTCATCACAGTAGAGTGTTACACAGAAGGGATGTTTGTCTTGTTTATTAGGAATAAACATGAATTAAAAGTGATCTTCGAGCACAAATTTTGTTAATAGAAATCCACATTTTTCTTTCACTGTGAAACTCTTCAATGATTGTGCTTTACGGTGGGAGGCAAACAGGAAATTTATCAGAATAATAGTTTATTTAATCTTTTTCAACAGATTTTGGAAACTAAACAGAGATTCAATCGATTTTTTTATACCTTGCAGCTGATGTCAATTCAGATTCTAACTTTTTTTGTGCCACTCCACTTGGTTACTTTCTCAAACAATTATTTTCTGAAGATGTTATTTTTTTTGTAGACAAACATCTCCATTGGTCACTGAAGTCAAGGTAAAAAAATCTGAACAAAATCTAAGTATAAGAAACTAGCTACAAAAGCCATGTCCTAACGTGTCATTTCCATAAGTGGCCTTATTTGTGCAACCACTATTTGTATTTGATATATTTCCATATTTTCTCTTAGGGAGGGAGAAATGTGTAACTTCTACACAGCTAATTGCAGATATCCTTCTAAAGGTACTTTTTCAAATCTTACTTAGATATGTTTTCAGGAAATGACTTGTAGAAATTGGACCAATATTAAGAAACAAACTATTTTAAAGAGTGTTTTCAATAAACTGCAATTATTTTGGGTGGAACCAAAAGATCTTTCATAACGGGGTTTTAATCTTCTCTTTCTTAATATTAAAAAAAAAAGTGTGAGAAAAAGTTAAAAATTAAAAAAATCTAAATCACAGTAACATTTCTTCAAGAAGACTCTCAGAATGTACACCTATGCTACAGTAGGAGGAGAGTAACATACGGATCAGGTAGAACAAACAGAATTATAGGTCTGGAGAGTACATTTTGAACTTCCCAGTACCCATCCTGAAGTTCTAACTCCACCTCTGTGGCAGGTTACTTCTATCTGAATAAGTTTTTGATCTAAAATAGACTGAATTTTCTCAGAGTCTGTGATAATATCCCAAATGTACCTTTTCACTATGAAGCTAATTAAAAAATACTAACTTGGGTGGAGGAAAAAGGCAGTTAAAGGCACTGAAAGATGGGAAAGACACATTTTCTGGAAGATAGGGAAACTCATTGAGTTAAATTTAATACCTGCATTGCTACTCTGTAGGATAATAAAAAAAACTACATTGTTTATATTTGGATGACATATCAGGAGGATCAATTTTAAGTCATATTTTTAGATTAAATTACCTCATTTGGTTGCTTTGCCTCTTTACCATGTTTCATCATATCAAAACTGTCATATAAACTTCAAGAGTGGAAGCTGTCTGTGTTGACAGTTCATCATTGGATCAGACTTCTAGAGCTATTGTTTTATTAATGTTTTCCACCTCATTTTCTTCTTTCATATCAATATCACAAATCCAAAGAATTCCTCAGTGAGCTTTATCTGTGAAATAGCAGTAAGAATAAGAAACAGGAACCTCACTCATATGTTTATGATACATCCAGCCCTAGGTATAGTTGTAGAGATAGTCTGTTTTGGCTGATAGACTACTGAGAATAAAAAACCCTGTGACAATCACTTTAAAAGTTCCATCAGGGAAAGAAAAAATTTTCATAATCTACCGTTTGTAAAGAATTTTCTTGCATTGCAGATTCTGGACAGCCACCATGGACCAAATACCCATGTAATGATGAGAATCGTTAGAAAAGGTCAGGGCTGAAACACCCCAGAATAAAGACATTTGTGGTTAATTTTTTTAACTTCTTTTATTTGGAAGAATGGTGCCAGTGTATTTCACCTACTATTTTCTCCCTTTCATCTCTCTTCAAACATTTTTTTTCCCACCTTATTTATCTCTCATAAAGGAGGGATTTCTCCCTTTCTGTTTTGAAAAAATTATGTCAACTCATTTACTTGTGAAGAATTAGCTTGGGCATATACTACCCGTTTGGAATCTCTGTATAATCAGTGTTTACAGGAGTCCTGAGCCCCCTTCAGAGATATACTTTAAGGGCTGCTGTGAATGTAGACTTCAGTATGTGCAGAGCTATTTCTTTTTCACATCATGTAATTGTCTGAGACACTCTGCCCATCACTTTTCTACTAGGCTTATTTAGTTCCTACATTTAAGGTATGGATGAATACTTTGCATTCACCATCATTTTTCACAAACCCTCCTTTTTCTTGCTGCCTTGCTGGCTGAATCTACAATTTCAACCCATCTAAGTTCAGCTGAGTTCCTTTTCCTGTCATGTCTGACTCATTTTATTGCTTACCCAGTGGATATTTCTTCTTGTCCCAGGTCATTGCTTCCACTTTTTTTGCCTCACTGCTACATACTTCATTGTTTTCCTGGTGATGTCTCCCTATTCTTGCTGGTCCTTTGCATGATTTCATTACTTCTGTTCAAATCTAACCTCTCTGGGGACTCTGAGATTTCATCCTACCACTGCAAATGTATCACTCCCTCAGCTGTCTTTTACTGCATACATGGAGATCCAAGGATAATAGTACTCTATTAGTACATATATAATCATACTTATCCTATTGAATCAATCAAATTGAATGGTTTTCTCAGAAATTATAAAAAACGTGGACTAGTGATTTAGCTTAAAACATTCCTTCTTCAATTTTTTGTTTTTGTCTGTGAAAGAATTACATAAACAGTGAGGGAGAGGAAATTTGATTTCATGACAGAAACCAGGGAAACAAACTCCAGCAGGGTGCTGCTAGATGAATGACAAAAGAAAGCTGAAAAACATCAATTTTTTTTTCCCCTTATTTGTTGTAATCTGTGCTTTTGTATCTGAGAATGTTAGGTAAAAAATGCAGACAAATGTGATTTGCAAGCAGATGATATTTGTTTTTTGGTGTCAGCTCTATGACGTCAACCATGGGTAGACTTGTTTTTATAACAAAATGAATTGCACACTGAAGACTGGGAGTCCATGCTTCTCATTAATACTTCTATTACTATTTTTGATTAAATCGACCATTATTATTGAAATACATGCCCTTATTTTTACCACATATTTACCTTTACATGAACAATTGGTGCTTACAAAGCCCATATTTTTGTTCATTCTGAAACTTGAACACAAAAAAACCCCAGATACAAACTAAATTCTTCTGCTTGTCTGTCTGAAGTACTTTGAGAGACTTTTAGCTGCTGTAGTGAAGTCCTCATTAGCCTCTAGTGTCTGTGCTCATCTTGTTCTTTAAGAGAAGCAGCCCATATATAATGGCTTTAATAGGGTAATATGATAGAGTATATTAGAGAAGCTGATAAAATTTTTCCAGGATTATGACATTTCAGCTTTTGTTTTCAAACATTCAAAAGTATTTGCCCAAAGATGACATGTAAATACATATTTTCATATTAGAAAACCCTTTCACAATCATGTTTTCACACAGATGTATCAATAATTAAGTTAGAACCCACATAATTCCCATTAACATTAGATATATAGTATCTCATGATAATTAAAATGCACACCTTCATATCTTCATTTTTTTTCCCTTAAACTATTCAAATACATTGTCCAATTTAGTTTCTTTTCATGTTTCTACTGTATTTTATGAGCTTCATCAAAAAAACAGCTTAACTTCTTTATTATATAAATAAAATGTTCATTGAATGCACATGGATCTTTAAAAGTTCCATGAATAATGCTTTAGTGGTACAGAAACAGTAGTGATGTTTTCAATTATGATTGTAGGCTGGAAGTGCATTTCTGAAGCTGGGAGTGCATCAGCAGGAGATGTAAGAGCAGATCTGATAATCCAGAGGAAAAATTGCAACAAGCCAGACGTGTATTTTAGCTTTTATATAAAATCTGAAGTAAGGGAAAAAAGATAAACCCATTATGGGGCCTTTTTTTTTTTCTTTTCTTTTGTGTGTGTGTGTGAGTGTAGCAGAGGACATTTAAATGAAACATTATCTGCCTTCTTGTACAAAAGTTTTCATATCCTATATTAGGAGAGGTAAGAGAAAAATGTATTTTTCAGAAGATACCCAGTTATTTGGGAATTGATTTTAAAATACTTTTTTCCCCTAAAACTAAGATTTCTCTGGTATAAATCACAACTCCCTTTTTATATCAGTTGCATGTTAGGTGCTGTTGGCTTCTTTTTAGAAAATATTTTTGTCATTCTCTTTCCTCCACTCTTGTCTTATTCTAAAGCAATTTTTCTCAGTCTTCTGACACTTATCAGAGAGTCTCCATGATGGTCAATGTATTCTAAAACATTGTCTTCAAGAATTGTTATTTAACAAAAACATAGAAATTTTTAAGTGATCTGCTGCTTTTTCTCCAAAACATGCTCTAGAGAAGGTCATAGTTCCTCATAGACTCCTGAAAAAAAAGTTTTTGAAACCTCAAGTGTGAGATTTTTAACCATTCTATAATTGAGTTTTGTACTGATTATATAAACACCCTACAGCAAACAATACCTGCATAACATAGTAGTAATAACTTATTCTGTCCAGCTATCTGAGAGAAAATAATCCATGTCTAAACAAATACCTTTACCAGCATGGATCATCTCCTGGGCTAACTAGGTGGAGTTCTGTAACTCCTCAGATTGTATATATCTAATTCTTTAAGGCAGAATATTCACAGATATCCACAAGTTGCCCTTGTGCACAATGTGGGCTATCTTTCTTCACTGCCAGTCTCTTCCATAAGGCCCAGAAAGCACATATAGTGAATATAGTAAACTAGAATTTTTATCAATTTTTTTTGTGAGAAAAGAGAACCTGGTAGAAAAATGGGTAAAAAAAATACATGATAAATACACTCAAAAAGGAATTTTAACAGGAAAAGTTAATTACACAGGCTAAAGAATTAACCCAAAGTTTGTGAATGGAGAATTATTTTATCCTTCAATAAGTTCCCACTGAATGTAAATTGTGTTTATCTATCTTTGGTAGAAAGACCAACACATGATGTGTGTATTTTAAAAACCCAGATTGCCATGCTTTTATCAAGTCTTCCTTTCAAAGCTGCTGTACTGAAAACTAGAACACTAAAACAACCTCTAGATTTTAATCAAACTCAGAATACTGTATGTTAACTCCAAAAGCAGATTTGCAAAACTAGCAGCCAAAAACAAACTAAAGTAAGCTATTTTCTTTTTAAAATTGTAAGCTTAAAAAGTCTTTGTTTCTGTTTTCAACTTGTGCTACATCTTAACATCTGGGCAATTATGCAAACCTGTAAATTACATTTTTCCCCTCTGAGTTAATTGGCATAAAATTATAATGAAAAGAATTCAAAACCTCAGTGCAAAATTATAGACTCATAAAATGAAATTGTAAACATACTGATTAGCATGTAAAATTTTAATGAGTCTGTGTTTTGATAGAAAAATCTTCAAACTGAGAGAGGTGTGCAGCAACTTTCAGCAAATATTTTGCTTAATTAATGAATTTCAATAATTGATAGTTTTACCCCAGATTTAAGTACCATTACTGAAACCACCTTCTCTTTTCTTCTTTTTTAATGAGACTGCTGTAAGGAAGTGTGAAGTTGTTTAAAACATAATCTCTTTCTTCTGAAAAGATTTGGTACAAGAAAGTTGAGGTCCAAGTGAAAAATGGAAGTGCAATTAGTGCTTTTTATGTTTATTCTAAGACCTACCCTTCTGATACTGGGGGTGGGGGAGATTTCAGACTTATGGTCTCTGAAAAATCCAGAGAAACTGCAACTTTGCTTGACCCTAGCAGAGCTCCCATATTATAGTAAAGCTGTTGTCCACTTTCACAGGACTATAGGTGAATGTTCTTGCCTATGCTCAGAGAAAATAATTCTGCTCTTACAAATGTCCAAATAAATGACAAATATAGGAAAATTCTGATGGCTTTCCTTTCATACACAGAAATTGCCTAAACCACTTTTTATTAGGGATATATGTAAAGGTTTGGTTAAAAAAAAGAAGAAAATTAGCCTTACACATTTTGTCCTCAACATGAATTGAATGTAGAAGGTTTTAAAACATCAATGGATCAGGGTTTTTTCTTTCATAACAGCAGTTAACATTTCCACTACCACCAAAGGTATCAGGGCTATGACAGACGCCCTTCTGGGATGTGAGTCCCATGTCATAGACTTGTTGACTCATGGAGGTTGTCAGGGACCTCTGGAGACTGTCTAAGCCAGGCCCCTTCCCCAAGACGGTTGTTTAAGACTGTGGCCATCTCTCTTTTGAAAATCTCCACAGATGGAAACTCCGCAATGCTCTAAGCAACCTGTTCCACTTGAACCATTGTTGAATCATCCTTAAAGTAAAAAAAAAAAAAAAAAATCTTATGATTAATACTCATACCTGCATGGTGTCCATTGAAACTAAGAAAAAGATTTTTAGAATGAATGTCATAACCCTTTCGGCATAAAGAAAGTGGGAATAATGACCACTCCTTTTAAGAAAAGCTTTTTTTCTAAAATTTCTTGGAAACTTTTACAGGCCAAAAGAGTAGAAATAGATTGTTTGCTTAAAGACTGAATTAGTAAACTCAACCTTCATCATTCAATTAATTTACAGGTCTCACATTTGTTCCCTCAAAATTCAACCATAGAAGTTATGCGCTGTATACTTCACTGGTTGGGGGGTTTGTCTGGTTGTTTTTTTTTCGGGAAAGAACTAAAGAGCTTAATAAAATCCTTCAGAATCACCACACCTGATCATAAATTGGAACGAACAGATACTACCAATTTTTTACTATGTTTAAATGAGAACTTTTTAAAACACTGAAAAATTATATTGCATATCGGTGTAAAAAATTGTAAGAGTTTGGAATATATTCAGTCACAGTATTTATTTAAATATAAATCCTTGACTGTGCCTAGTGCACTTTAACTGAAACAAATTTTCAGTTTGGTTTAGTAAATGCAGCCCCATGGAACCATGTTCAAATTCAATGAATACATACTGCATATCACTCCCAACTACCATACCCTACTGCTCAAAAGGCTGTGTGTAGCACAGACCACCTGGTAGAAACTGTTTGGCTCAGGAGAAGGTAGAATACATAATGATGTGCACCACTTCTAACTTGCAGACAACAGAAAGATGCCTGAAATAGGTTTTAGCTAATTCAAATTCATTTCTACCCCAGGAAAGGTACATACAGAGATATTTTCTGCCTTAGTACAGTGCATCTTTCCATTCACACCATTGCAGACTCTTGGGAATGGAGACATAGAAGTAGTTTGGTTTGGGTTTTTGAATTATGTTTATGAGTAGGATTCACTTGACTGAAACATTTTCCTATTAGTTCTCTCCTGCTTCACAGTTTCACACTAATGCTTATGTGAAAAGGAAAAATAAAAATATTTAGTTATGCAGCTGCATGAGTTGCACATCCTGAACCTGAACAGGTTGTGGCATTTTGTGCCATATGGTATGCACGTCAGTGAAGTGAAGGGCATGCCTTGTCACATCGTATCCCATAATGACTTTTTGGGAGTGAAATATAATTTCTAGCTGAGGTGAGCCTTTCACTTCACTGATCTGCAAGTTACACATATCAAGTAACACAGCTGTTTTTGGAAACTAACCTCCTGCTAAGGGAAAGTGTGACTTGAAAGAAAAATCTAGCCTTTGATTTATGTGACCCAAGATCTTAACAAGACACAGAACTTCCTAATAGAAATTGTTCAAGATGAAAGTAGTTTTATAATGGTCCAGTAGTCCTGATATTACATAAATGACGATAGCTTCCCTTCAGAAGGGTGATTTCATATAGCTAAGATAGATGAGTTTATTATTGCAGGAAAAACCAAGCTAGGGTTGTGTCTGACCATCCAGAGCTTAGATGAGTTTACCAACGTAAGAGCAAATCATCTGTTTGTCGTTTGTGACTCATTCCAGAAAGTAAATTTTCATTCTCAGAAGAAAATAAATAATCTGATTATTTGTAAGCTTTTGGAAGATGCTAGCTAGTGAATTTTAAACATCATCCAGATCTTCCACTTTTTCACATGAATTATCTAGGTCACTGGCTAGTTGAGGACTAGATAGACCAAACTAGGGAGTCACCAAACCAATCTGGTTGGGTTTGAGTACCCAGCCACCCTCTGGGTAAAGAACCTTTTTCTAATATCCAACCTAAACCTCCCCTGAAACAACTTCAGTCCTTTCCCTTGGGTCCCGTCACTCATCATCACAGAGAAGGGATCAGTGTCTGCCCCTCCTCTTCCCCTCATGAGGAAGTTGTAAACTGCAATGAAGTCTCTCCTCCATCTCCTCTTCTCCAGGCTGAACAGACCAAGTGAATTCAGCTGCACCTCATAGGGCTTCCCCTCAAGGCCCTTCACCATTTTTGTTGCCCTCTTTTGGACACTCTATAACAGCTTTAGATCCTTCTTATACTGGGGTGCCCAAAACTGCACACAGCACTCAAGGTGAGGCTGTACCAGCATAGAGCAGAGCAGGACAATCCCCTCCCTTGCCCAGCTGGCGAAGCTGTGCCTGATGGCCCCCAGGACACATTTGGCCCTCCTGGCTGCCAGGGCACTGCTGACTCATGTTCAACTCTTCTTTTCTAGGTAAATGGCAGTAATAAGTGCTTCAGGATCATAACTTATAATATCAGATTTGATCTAATTAAATGAAATATCAGAAAATATTAATTCATTCAGTTTATAAAATGTTAATTTTTTTTTGGTGAGTTTATGTGTTCTGTTTTCAAGTTTTTTTAACAAAATACTTTTCTCAGGATATTTCAAAGTCCTCAGTTTTTGACACCCAGAGTTATGGGTGCTGGAGGTTGACAGCAACCTTACTAAGAACATATTTTAGTCTTTAAGTTAAGCAAAAGCCCTGTAATACCTCTTTAATATTCTTTTGTGTTCTAAGATGTCTGTAAAATATATTGTCAATATACACACTACCTATTTCCTTACAGATCTCACATATATGTAAAATACATTTCATTTTTTATAACCTTATACATATGTCATCAAACTGGGTAACAATGTAGAAATTTTAGGCAAAATATTTTATTGAGTTCAGACAGAGGAAAGCTCTAAAACTGGATGACATGAACCCGTTTGGTCTTACTAAACGAGGTATATAAATCAGAGTAACTCTAGCAATCATGTTATAGACAAATTGTTTAGTAATTTGTGAAGTCCGATGAACTTTGAAAAGTAAACATGAAACAAATAATTTTATTAGTATAAGATATTGGTTCATTTTCAGGAAATGCTTAGGATGATAAATAAACTAGCTCAACTCCTATAAAAAGTTAAAATACAGGAAGGTAGCAATAGATTTTAAACAAGTTATCATTATCTGTTTTGATGTACAGTATATAAAAGCCCTACTGTCATGGAGGTCACTCCTCCTTGTAAAGGATTTCTGGCATGA
This sequence comes from Dicrurus megarhynchus, assembly GCA_013399195.1. Classification (NCBI taxonomy): domain Eukaryota; kingdom Metazoa; phylum Chordata; class Aves; order Passeriformes; family Dicruridae; genus Dicrurus; species Dicrurus megarhynchus. The sequence goes on from VXAD01013448.1 coordinate 1,233,884, forward strand.
GACTGGAGATCTGTGCAAATTTTTTGTAGAATTTTTATCACATATTCAAAAAGGTTTTGTTTCCCTTGGTAAGGGGACAACTTCTCCCCTTCTAAGTGGAACTGGAGCATAAAATTCTTCTGTATTGACTCCATGGTTTTCAGAATTCCCTCACAAGTTCATTAAATCGAGAAACTTTACTTGAATTAGTACAGAATGATTTTAAAAAGAAAACCAGAAACTGATTGTAACTAAGGGATCCCTGCTGTGAAGACCAGATGTCCAGTTTTCTCCAGAGATATTGACAGGATGCTCTGGTGGTGTCCCTCAGAGCCCCGATGTGGAGCAGAAATGAGTGCAGAGGCCCTCTTCTGACTCTGATGGGGATGTTTTTATAATAAGGCACCAGGAAAGGTGAACCTATTGCAACTTTGAAAAGTGATGGCCTGTTTTTGAGGAAGTAGTACCGATATACTATACTGATGTTTGGAAGACAATTCAATTGTCTGTCTGACAGCAAATAAAGGCAGCTGATAATTTTTCATCATTCAAATAGTAGTCAGTCAAAGGTAGAACTAAGCAGTCTGAACTACTGCTCTCACTTTTACAACAGAAGCTGTAGATTTGGTGCACAACCAAAGGAAAATCCAAATTTTTGCCTTCTCAATAGAGAAAAATAATATAAGCTGTGATTGAAGGCAATGATTTAAATGGAATGTAGAGTTTTATTAAAAAAAAGTGTGTACAAGACCAGTTAAATACTATGCCAAATCTGATTAGTTGTCCTGTTTATATCCCTGGCAAAAAGCAAAATGTATCTTTATATGGAAACCATATAAGGAACAAAAGTGTCATGGGTGTTTAACTGCATACAGATAATGCTCATCATTTTTGCCAACCTTGAAATGAAGTACAGCCAGTTTTCAAGATCTAATAAGATCTGACATATTAATTACAGGGTTGTTTTTGTTTTCCAGTTTTAATTCCAGGGCAGTCGTAGTTCAAGCACAGATTTAACTATCAGCACTGTTTTGGCAGATACTACTGCTCCTGGCACATCAATATAATAAAACTAGATCTTAATGAAACTGGAGACAACTTGAGCAGCAGCTTTGCGCTTGGCTAGGAGATGGTTTGGAAATTAATGTAACAAAAACTGTTTTGCTAGAGAAATCGGAACTTACCCATTTCTATTATCTTATGCTTTTAACTCTCTGTAACACTAGCACGTTCCTCGATGTGGTGCTATGATGACAATTACACCTGATTCCCTCCATGCCAGGAAAAATGGACCACTTCTTACTGGTACTCCAAGGTATATGACATTGGTTCATAGTGACAGTCACACGGATTAAAGCAGAGCAGAAAGGAATAAATGGCCACCATTTTTTGACCCAAAGGGAAAGCTTGCTGCAGCATAAATCAGGGAGGATCTCTGGCTCTTCCATTAGCATTGAAGTTGTATCTACTCTTGTCTAAGGTTCATTCTTTAAAAAAACAAAATACAGCTCCTGAACATAGTGAAACTGACATACCAGTGATATCTCCCTACAACTAGATTTATATCCATCTCAATTAATCTTTATTTTCAAAGTAACCGAAAGTTTGTTTTTACTAAAAACAAACAAATAAAAATGCAGATTTTGCCATCTTCATAGGAGACTATGGTTTCAGTATGAAAATTGTTTCAGCTCCGCAATCACTCAGTTTATTAAAGTAAAGCATCTGCTACTATGTTTTGAAATGTTACTAGGTTGCAGTGATTTTTCATCAGAAAATGAAGATAAACAGCAAATCAAATAAACCCAGCTCAAAACTCTGGGAATACCTCACTCGGTTCTGCTATGAGTAAAAACCCTGTGACTAAGACTTTCACATGGCCTGGTTTTTTCCTGCAGGTATGTGGGTTTTGTTCAGTGGTTTATTCAAATGTCTTGTGGAATGTTTAGGGTACTATTGAACACTAGAATTTCTGCGGAATTTATGTGCCAGTTAAGCACTTTTGCATTTAAACTCACCTGCAAGTACATGTTGTGTGCATCCTGTAATTTTGGTTATCAGTTAAAATAGACTGGAGGACACACTGTCACACTTCAGTTCTTACCTGGATCACATTCTTTGGTTTTCTTTCTGGTCAAAAACCTAGAAGAGAGTGGTTCTGTTGCCAGATCAGGGCTTCACAGAGAGACTGAAGCTTATCAAAACCATCAACTAGACCTGAAAATAAGGATTTAAAGCTAATTTAGATTTTCTTCCTGTCCTTTGCATGATAAATCTCATTATACGAATATGCACTCCTGACACGACAAGAATAAAAGTGGCATTCTTCAAGAGAGCTAGCAAAGGAAGATTATATTTATTCTCTGTGGACCAGAGACAAAATATGACATAAGGGAATAATTCTGGAAGATCTGCTGGGCTTTGAACTCGCAGGCTTTGGAACTAGGAAAGTTGTTAAAGAAATAATTGCAAGAAGATGTCAGTAACAATACATCTGAAATAATAACAAATTCTGTATTTTCTGAAAGCTTTGAGTCTCGTAACTATGAAATATTTCTCATGTTGATCATTTGTCATTGAAAATGTGTGAAAGAGACCTTAAAAATATAACTTGCAACTTCTTATCTCAGTTCTGTACTGAACATAGAAAGATAGAGCAATTAAAAAACATGTTCCATCACTGAAAATTCATGGTTGGAATTTAAATTGGATCTCAAGATCAGGGGAAATAATGTCATAATGAGTGTTAGTATGCAAAAAGTCATAGAAAGTTAATGGACTTTAAAAACTGACACATTGATCTAGAAGACTCATTAACACGTTCCTTGGCATTGTAAGAGAAATAACTAATGATAGATGCATTGAATTAATTAAAAGAAGAAGCTCCCAGCACAGAGATATATATGTAGGGAATGACAATGATAAACTATGAATTAAAGGAAGAAAATAGAGTTAATGTAAAAAAAAAATATATATATATATATATATATATATATATATAATTAAATGTACCTTGATAAAACTCTTCTGTTTAGGTTCAGAAGATTTTGATAGCCATTTTTTAACTCCTTTGAAATTTCCACTTCTGAAATTGAATGAGACAGTATTGAAGCTTTAAAAGTTTTTCAGTTACCCCTGAAACTCAATTTGAAGGAAAAGGTGGCACCATAGTAACGTATCTGCATATTTAATGACAGTGCTGCCCAAACTCAAAAGATTTCAATATTATACCTGAAAGAGAAAATTACTTAGCTGTAATTTTCCTCTTTAAAGGATGTCATTATACAGGTTCTCATTATCCAAGCTCAAAACTCTACCATGGGAGCTGGAAGGATTAAACCTGTTCTATTAATTTAGCAGGAATAAATGGGCACTGAAAATCAAAGGTGTCAGTACCACCCTGATAATCTCCTTGACACAGGAGAATTAATGAAAAAAAATTAGGATTCACAAGGCAACAATAAATAGAATATACAACATTTGGGAATGTTGTATCAATAAACTATCAATATATAGCAGACACTTTAGATACCCCTTTCTAAAAATGATGGTTATTTTCCTAATTGTAATAGGCCAGAACAGAGGGAAATATAAACATATTTTTATCAGTAATCCTATAAGTAACTTAGTTAACGATCTCACAGTCTATTAACAATCAAATTATGTTACACATATGGAATTCTCTATCACAAACAACTGCTATCTTCATAATGAATCCTGAAACTTGGTAAGAGCATAAAATGCAACTCTGAATCAGAAAGAATAAAAAAAAAATTAAACCATAAACATGACCCATAAAACCTATTCATAGAAATAAAATTGCAAAAAAAAAAAATATACTTCTTGTGATGTACTTTTTTTAAATCAGGGAAAGCTTATTTCAGAAATCAAGTGTCCAAACTTACCACAGTGCTCCTACAAAGTGCTGCTCTGGTAAACAGAATGTGAACTGATCTTAGCAAATGAGTACAGGAGGTGATTACTACAGAAATTTATGTTAGATAGTCAAAATTGATTAAATGAAAAAAGTTGCCTTATACCTGACAACACTATAAGGAAGGTTATATCTTTCCTCCAGCTCCTCTACAATTCCTTTCTAATTCTGACCTTAAGCTCCATGCAGTTACAGTAAAACTTCCAACACCTGAGAGCCATTTCAATTCCATTCTACACCTCATAGCCAAACTCAGAGGCAAGCAGGGCCCTTAAATCTACTCAGGGATGTAGATACCAAATGCTTGAGAAATAAGCACAGTCATGTTATCAGCATAAATAAAGACTTTTATGTAAAAAAAGTATGAAACAAAGAGAAATAGATAATTGCATTGAATTTTATTAGTGACTTAATGATAGAATATAGGATAATTCCAATAAGGACCTACTTGAAATTTGACATATTTTAAAAGCAAGAGGAAGATAAAAAAGTAAAGGGAACACACACACACATGGTTTAAAACTGGAAAGGTCATGAAATAAAAATCCATAATTAAATGAAAAGAGAGAACGCAGCTAAATAGTCATGTCATGATTTATATTTAAATCTCCATTCTGTACATCAAAATTACCTCCCACAAAGGAAGATGTTTCAGATATATGTTACAGGAACTTAGTTTAAAATCAGATTAATCAGTGAAAATCTTTCTCACCAAATGGTGCTGAAGAATGGAAACAGAGCACCGATGTGAAATATAATAAAAAAATGAGGGAACATTTCAAAGATCAGAAACATACATTTTGTCCCAGCCTGTGACACCATCCTGTACCATTTAAAATACATAGGTAGTGTGAGAGTGTCTCTTAGTTTGAAGTTTTAAAATCAGATTTAGATCTGCATATTCACCCCTAAAGAATTAAGTTGCTGATCATGCGCTCTCCTTCCCTGGAGAACAGTTAACACTCTGCATTCATGAGGGATATGTACTAATCACACAAGCAGAGATGTATTTATTACTTCATAAAATTATGCTGGTATTTCTTGTCCTTTACAAAAACTTTTTTCAGTCATCTGTCTTGTTTCTACAGAAGGATTCTATTTCTCATTTTAACTAAGGAATTATATATCTCTAAGATGTATTTTTCCACTGTAAACAGAAGAAAAATGTATGTGAATGAAAAAAAACCCAAATTAAATAAAAGTTCTTGGTTTTGTCACATATATAATTGTACATTATAGGTTTGCAAAGTGTGTATGATCTGCTGAATTCAGTAATTCTTCTCAAATTACCTGCATTTTGCAGCAATAATGAAGAGTTCAGATACACATAACTGAGAATATAATTTTCTATGCAGGAACACTCTGCAAGTGTAAAGTGTCACCATCATTCACTCTGCCAAGGAAGAAGCTGGAAGTTATTCCCACATTCTGTACAACCATCAAAATTTAGGTCTTTCAGAAACAGAACTATGGTCTCTAGGGACTATAGCAAAGGAGGCATCACTGGAGAAATGCATAAAAGAGTGTTAATTCTTATTCAAATTGGTTGTTATTTTTGGAGGGTTATCTGCAGTAAAATTTACCAGTAAGAAGTTTTTGTCACCATCTCATAGAGAAAGAACTGGCCAGGTGTAAAAGTTTCCTATGATATATTCCTAGCAAATGTGTTTGTAATACAGCATTCTCATTGTCAGCTATATGTTTCACAGAAAAAAAAATCTAAAAGAAAATAATTAGTGCAATGATTAGATACGGATTTTTGTCTGAAACACATTAAAAAACTTTCTCATAAATAGATTTGCCTAATTAAAGTTATTTGATGTCTACAATAATAGAAATTAGCTAGGAAACCAAGCAATCAGTTGTGAGTTTTTTGAAACGGTGTGGTACTTTTAAAACAGACTATATAATTGAGTATTGCTGCCCATAACTGCAAAAGCTTGGCTACTATATCCATTACTTAGAGTTCTGCTGGCAATCTATTCGCAATGGCCACATTCACATCTCGCAGCAGGATCCCACTAGAAGGTCACTCATGCATAAAGAGGTGAAGTATTCTCACAACGAGAGCACAGTCTTTTGGAACAACTGGCAGATCAGCAGATTCTACTTGTTCAACCTTAATAAAGACTCACAGCAGTAACCCTGTTTAACCAGCAGAGTTCAAAATCCGAAACCTTGTCCTCGACAGAAATTGGCCACAGATTGCTTCTGAAACTGGCCCCACAACACAATAACCAATCAGTTCCTGCCATGCTGCACTATTGCCTTGATGACCCATTTAATAGACAGATATTATAAGGTCCTTTTTTGTGTTGTGACACTCAAAAAGGTCAAATGGGAGAGTAATTTCTAACCTTACAATTTTGGAAACCCATCACTGGAAAGGCTTTTGTAAGTGCATGATATTTTTATGTAAATATAGTTATAACAGTGACTAAAGGGAACTAAAACTAGGGAAAAAAGTGATGTTAGAGACATTGCAAACATTTTAAACTTCTTTATTTGACATTACTCCATGTAAAAATTAGAAGTGAATTAGCATTTTTAAAGTATTTTTGATGAGGATGTCACTGTTCTTTCTTTGGTTTGTTTGGTTTTTTTTTTAATGTACATCTAGCTTAAATGAAGCAGCAAGATCCAGTTTTTCTCTTCTCCTCTATTTGTTTCAGATTTGTGCAATCTGAAACTTTGATTTGAACCAGGTTCCATTCATACCTGACCAGGTACTGAAAGAAAAATTGAGGTCTCTGAAGTCCATTATCACTACCCAAAAGTGACTTACAGTAGCATAAATAATTCATTACATTCCCTTTTAATTTCTAACAGAAATCTGCCTGTGTGACATAAAATCACATTTCAGAGACTGTTAAATACAGAAATGGAAACATTTGTTCATGGCTTTCATTAGCAATATTTACAATGACTTCAGCAGATGAAATCATGTCTAAATCATTCTCATTTTACTATGATGAGTAACATATTCAATAAGTTGTATACGCTCTCAGAACATCAACAGCCTAAAGCAGAACAGAAGGGGTCTCTTAGCTGTGCCAAAGATGTAAAATCTGGTACTCTAAAGGACTGCAGTGACTGAAGGAGAGAATGCAGAAGGGGAGTGTACAATTTCTCTTAGAAGAGTGTTGAAATACATGGTGAGGCAAACTGGAAAAACAAGGCAATTAGAAGACATTGAGAAGAATAAAATTTGTTGCCTACCACAGTGGTCTTGGAAAGAATTTAAAGGAGAAAATACACCTGAACCTAGATGAAGAAGCTTTGTACAAAATACAATTATTCTTTTTATGTTAAAATGGTACATAGAAGGTAGGACCCACCTTGGTAATACCTCTTGGCATATATTAGAAGTGCTGGGTCTTTTTCCTTAATTACAGTGTAGTGAACTCTTATTGTTTGAAGAGTGACAGGTATGCACAACGAAAGGTCTGCCTTATTAAATAAGTCTGGGGAAATGCTACAGAGGAACTCAATAATGCTACTGTTGATAGAGGATTCAGCCATGAATGTTCCATCCACAGCCTGCTGGGATATTAGTGCATACAGGAGCTATATTAAGTTATCAGAATCAATGCTGAGCAAAGATTCTGGTTTTGCAAATGCAGCACTGTGCAGCAATATTAACTGCTGTCCTGAAAGCAACATATCCAAGTCTGCAGTCAGGCTGTTACCATTCGTGCTTGTTTGAGCCACTAGTGTATCAATTGAAGCTTTTTAATTCTGGTGGTTTTCACTAGTATTTGCTCTCTGCATAGTGTTCCGTTGTGCAGTGCAGGTAGGTCTCATTGATCCTGGACGAAGCTGACTACTTAATGAAGTTGGGCAGAGTTCAGAAATTTGAAGATTCCTTCATTTTTTATCTCTGACTACGTTATTGTAAACTGCTTAGTTCTGCTTTTGAGATTATTCTGCATTAAATCACAGCAACTAATACTGATAAAAACATAATGTAAATATTTAAATTTTTAGGTAAGCACTTAAGTAAATATTTATATGTTGACTAAGTTGAAAACAAAGAGAATATTTGGAACCAACATGTACTATGTGCAGAGTACTTTAAAGTCTGTTGTTTCTACTTTCCCCCTTTGAATGTAAAAAAAAACCAAACCAACCAAACCAAACAAAAAAACCCAACCAAACAAAACTCTGTGGATAGAATTGTGTTAATGAACAGAAATACATACTCAATAGTCATGTTTAAGCATCCTAATTATACAAAATGATTGAAGATCAAATATAAAGTCTTAAAGTAATTAGAACCATCTACAGGTTGTTGAGGAAAAGAACATGAACAATTGCCCTGTTTCTTTACATGGTTTCATCTGTTTATGTTCCCATATTTAGGTAATTTCTGCATCTCCATAAGCAGTTTTTATTGGACCCCAAAGAAATCACATATTTTTCACACACATTAACCCAAATTTCTCATCAGCTGTCTAGACCAGAACACTGTACAGTACATTAAAACCCAATAAGCCTCACTTGTAGCTTGCAAGACCAATCTTTCACTAAAGAAAATACTATTAAGGGTGCTTAAATAATATTGTCTCTATTTAGATTCAGAAAGATATAGCTGCATGTAAAACAGACTCTTCTGAATTTTGTCATGAATATCAAGTGAAAACTGATAGTGACTCTTTTGTTGAAAAAAAACTGTCTTGAACAGAAATTTAATTCAAGCTCTGGAACTTGCAGAAATCAGCTAATATTGTTGATGACAATTATAAGAGTATACCATGCATGAAACATATAACAGGATATGCGCTATGCAGAAATTACATTTTAGTAGTTTTTAAATGTGAATACTTGTTTTTATTCAGACTATTTTTAAAGTACTTATAATCTTAGGCATCCTTCTGTTGTGAAACAAACACCAATATAAAAGAAATAAAAACGAATACATGATTGTAAAGCAAATAATCCTCTGGTTTTCTATAATCAATAAATTTATGGAACTCAAGGTATAACTTATGGTAATGCTCAATTATAACAGCATGATTTGATCACAGTTTAGAGTGCTGCAAGATGCTTCCATGTTAGCATTACAAAGTGATAGATAATTTCTTTTTTGATGGTAATGCTTCTTTTATAGAGTTGCTGATTTTCTTACACTTCTGTAAATCAAGAGTTATTCTACTGAAAAAAATTGTTCTAACGCTGCAAACATGTTCAAACTGAAGATAACAGAAATAGTATCTCTCTAGTGGACTACTGGAAAGGTTTACAATAAAGAAAAAATATAACATGAAGATCTATATCTGTAGATAGGAATAAATGCAAAATAATCTTCTTGCTCGGCATCTTAGCATTCCCATATGTCTTAGAATTAGAGAGTACAGATGAAAAATGCAGTTGTTATTTTGTTTTCAATAACAGAAAATTGTAGGTAGGAAGAGTTCCAGGGGTAAATCCCCTCAGGAACAAAAAAAAGGTATAAATAAATATCCCAATCAATAGATTGCAAGATGATTGCTATGAGTAGCAAGAAGTAGCTAGGAGAACCAGCTGTTTTATTGCTCATACAGAATCTTTCTCAGAAACAGAAGTGCACCAGAAGGGGTTTCCTAAGTACTGAGAAACATTCAGAGACAAAAAACCTGCTCTTTTCTGAATTAAGGTAGACTGAAGGCATTTTCAAGAAAAGGAGAGAGACTTTATTAGACCAAATATTCTGGTCTGGGGTATTCCTCCAGCATGTAGACGATATCCTAGAATTTCAAATTGCTTATTCCTGTTTTGATATAAACTTGAATTTGGTCTCAAAGACCCAAGGAGAACACACAGACAGGATGTTGATAAGTATGAGTAGTTAAGATTGATATATTGCTAAACAAGACATGGAAGACGTCTAGACTTGAGACAAGCTTTCTGTCGTAGGCCTACATGAGCCAAAGAAATACAAATACTCATATTAAGAACGATGACAGTGTAGGTTTCTAATTTAGTATAAGCAACTCTTTCATTATTTCACTTGGCCAGATCTAATTCCTTAAAACCTATCCAGACAAAGTAATTCAACTAATATACTGTATTTCTGAATATTAATTTCCTCTTAGCATGCAGCTCTAAGAATAAATTTATTTTGAAGTCTACTAAGTCTTTTTGCAAGCTTTGCAAGTAACATTTTATGCATGATGTGGTAACCTATCCTCAGTTTGTTACAACAGACTTTGAGGGTTTTCTGATATGTCTCCAGATTGTAAGTATAAAGTTTATATATTAGATTGGAGTGAATTAAATAATTTCTAATTCTAGAGATCTGTCAGACAAATTGTGACACTACACGTCCATAACTGTAAAGCCCTTACTTGTAGCTATGCAAACTGAACAGCAAAACCTCTTAGACACTTTATTTCTTCCTGCAGGACTTAAATTTAGGAGATGTTTTCAATTTCCTACTTACCCTTTAAGAAGAGTCAGTGTCAACTACATTTGTGTGGTGGCCAGTGAACCTACGTTACAAGGGACAGAGAGTTCTCAGACAAATCTCTAGTACCACAAGAACCACTTATGTTAGGGTGACCAAAAAGGCTTCTCCCAGGATGCATTGTCCTGTTAGGTTAATCTATCTAAGTTTGAATTCCCCAGTTGGCTGTTTAGCCTCGACCCCTTGTCACTCCCCCAGAGCTCCCCCATTGGTCCCCATTCCCTAAACCTGCCTTTTCCCGCCTGTCATGGGTTAGCATAGTTTGAGTTTTGAGGAAAGACTCCTTCAGCCTCGGAAGTGATTTTTTTGCACAGAGGTACTTACAGCTTCCTCTAGACCTGACCTAACCAATCAACTGGCTAGTTGGAATATTGACAACTTCTTTAAGCCACTTAAGAAGCTTGATACGCCTCTGTGATACACATTTAAGAACGAACGGAGGCCGGGAAGGCTCTCTCTGACTTCCGGCTTTGGGACAGGT
>VXAD01013448.1:1244989-1456993 GCA_013399195.1 Dicrurus megarhynchus
GGCGGCCTTGCTGTGACACTGAGCCACAAGAGAACTGTTTAACTGTTTTCGTGTGGAGATGTCTCCACAGCATGAGCAAGAGAGACTCCTCTCCCTAGGTGGACTGAGAAAGTTCTTAAAGAGATGGTAAACTGACTCTGGAAAACCTTGAGGGTTGTTTTTTCATGTTGTTGGTGGGAGGAGGAGAAGAAGGTGGGGGGAGGAGAAGTGTTCTGAGGGTTTAGTCTAACTTTTTTTTCTGCCTTTTAGTTCTGTTAATAAACTTCTTTATGCTTTTAAGGTTTAAGTTTTGTGCCTGCTTTGCTTTTCTCCTGGTTCTTGTCTCACAGAAGGAAAATAAGTAAGTAATGGGCATTTTGAACCAAACCACTACACTAAAATTGGTGTTTCTGCCTGGTTACCCAAACTGAACCCGCTACACCACCCCTGGATAAAACCCCTGAGTTCAGCAATGTTCTTGTCTTTGCCCCTGAATCTTTGGCAGTGTAGAAGCAATAAATGCTCCTGCTGGAACTCATGCAAAGGCCCTTCCCATCTCTTTGTGACCAACTTTGTACTGAAGCTAGCCGTGCGTTTGTGTGTGCGTGCATGTATGTGACCCCACAGAGCCAGACAGAGGCAGTAATACATTTGGCCATTGCTTTGCTTTAAAGTTAGCACACAGTTTGAAATGCATGGTCTTTCCCTCTGTGAGAGAAGGTCTGGGCAAGTGCAGAGATCTCTTACAAGTATGGCTCATAGGTATTCTACTTTGCCTTGTATATAGTTTTCAGTGTTAGGGCAAATCTGTTCAATGTTCTATCCCACTGTACTTCTTTCTTCATGTAAAGGTTTTGAGCAAATCTATATTTGTTACAGAAATGTGTTCATTATTACAGGAGCAAGTGACTTTTTGAGCTTTTCTACTGTTACTGTGTAACAGAGCATGCAATAGTAATGTTTTCCTTTGTAAAATATACTGTGATGGTATTAGTGTGCCAAATAGCTGCTGGAAAGAATATTCATCAGATTGGATGCAGTATTACTTTAATGCACATTTACTGTCTTGTATGCCTGGGCTGGCTGTATATTATCTTTCTTGGATGTGGTGCAAGGAGCTAACTTGTAAGGGCCAGATGTGCCAGATTATGTGCTGTACGTTAATGCTGCAAATATGCTAATATCTTTTGAATCAAGGTGTGAGTATTCTCAATCATGAATAGTAGTGTATACATAATTTATTATAAAAGTCTACCATGCTGAGATGCTGAGTTCAGGTTTTGGTTTTGGTTTGGTTGAGTTTTTTTCACAGTTTCAGTCTATCTTAAAATTGTGAAGGGGAAAAACAAGTTATTCTAGGAAAAAATTCATTGTTATGTTGAAACTGAAACTTGCAAAACCATACATTAGACTTTGTAGTAGACTCATATTAAATTTAGTTCATACCAACACCACTAACTTGCTATTATCTACTCTGAAATATGACTGATTCCTGTCTTGCCATCACTCATTTTCTGCTGGATTGAATAGAAATTTATGGCAGTTGCTCCATTTTGTAAAGAACATCTATTGTTCATCACGCTCCCAAAATATCTACCTGTGACATGGGTAGAACTGTTGGAGTGGTGTCACTACTTTATACAAATACTTGTCTGAAAAAAGGGACGAAGACTTTATTCCCCCCTCCTCTTCTCTGAGGATATTCAGAACACGCAGCTAGTATGGAGTTCAATCTTTAGTATTAGTAGAAGTCGGTAAGTGACCCTTAAGCTTAAATACTGAACTTGTCCAAATTAAGTTATGCAGCTCCAGGAATCTTGGACAGTGAAATTGTTTGGACATGGCCTTTGGTGAGCCTAAAATTCTGACTGGGAGAATAAAATCATTGATTCAGGAGTACCTTCTGGCTGTCTGGATCTGGCCTTTGCTTTTTCTGATGCTGTGGTTGTTATACTTCAGCCAATGTTAAGAAAAAGCAATCACAGGTTTGTTTAAATGCAACAGAGAGATTTTACAAAAAATTCTCATTTGAGAAAATGTGAGAGGCAAAATTTGTATGTATTATGGCAGAATAAAACTATCAGCAATGCTGCAAAAGTACAGACTGTAACTCGTATAAACTCTGGAATGAATTGTGCAAAGGAAAGGTCAAAATGTTTTCCCTACAGAACAGTGAAGATGGAACATAGATGAAGCAGTTGAGGAAACTGTGTTTATCTTTTCTGTCATTGTTAGGCGACAGACTATGAGACTCTGTGAGATCAGTCTCAAGCACTAATAGTGTTACTGGTGCATACTGGTCTTGGCAAATTATCAGAAAATGAAAAAGGCCTGAAGTGTTTTCCTTTAATGGAAAAATATTGCTATATTATCACTCTCAAGTTTCATTTTATTCACTTTCAGACAAATTTGTAACAAATCGTCATTTCCCTCTTTTCCACTTTTGCTTTCAAAGGGTTTTAAGGTCATGCTCTTTCAGCTGCCCATAATCAATATGGCTAGGTATGTCTGTTATTTGTCACTGTCCTTTTAAAACATCAGCTGGCTTTTATGGCTTCCTTTTTTGTGTTGTAAATTGTAATTGGGCTTAAATTAACAAAAAGCAATACCAAATGTGATAGCCCAGTCTTGCCTACTCTATCTTAAATTAAAAAGTACATTAAAGACACTGAAGATCACACAGTTTCAAACCCAATAAATTTGAGGGCTTCCTTGGGGCTAAACTGGCTATCACCACAACCCGGGTGAATAAAGCATATTGAAAAGAAAGTTAAATTATTTTACAGAACTGCTGAAACTGGAAGTAAAGAAGCCTCTGATAGAGGCTTTTTGCTCAGTATGTGACAAAAAACTTGTAGTGGAAAAACCTCTGAATCATCAATTTATAGAGAGTACCAGGTGAATACTGAGTCTAATTATTGGACAATGACAATAAATGTTGGAAAATATCAAAGATGATAGATTAACAAGAGGGAGTCTCGTAACAAAGGAGTTAATAGGCATTGGAAAAAGGAAGAAAGTGAAACCAAATGGTTTACCAAGAACCGTTGAGAAATCATGCTTTGGGAACACATGCAGTCAGCAGGTAAAATGTTCATGGCATGTCCAGTCCTTGCAAGTTAAAGCCTTGCATTAAAACCAAGCAAGATGATATACATGTAAACAAGGGAGTCAGTGAAATTTCAGGAGATATAAAGTAGTAAAGAAAGCTATCAGGATATTCTGTATGACAAATATGTGAAACACTGCTGTGAGACTGTCCCATTATATTTGCTAGGCTCTAAACTAGTTCTGTTTTCTGGCAGTCATTTTAAGACTAGGAGGAAATTTTTTAATTTAAAACTTTCCTTTACAGGAAGGTCCCTCTATACATACCTAACAGTAACTTGAAAATAAATGGAAATAGAGAAAAAAAGATATATATATATATATATACTGAATATTATTTGTATTATAAAGGAAAATGAAAACTAATGCCCAAATCACAAATTACACCTCTTTTGAAAATTCCTATAAATAAATGTTAGTTTTCTGCACCTGACATTTCAACTTACCTTTTAAATTTTATTCAAACTTGATTTTATAGGAGAAAATACTCTAATAAAAATTGATTGTTCTTAATCAATAAGATTTTCATTTTCCAAGTTGTGGTGAGTTGACCCTGCTGGACATCAGGTGCCCACCAAAGCTGCTCTATCACTACGCTCCTCAGCTGGATATGGGAGATAAAATATAACAAAAGGCTCATGGATCAGGATAAGGATAGGGAGAGATCACTCACTAATTGCCATCATGGCAAAACAGGGTCAATTTGGGGTAATTAAGTTAATTTATTATCTTCAGATATGAGGGAGTTTTTGACTTTGTTATAAGACAATTGGGTATATATCACTTTATCAAGGCATGGGACCCCAAGAACACTTATCTGGATATTTGCAGTAAATTATACTTAAAGAACTTTTTAAGGAATCCTACTCCTCTCCTTTTCTTTATCCTCTCTATTCATTAATTGATGGAGCCCTCCAGATTATTAATTTCTGGAAATGTGAATTTCTTCAAGCAAAAGAAGGAAAGATAAGGTGTTCTATAATAAAAATAGAATCTGAATAGCACAATTTTTGGTGCAGAAGTCTGTGTGTGAAATTTTTCTGGCATCTCATCATGAGCAGTGTACTTTGTGTTCTAGGCTGTTAGTGGTGTTTTAGATTTAACAGGCATCTTGCTAACAGTACTTGTCCCTTGGACACCAAGCTGCTACTAGCATGAAAATGTAGCAATTTTTTTCCCCTGGTATCAGTGACAAAATGACCCAGCTGCTTTACCTATGCAAATTTCAAGAACCACATTTTCTAATACATGGATCACTGGATGAAATAGGGGACATTTGTTGAGAATGGGGCTTAGTGCAAGAAAAAGTTTGTCAAAGACTTGAATAGAAATGAGCTCTGTTCCTAAATTGCATTTGTTCTTTTCTCAAAGGTTCAAAGTTCTTCTATTGTGCTGGACTCCAAAAGATGCCTTTGCTTCATTGCATAAATGTCCTCAGTAAATAGTGGACATGCATTCCTGCTCCATCCAAGTCTCTGCAATACTATATTTAAAACAACAGGTGAAAAGTGAAAAATCTAAAAACTGTTAATCAGTGGATTAATCTGTGCTAATGAATACTCAGCTCCCTTGAAGCCTTCAGGAACCATCTTCAGGAACATCTCTCTCTTCTGAGAGAGATGTTACAGTCAAGTTACTGAGATAACTAAAAAGCTGAATAAAAATTGAGTAAACTTTGACAGAGAAAGCACACTAGGTTAAAGACTGAATTAGAAATGACCAATCTGCTATTATTATGAATTATATCAATCAGTGTCTTCCAACAGGACTGCTTTTGGAGAATGTTCCTGTAGCTGGGTTATTATTTCTCTGATTGTTTTCACTGATTGCCAGTAAGTATCTTAAATGTGTAATTCAACTCTTAAAGCACCTGTAGAACTGTATTTGAAATTTTATTCCTACTCCGTTGTCTTTATGAAGGCAAAAATCCCTTCATTATTGTTTCATACACAACACTCAGGCATCTACAGGTGTTTTTTTCCTAAATAATATCACCTTACAGGAAACTTCCATTTTCATTCTTTAAAAAAGATAGGGCTTTTTCAAATTCTCAAATAGTTGATATTGTCTATCTTGAACAGTTTTTTGTTATGTTCTCTACCAATAATTGAGGTTTTCTGCCTTTCTTCTTACTACGACCTGTAACCTTGGAAGATTCTGCTCATATGTGAACCTTGATGCTGACTGCAGGATCTCAGAGTTTGTACCATGCTATAAGCATCATGGAGCTTGGATGTTCATTGTATTACTTCAAAATCAGAGGAATTTCAAACCAGCAGCTCTGCAGTTAAGTTGGAGGATTCTTGTTTCACATGTTACAGCATTCTGTGGCTCAGAATTTTTCCTTTTTTCTCAGGTTTTTGTGGAGGCACTTGATACATGAAGACAGGAATTTAAGAACTGCAGATCTTGATTGGGATAATGAGTGTTGGGAGGGCTGCTGAAGGAGAAACTTACGGAAATTCCATTATTATGCAACAGATTTTCCAAAAAATGTATTAATAAATCAAGATCCCTGTTTTTTTACTTTAGGCCATTACAATTGCTAGCACATTTAAATAACCTCAAGAACATACCTGTTGCTTCATATGCAGTGAGGCAAGAATAAAACTACCACTGAGAAATATATTTCGTAATACATTTTTCTCATGTTCACTGAAGTAATTTCAACCACTAATGCCCCTCCCTTCTTTGAGATTTTTTTTTGCATACTCCCTCTGGTTTCCGAAAATGATGCATGTAAGCCATAGGGGGCTGGATGGGATTCACTCAAGGGTACTGTGGGAGCTGGCAGAAGAGCTCGCTAAGCTGGTCTTCATCATTTATTATCAGTCCTGGCTAATCAGGGAGGTCCCAGATGACTTGAGGTTGGCTGATGTGATGCCCATCCACAGGAAGGATAGAAGGAGGGTCTGGGGAACTGCAGGCCTGTCATCCTGACCATGGTCCCAGGGAAGGTTATGGAGCAGATCATCTTGAGTGCATTCACACAGCACATACAGGACAACCAGGGGATCGGGCCCAGCGAGTGGGTTTAGGAAACGCAAGTCCTGCCTGTACAACCTGATCTCTTTTTATGACCAGGTGACTCACTTAGTGGATGAGTCTACCTGGACTTCAGCAAAGCCTTTGACACCATCTCCCATGACATTGCCCTGGAAAAGCTGGCAGCACATGGCTTGGACAGGTACAGTCTTCATAATTCTGTGATTTGCATGTATGTGATTGCACATCGAAATAAAATTTTGAATGCTCAAATCATGCATTTGAGCACCTTAAGAAATATATTCCCACTTCTATAAATATTCTACAAACTGTGTTCTAGGAATTTTTAATTTAATCACTGTACTAAGTTTCTTTAGTTTTTAATAACTATGGGAAGAATGTGCTGTGTGAGGGGGAAAAAAACTCCACATTCCTGTATTCATATTTCTCTTGTTTTCATAGTAACTAAAGTGGACTGTGTGGAATTGTGTTATGAAAGGAATCTAGAAGCTGATTGGTAAATAATAGTGCTAACAGCATGCATCACATATTTTTGGGTTTAGTGTCTTCTGTGTTAATTGTTTTCATGTGATGGCTCTAATGGTACCAAGGTATTTGAAGGTAGATTAGAAAGGTTATTATCTCACATCATAAAGACCAGAACTCACAGCAAATTTTTAAGAAAGCTCTTTTTTTCATATTTTATTGTGATAACAAATTTGTATATAATTTATTTTCATATGTGTAAATATTCACATAAGCATTATTATTAACAGTTATCAGGTAATGTTCCACCTGGTCCAAAACTTGAAAAGACATCCATCAGATTCTGAAATGCAGAGAGGAAGGGAGAATACACTGTAAAAGCAAAATTGCTTTTTTGTGAACTGCTGGCTAGCTGGAATTTCTGATCTTTTGCTGGTCTTCGAGATGTGAAGCATGCTATGTTCAGCAGTTAAAATCTTTTCAGTTTAGGATGATGAATTTCTGAAAAACCTGACAAAAGTTAATGCAACTTTTCCAACTTACATTGTAGGACTGTTGATTTAAGTCATGGATATACCACCTGGAACATTTATTTCCTATACAAAGGGACTTATTTGCAGCCAAAACCAGTGCACAGGTGGGCATTCAAAGAGATATATGAAAGTTCAAACACTCTGTTTACAACTTAGCATGGCATAAATCTGACCTGCTGTAGTTTCACTCCAGTCCTGACAGCCCTGTGTAATCTGTGCAGTGTAAAGGATGTGTGGATTAATACTAGAGAATTAGATGCTATCCTTACCTCAGAGCAGCTGTAATTCCACTGCTGCTGGAAGATAATAGTTTTTAGATCAATTGCTTAGACTTTAGGCTACAGGTATGGTGATTTTAAGCTCATGTTTTATGGTGGCAAGGAGACTTATCTTTAGTTTAAAAATGTCACATAATATGTCAGTGTTTTCTGCCATTGGGTGGTAAGATAGGTAAAAGACAAAACTGCAAGGATTTAAAATAGCATAAAAGAGTGTGATGTTATTTTTAACTTACGTTTGAGGAAGTTGTACAGTGCTTGCACTCAAGTCAATTTATTTGGTCATTTTTCAGTCTTTCTCAAAAGACTCAGTATTTCTCAGTGGATCCTGTATTTGTGATAAATGTATGAGATTATTTTAACAAGTGTATCTAGCAGTATACATGATGTGTATATATGCACTGATGCCAGTCAAATCTGAATTAAGTAATTAGACAAATGCAGAGGGAAAAAAACCACATAGGAATAACTAACCTTGATCATGTTACAATTTGTAATAGCATATTACAATATGCTATATTTCCCATAGAATTGTTACAACCAACTGCTAGAAACAGTGATAAATCTCCTCAAAGCTGAGAAGCCTGCACTACACTGGAGACACACTGCAACTTAACTGTTTCACTTGGATCTTCCATGGAAGAAGAAACTTTGAAGAGCACTTCTCTCCTGGTGTTGCTGCTTGAAATTATGACCAGCCCTAGATGTCCTGTAGAAGGTTGCACTGGAGCTACAAATCCAAGAACTATGCTCTCTGGGTGGATTTTTAGAATGCAGGGGAAATATCTGCGTACTGACAACCACTCTTTGGGGCCTACCTACTGTAATAGGCCATCTCCCGTTCTACAGAAATGTTATGAATTCTTTGAGTCTTGCATTGTACACTTTTATCAGCCTCCTTTGTAGCTTACTGGAAGTTTATTTTAAATGTGTTGGTTTAAATGCGTTAAATTAATTGTTTATCCACTTATGTAAGTGATGTTAGCAATGAACCTCTGGGAGAACTGCAAAACATTGCTTGGCTTGAAGTGATTGGTGACTTTTGTGTCCTGGTAGATCTCTGACATTCTGATTTTTGTTAATCAAGCTGTTAATGTAGTGAATTCTTTAAATTTTATATTTGTATTCTAGTAACATAATATTATGCTCACCTGCACATCCAGCTGGTAATTACAGCTTAACAGCGTTCAAGTTTAAGCAGAGATTTGCTACCTAGAAAATATACGGTCACAGAATATCATGAATGATATTGAAATTACCTACTGCACAACTATAAGGCCTCTTAATGACCTCTGAAAAGAAAATTAGGCTTTTTTTGACAAGACTTATTTTCTATGTTGTAGTTGATTGTCAGCTGATGGAGAAACAGTACTTTGAATTGGTAGCAATGTGCTACTTAGAACTAACATCAGGATAATTTAGTTTTCCCTTTTATTCCTTCTGAGTACTGGTACAATATTCAAGAAAAGCAACTCAACACTTAATATTGCTATGATGTGGCTGGATTGGCTTGTTTGATACAAAGCATCATCTTTTGCAAGTGCTGCTATGGTCAGGAACAGAATTGAAAATACGTACTGTCTACACCATTATCTTCTAATCTTTTACCCTCTCCTTTTCCTTTTCATACTTTGTCTGCAATTTCTGTATCCTTCAATTATTCAATAACTTCATTGCCATCTTTATTGTACTAAAAATTGACTCCCGTGAGTTTAGCATTCAAATGAATTAGCATACTATAATACAGGTTTAAGTTGTTAAAGTCTGCTATAGGAAACAGCATGCCCTTTACAGTGCTTAACATTTTATCTGTATGGTTTAGAAAAGATAATAGCAATGTGACATAAATAAAAACATTTCCTGTAAACCTTTTTTCTCTATTAGTATGAATAATTTTAGTATCTGGTTTTATAAGAGCTATTTTTAGAAATTTTTTTTTCATATGCACAAACTCCCTTGTAGCATTCTAATGCTGCCAGTATTTTTATTTTTTTTTCCCGAAGTTATCTTTTCCTTTCCCAGAAATTTCATATACTTAGCAACCTCTATTTTTCTTTTGGTACTACCCACTTCTTTTCCTGTCTGTTAAAAACGGTTATTGTTACTGTCATTTAATTTCTTCCTCAGACTGAGCTTTTACTTACAGTTTTCTTCTTTCATTGTAATAAAGATGTTAAAACTTCCACATCTATTCACATTCACATTTACTTTCCAACGAATTCACTAGTGATTTTCTTTATTCTTGAAAAATCATCTCTTTGAAATACCAGCACCGAGTGGGACCATCTTCTCTTTATCCATATTTAATGAAACCAGGTGAGGATTTTTGATTCTTGGGCAAAAGCTAATCTAATCTCTCTCCTACTTTATTTCTTAAGGAGCAACCACTAAGTTACACGGTTAATAGGCCAGAACAAAGCTAAATAGCAAAATGGGATTGGATTAGAGACCCTTATCAAATAAATTGGAGTCATAAAGTCAAGGACATTTTAAGATACATTTGGAGAATCAGGTGAAAAGAATCTAATCCCTGGGCAATTCAGTTTTTTGTATGTTGTGGAAAATAGTTGTCCTGACCATAGCGATTCTGATGACAGAAAACACAATCTGGAACACTGTCTTCAATCACTACCCCTGGACACTGAGGATACCTTTTCTATATTTCATATAGCAGAATGTGCCCCCCACTCTTCAGTTTTCTCTTTCTGTTTACAAATTCACATCTAGACATGTGCAAATGCAATGTGGACCTCCAGCACCTCGTGTGAGAGTTTGCAGAAGACATATTAACTTCCTATTAAAGAAGCAAACAGAGGTGAACACTGCCATACTACTCTTTTTCCTCTTTTATGGATCACCATAGCTTGGCTAGATTGGCTGGATTTTTTTCAGCAATAAATCCATCCAAGTTAATTTAGGAAATGTTATCTAGGAGTAATACAGGTAAATAACAAATTGCAGTTATCTCAGCAAGAGAAAGAGGTTTAAAATCATGGAATCATTCAAGTTGAAAAAGACCTTCAAGGTCATCAAGTCCAACATTTGATCACCAGCATGTCAACAAAAACATAGCACTAATTGCCAGTTCCAGTCGTTCCTTGAACTCTTCCAGGGATGGTGACTCTACCACCTCCCTGGGCAGCTTGTTCCAGAGTTTGACAACCCTTTCAGTGAAGAAATTCTTCCTAATGTCCAACCTGAACCTCCTCTGGCACAGCTTGAGGCCATTTCCTCTTGTTCTGTCACTGATTGCCGAAGAGAAGAGGCCAATCCCCATCTGGATACAATTTCCTTTCAGGAAGTCATAGAGAGTGATAAGGTGTGCCCTCAGCCTCCTTTATTCTAGGCTAAACAACCCCATCTCCCACAGCCACCCCTCATATGATTTTCTAGACCCTTCATCAGCTCTGTTGTCCTTCTCTGGACTTGTTCCACCACCTCAATGTCTTTCCTGAATTGAGGGGCCCAGAAGTGGACACAGTACTTGAGGTAAGGCATCACCAGTGCTGAGTTCTGGGGAGTGATCACTTCCCTATTCAAATTTTTTTTAATTTGTATCACACTAGTTTGTATTCACAGAATCACAAAATTACAGAATAAGCTGTGTTGGAAGGGACCCACAAGGAGTCCAACTCCTGACCCTGCATAGCACCATCTCTAAGAATCACACCATGTGCCTGAGGGTATTCTCCAAACATTTCTAGAACTCTGTCGGACTTGGTGCTGTGACCGCTTCTCTGGGGTGCCAATTTCAGCATCCAACCACCCTCAGATGAAGAGACTTTTTCTAATGTCCAACCTAAACCTCCCCTGACACGACTTCAGGCCATTCCCTTGGGTCCTGTCACTGGTCACCACAGTCTGCCCCTCCTCTTCCCCTCACAATGAAGTTGTACACTGCGATGAGGTCTCCCCTCAACCTCCTCCAGGCTGAAGAGACCAAGCGACCTCAGCTGCTCCTCCTATGGCCTCCCCTCAAGGCCCTTCACCATCTTCTTTGCCCCCCTTTGGATGATCTCTAACAGCTTTATTCCCTTCTTATATTGTGGTTCCCAAAACTGCACACAATATTCAAGGTGAGGCCACCCCAGTGCAGAGCAGAGAGGGACAATCCCCTCCCTTGACTGGCTGTCGAGGCACACTGTTGACTTATATTCAACTTTCCATTGACCAGAATCCCCAGGTCCCTTTCTATGGCAGTGCTTTTCCTGAAGTATATTTCTTAAATCCAGTGTCTCCTAAAACTATGACCATGAGTGATAGAGCTTTTCAATTTCATCTTGATTAGGTTTACTTATAAGCAGTCTCTGTAAGTACTGACCCATGGTCGTAAGACCAGCAGTAGCCATGGTGGGTTACTTACCAGTTTGTGTTTATCCCAGCAATTTCTTCAGTACTGTAGGTACTTTATGGGATATTTTTTAACATTTGGGAGCAGACATGAACACTGAAGATAATGTGGGGAGAAGAAAAATTGTCAGTCAGGAGAGAATGATGTTTCTTTATTGCATGACTGTTGTAATGAATTTTCATACTAGTGAAAATGCTTGCCCTCTTATAACACCCTAGTGAATGTCCCTGCCAGCAGAAAGGTCAGGTTATAAGATGTGACTAATATTATTGTCAAAGAGCTCATATATTTCAATGCCAGTTTCATTGTGCCTTTGTTTGGCACATATTGGGTGAGAGCAACATGATTTTTCATCCTTTTTAAAGAGTAGATAATGGATAGTACCCATTTAGAGGCACAGTACTTTCATTAAAAGCATTCCATGCTAGATGGATCATACCTATCTGTTTTCCCCTTTTATTTTTCCTGTGACAAGTTGCTTAGGGACACTATGCTACTGACAAAGAAATATTTCCCAAACAAGGTAATGTACAGAAGCCTGTGGGTAAGTCAAGTCCTTCTTCCCTATTCATTCTGCTTTTGAGACAGTATATGTATTGCTTACTATCTTGACAGGCATCCTTACCCTGAAGGCAGTACATCAGCAAATGTCAGGTCATGTGGGTAGCCCCTTCAGTGTGCTAATTGAAGGGGGTTACTTCATAATGGTAATGTCACCATGATTGATATAAAGACATCTTCTATGTGAAGGCAAGTACTTGGAAGATGCCTATAGTTATCTACTGTAGATAAATCACAACCTTATTTCAAGCCATTTTTATGGAAGAAGAACAGACTAGAGAACAATTCACTATCTAGTCCAACTAGATAGAAGTGGATTGGGTGAGATCTGCATTCAATCACAGAAGACCTAAAAGTGAGAAGATTAACTATTGTGTCCTAGAGAAGAGCATGAAGCTTTTTGAGCTTAGAGATGCCACAAGAAGCACTGGATACTCTTACTCCATACCAGCTAAAATGAGGAACATGAAAGTCCAGAATCCAGCCTGAAGAACAAAGTTTAATTTGCAAACAGCCTTGTTTATACAAACATAATCATTCTAAATAAAAGTATATTTTTCCTTCTGGAAGAAACAGACTTAGTTTTGTTATCTATTCTTTTGTGTTCTTTTTAAGGAGGAAGGAAATCTGTAGGGAATGGGCACTAAGCTGAAAAAATCCTCTCTCCTGCTTCCATTTTAGCAAAATTTTCTATGCAGATATGTGTGTTCCTCATGTGCAATGTTTCCCTTCACTATTTTTCCTGCCAGTATCTATTACCTAAAGAAATGCATGTGCAGAGTATGAGGTGTAGAAAGTATTATAACATTTAGTGACTATGGTGCTTGCAAATGTTGTTATCTATTATAATCCACTTGAATTTTTACTGCAGTACACTAATTCCTTGAACTGTAGCTATATTATGACAGTGACAACAATGCAACCCTGGACTTTGTAAAGATAATTGTTTCTATTACTACTCAGGATTCAGCTATTAGTCCAGTGGAGTGGGCATTCAGGTACTTATTGACTTAATTTCTCCCATTACTTTTTTCCCCTCTTTTGATGACTACAGCTATCCAAACACTTTTCTCTGAAAGGCACAGAGGGGTGGCAAAATAATCACAATTCATATATAGGATTGTCTTTTTATTTTTGAAGTCTGTTTTGACAACAGAGAATTTTAAGATGCAAGAGCTGTTCTGCCCTGAGGAGACCTTGTTGACATTATTACAACAAAGTGGTCCTAACTGTAGTTACTATGAACTATTATTTCTCTAAAACATGGTATATTCAGTTACCCAGGAGTAATAACAATAAGAATGGCCTTCTTTATCTACTTACAAAATTGAAAATTCCATGTTACCCTTCTGTTAACTCAGTAAATATTTAACCTTGTATATTTAACTGGTTTAAGAATTATAGAAGTGGTCAGTACATGAAGGTAATATAGGGGACTGGATTTCTTTTGGAAACTAAGCAAGAGCAATCATATTTTCTGCATTTTTTCAAACTAGGAACCCAACCATCCAGTAACCTGGTCTTGGTCTGTTGAGACAAACTTACATGTCAGCCTAATCGATTTCAGGCTCATATATCTTTTGGTAAATCAGATTAGAGAAAAAGAACTGCAACATGTGTGAGTTCAGGGCACAGGGGGAAAAAATAAGAAAAGAAAAGGAAACACTGGGGAAAGCTTGTAGTTCAGACACAGCACTTCTGGGAGACAGGATTTGTGGCCAGAAAAACATCAAGCACGGTGGGGAGACAGAACTCAAGTGCACATCCCACAGTGCTTATAAGGCTGAGGAGCAGGACTTACCTGAGCAAAACTCAAGGAAACAAAACCAAAGTACATTGTGCATTTGGCAGCAGCTGAGAAGGGGTTTTAGGACACATGGTAAAAGAGATCTGGTTTGAAAAAGGGAAGGGAGTCTGCCCCTGGTCAAGACAATGAAGAGCAAATTCAGAGAATTATTTTCACTTTCTCATAACATGTTCTGGATTTAAGTTGGGGCTGCCCAGACAGATTGTGAGTCTCTTCTGGAAGGAAGCCACAAAGTCAGCATGGATCATTTCAACACAGAAAATTTCTGGATAGGTTTAAACTCTTCTGTAATGAATCCTAATGATGGCTGGAGGGAGGTGTTAATGAGTGCGAAATGGAGCCTGGGGTAACAGAAACTCTCTTGATAATGCGTTGAAGTGGAAGCTACTACAGAAATGGAAGTGGCTGTTATGCAATGTCAGCCTCGAGACGTAAACTAGTATTTAACTCCTCTCCTTCATTCTAAATGTCTTTTTTGTTATGATTCCTTGCTGAAAAACATTGTATACTTTGGGTCCATTGTATATTTTGGGTCCACTGTATAGTTTTGGTACTTTTTTTGACCATCTTTTCTAAAAGTGGTCCCGCAAATCAAGATGTATTATAGGTGGCTATGAGTAAAAAATAAATTCAAATCTTTTACTCTGTGGAATTTGGAACATTATACTGAGTACAAATGTTCTAATTATATATTACTCAATATGATGTGCTGTGGATTACAGTAAAAAAAAGAATAAACTTCTGGAAAAGAATCCTTTTATCTAAATCTAAATTGTTCAAAGGGAAAATCAGATTCCATAAAAATAAAGCTGAAAACAGAAATGTAAAGTCTGCATTGCTTGTTAAGATAAAAAAGACACTCCTCTCATAAATGTGGAAGCCAGGCCATCATGGTCATTTATCTTCTGTTGAAAGCAGCAGTTTATCAGCTCTGCTTTGCCCTCTCTGCTTTTTTTCATTCTGTGCAACCAGTTGACTTCCCTAAGGTTTTGCCCAGCTAGTGAAAAAAATAACTTTCATTCTGCTATTTATCTTTAGGCAAGCATTTTTCCATATCAACTTTACTCAGTTCTTATCCTGCACTGCTCATTTCTGGGTATTTTATTTTGCTGTTACAGCATAGAGCACCGAAAAATCTGAACAGTTCATTCCATAATAGTTTGTGGGGGTAGCTCTGTGGCTTTCATGTGAGTGACTGTCTTTCAGCCCCCTTCAATTTAGTTTGAACATACTTGCACTCTCAGAACAAAACAGATGTTATGAAGGAATATTTTGATATTATTAATTCGCAAAATTTCGATGAAAGAGAAATACAGAATCTATATATTCTTGGCTAGAGTTGGATTCAAATTGCAAATTTGCAAAGGGGTTTGATTTTAAAAAGTGTTAGTTCTGCAAAGCAAAGATTCCAAGGAAAAAACTTTCCAGTATTGTGGAATGTAAATCACTTAGAAAATAGGAATCTTCAGAGAGAGGATACCAGAGACAAAAAAAGTATAAAGTTGTCCCAAACATATTATATCTGCATATTTAAGCCCAGATTAAAGTTTCTGCTGCCATCTCAAAGGTCCAATTACAGTTCTTTGCAACATCTCAAAAGGATTCAATTACCTTTGAGTGGCAGGGCTACTTTAACATTTCAGGGCTACTGAAATTAGGTTTCCCAGGTAAGACAGTGGATTGATGGAATTGGATTACTCATGGAGGGTAAAAAATGGGTGCTTAGCAATGTCTCTGAAAAGGTATGTCCCAAGATCTGAGGAAGAAAAAATTCTGCCTAGAATTTATTTGAAACCGTGCTTTTCTATGTCCTTCAAACAATGTTTTGGAGAATTATTTCAACTCCATATCAGAATGTTATCTTTTGAATTATATGGAATTATTGTCATTTGCAAGGCAGTTTCATTGGAGTTGTTAAATATAGGTACACATAATACATTTTTCTTTCATAGACTGGACTACACTTTGACTGGAAATCTTCAATGCAACATCTGGTCTGTTGAGCCTGATGAATGCCCCTCTTCCCAAAGTCACTACTAACCCAGTCTGCAGTTCCATTCATGGTCATCTGCTTACAGACAGATGGTCAGAGAAAATGCTGGCAATGCAGGAAGAGGGAACAGGGCTATAGTCGGTACAGAAATAAGCATTCCTTCCAATATTGTCAGTCCTAGTCAATGAAACATTTCACCTGCATAGTCTATGATAACGTTTCTTTCTATATTGTGTTCTAAGGCAAAAAGATATTACTCCAGAAGTATTTTTACTAATTTCCTATCAATAACAATTAAAAAAATAATTTAAAAATAAAGACAGAAATTTTTCTGAGAAGAAAAATATCCAGATACAAAATCCAGATACAAAACCAGCCATATACCAGTGCCAGAATTTAGTGACAATAGAAAATTTTTGCTGTCCATCATTCTCACCCCTGAAATATATGGGCATAGCTGCATCCCTCAGAACTGACAATCAGACACGTTTAAGCAAAGAATGGCTCTTCACTTCATAAATAAGATTTTTTTTCCCTACTTCTGAGGCCATTCCTTCTGTCTTTTAAGTTAATTTATAATTTTACTCTTTTTACTTCACTATAGAAATTTGTGGGTTTTTGCAGTGAGCATACTTTGTATCTAAGTCTCTTCCATTACTTTTTGCTGTATCACAAGGTTCTTATCTCTGCTTCTCTGTTATTCAATATTGGTATAATGTATTATGCCATTTAGAAAGATCATTCAGTCTTTTATGACTTTTATGCATATGATAAATCACTCTGGATGGCAGTTTTTCTCAGTTCAGAACAGTGCTCTCTTCCATCTCTGCCTAGTTTATTGATAACTATCACTGAGTAAAGAGCTGGCAGAATCTCAATCTGGCTCAAACTGAAATAGTACAAATGAATACTTAAAAATACAAACTCAACACTGAAAATATTTTTTAAAATCTCATTTTCTGTTGAATAACTGAAGAAACATTTAGATCTTTCAAGGAATACACAATCTGGACTATAATATTATTTTATTTCACTACAGTTTTGGAGTAACAATTTTAAGATGATGAAGCTGTGGAGCCTCCCACAAGATGGCTTTGCAGTAATGGTATTTTAAATATTTAGAGGGACAAGATTTGAACACATGTTGGATAAAACAGGATTTTACCGGTGTGAGAAGGTGATCAGTCTCACAAAGTGGAAGGAAGAAAATTGCAGGAAATTTTTTCATGTAAAACATTTAAAAACCAGTCTCAGAAGGATGGATGGTCATTTCTGCATTGACTAGAGGTAGAGTGAGCCATAAAATATTTGTATAACTTTGCTGTTATGTGAAGGTGGTTGTACTTGTTTGCTTTATTGCTACCAAGTGTTATTGAAATATCACCACAAAATTTCTATATTATATAAAAATATCTTTTACTTTCAGCTCAATAGAAGTTTAAAAGATGCATCATGTGGTGAGAAACATTGAGTGAAATAACATTTTCATAATCTTCAGAATTTTTAAAATACTTTTGTCTGATAGAGGCAAAAGTATGTTTTATTTACCCTTTTTCTCCTGTTCTGTGGTATATTTATTTTAATATGAAAAAACAATTAATAAGAAATGTGAGAAGGGTGAACTGGAAAGGATTAAATTTAAAGTATTTGAGATCGTCTTTTTGGTTTTGCCTTTTTTTTCACCTAGTTCAAATACCAGGAGGAGGTACCTCTTTTTAGTGCACTTCAGCTTATACCTAAGTCTATTCCCTTCTCTCATACACCAGAATCAGGCAGCGACACTGAAAATGCAATTATTAATCCAATCAGTGGGAGGTTCTTTCCCTTTCCCCATCTGTTGCCTCCCCTGTGTTTGTCACCATAAGTTTATTGAATGTCTGAGCTGGAGGAGGAGACAGTGCAGTGAGGGAGGTTACTGGCTGGGCATGGTAATTGCCAGCCTGCCTCCTGTTCTGACATCAACACCCCCTTCCCTGTGCAGGCACCAGAGAGGAATCAAATACTGGAGAACCAAATTGTCCCAGCTTTAGTCAAGAAGTATAAGTGGTTAAGGAGACCTGCTTGGGAGCCAAAAAGAATGACCAAAATGTTACTGCTATTTTATGAATGGGACAGCAATGAGTCCCACTCATATTTATCACAAAACAGTGATGTCTTTTCTCAAAGGTTAAAATAGTTTCTGCCACAGTGTCCACTGTAATAATATGCTTACAGTCAGGAGGGAAATAGCTGGTGTGTCAGAGACAAGTCAGAAATACAAGACCATCAACCAAAACAAAGCCTTGTGAGAAAGCAGCAGAAGATGGTGGCATTTGTTGGAAGTAGAGTTTTTGAGAAAATAATAAGTGATGCTGTGACACAAGTGTTGTGGTCATCCATAGATTTACTATAACCTGAAGGCTTATCAGCCACTAGATACTTGCACATGCTATGCTTAATACCTTCTCAAAGGCTCCAGTTAAGCTGTTGGGAGGCACAGCCTTACCCAAAGGATGCATTTCAGCTATGGCCGCAGCGGTCTACTTCTTCTTTCCTGTGACAACAAAGGCCTTAAAATCTGGCTATAAACTAATGTTTTGGTCTAAGGAAACTGTAAGTGTCTTCCTGGGAAGTGCAAGTACTGGCTAAACTAAGCCACCTGGAGAGGAGGTCAGCTTTCAGTGTAAGGGCAGGTGAGAGAAAGAGTAGCTACTCACCTGGGAATGGTGATGCTGCTCAGGGAACAAGGCATGCTTGTGTAAGTCATTAAATCTTATTCCCTCTCAAGTCTAGAGGGCATTAGGTTAAGAAAGTAATCAGAAATACTTGACCCACCATGATTATGTGATGTATAGATACAGGAGGCAATTACTTGATGGAGCTACAGAGCTTTCACTGTTTTCTCATCTTAAGCTCCTCAAAACCATTTCCCCCTCGATATCAGATTTCTGTTTTGTGCAAATGTGCAGGAGAGGGGTAATAGCTGGGCAGAGAGAGTACATCAATCTTATTATAATCCTTGTTTAATACTGTATTTTAACCTGTCTTTCTGATTTCAGAAAGTCCAAACCTATCAACAAAATCTTAGCATTGCAGGTTATCTTGATTAACATGCTTCAGATTACCTGGCTCTTTTAGAAACTATAGTCAAAATGGTTTTAGTTTGAACACCAAATCCAGAAGTTTCTATGTTCCATTTTAAACATTTATAGCATTTCAATCATTTCTAACATTATTATTAAACTAATAAATGTTTTAGCAGCTTGAAATATCTCCAGACTTAAAACACAGTGTTAGGTACATATACTACAAACAACAACAACAACAAAGGAGCTGACAAGTAGCGAGTTAAATAGAATTAATTTCCTTTCAGTTTCCCAGTGAAATCATAAACCAATCAGACTTTTGTTCTTGTGTTATATGATACCACCAACCGAAAGTCCCTCAGTGAAATTATTTCCTTGTAAATTATTGCAGTCCATCCATTATGCTCAAGAAATATGACTTTTTTTTTTTTAAGTGGGTAATATAAAGTAGAAAAAATATGTGCTGCTTCCAATCTCCTGATATCTGCAGGAACCCCAGGGCTGATCTAAGGCTCACAGCTTCTAAATACTCGATTACTTTCAAAAGCTGATGGGTATTTAGGATAACAGAATATGAAAAATTAATCAGAAAAAAAAAGGAGAGAGAACAAAGCAGAGAGATATAAGAAGGATTCTCTTTCTCTAGATATACACTTACATATTTTACCATTAATTAAAGCTTACTTATATTTATGAGTAATCACTAAATAAAAAGATAAATATCATTTGTCTCACAAAATATTACAGTGTAGGTATTCCTGTTCCTAATCAGAAACATCCAAATTAAGTATGGGAAGAAACATCCTGATCTATTCAATATGGCAAGTGGACTTGCAGAGATTACTACAATTAGATATTTCCTTTATGGATATACTCAATGGCCATTTAAATATATTCCTGTCCTCTTGACTTGAAATAGGAAAATTATTATAATTGATATTTTTATTTAACTTTTTTATTTTATCAAAATAAAAAAAAATATTGGAAAAGAAGATACAGGAAGGAAGATTGCAAGTCAGCTTTCAGTGTAGCTGAAAGTTGATTCAGCGACATTTCCTTCAACAAACTTTGAAACATATTACTGTAAATGACAATTATCTCTGTATATCCTGATGGTCCGGTGGATTCGGGGTATCATAAGTCATAATGTCAGAGCTTCTTTCTGTTTTTTTGTTTAAGGTTGAAGTGTGACAGGGATGTGGCAGACTGTAGTTCTTGTTCTCTGAAGAAATTTTTGTGAGATTCTTCTCTCCCACCATAGCCAGAATGAAAAGTCTGTCATTCTTATATGCATGTATAACATCTGTGAGTTCTTTGATTTGATTGATACATGCAGCTGTACTTTTTAAATAAGAGGCTAGGGATTTTTAACTGGTAATGTAAGGTGGTTGTTGCCCAATCAGAAAAGCTTCCTGATTGTAAACAGTAAGGTTTTTTTTGTGCAATGACATATGTACAGCACCTCATAAAAGAATTTAATATTCTTTGAAGACTTGATAAGAATTATTGGAAGGTAAAACTTCTCTTATCTTCTTTAGATGCTTTATTAAATTCATGAGAGATATACTGTCTTCTTGATAACCTATGTTTATGTTTGTTCCAAAGTTTAATTTCCTAATAATTTGTGAGAACATGGAGAAAAGTCTGAACAACAAGAATCATTTTCCTTCCTTCCATTGTCACCTCATTGTCATTATCTCACTTGGAGCTACACTTTGACAGTTTTGCTGTTGCCCTCTGGGGATGGCAGCATGTAGGTGTCTTTTCTCACTGGGGAAAACTATTATAATTGTGCCTGAGAAAGAGAAGGTCTTTCTGGACATGTTATGTAGAGGAAGATCCATAGGGAAAAAAAAAATCTTCAGCTCTTAGGCTGGAATTGAGCTCTTTCTGAAGAACTGTCTCTTCTACCTGAATTGATGGAAAGGTATTTCCTGAACACCTGACTCATACATGTATATGAAATCCTTTCTCCCAGGCACTACAGGAAGTGATTTTCTACACAGTTAGAGCACTAAGAGTAAGACTTCTGGTTTGTATGCTGGACATTTTGTTTTAATTTTTAAGGTGTTTCATGTTTCATTTCACTCAGGCTTTTTGGTATTTCAGAATTTTGGAAATTGAGTACTGTGGTTCTCTCAAGTAAGGATTTAAAGTTTCTGTTCATCAAAGCCTAAAGAAATGCTTCTGGATTTCTAATGCAGAAAAAAAAAATTCCCAAGTTATCTGTGGACCAACATATTTGTTTAGCTGTGATATCAAGTGGTAAGATGAAGATTAATTTGGGTTAGCGAAGCCAAAAATTTTCATATTACAAAAACCTACCAAATGTCACTGAAAACATGTTGCTCCATTGCTGAGTGAGGAATTTGGGCACTGTTTTTATACCCTAATAGAATTGAAATACATTTACTAATATTTCTTTTCCTACAAGTCTGCCTTGTGAACTTCCATTCTTTTTTGATTGTCAAACTTCTCATTACCTCATAAATTATTGGCAAGGTGCCTGGAGGTGCAGTTAAAGAGGGCAAACTTGTGTTTCTACTAATGAATTGGTTTCCCTGTAGGGTACAGGAGACAGTACTTCAGTCTAATGAATGGAAAGCATTAAACTTCAAGAATCTTTTTACTAAGAATGACACCACTTTTTACACAAGAAGAATAAGAAAGCTGGGGAAAGGGTCTATCCCTGTATTCCTCTAGTTGCTTGAGTAACCCCCTCCTTGAAAATGAAGCAAAATGTGAACACTTTTATCCTGTAAATGTAAATGGGAGTAGGCACTGTTTGTTTTATATCTGGAAGCATCAACATGTCAGTGATATCTATTGTTCTGATTCTGAGGTCCTCCGGCTGTTGATTTCATTTCAAGCTGTGCTGCTACTGTGGCTGCTGGTAGCTGAAAGGGCAGCTGCTGGGGAAAAAGAAAGAAAATAAAAAATCCACAATAAAGCCATAAGGGAAGTTATGAAAAGCATTCACAGAATTTTATGCAGGATTTCTTTCAGTTGGTGGGTTGTGCTAATTAAGGATAAATTTTCCATGTCTGGATTTAGAGGTAAGACTAGCATCCAGTCTTATACTCTCAAGTGAAAAGCAGTATCGTTGATAAATGCCTGCTGCCATGATATAGCATTCATAACAATTTCACACACACAGTATTCCACTGAGGATTCAGTAGCTTCTATATTTATGTCCCAACTGGCTCTTATTCAAGCTTTATTTTTTCCCCCAGTGAGTGACTAACTATCCCTGCTTTGGGAATTCTCCTTTATGAATACTTTTTGAAGAAGCCAGTCCCTTAGAATTCACATGTTTATCAAAGTTAGTTGAGGTGTTTTGTTTGAACAACATTCTTGGTGTGACACATGAGGTAAAGAACTGCATTCATACAGATACATATCGCATTAGAAAACCCCAAAACCAACAAACAAAATACTCTCAGTGTCAGATTTCTGAGTCATTTTCCCCCATCTCTTTCCCAGACATAAACATGTCAAAGACACTCGACCATGCCCAAACTACTATATTTTTTTTCTTTTATCTCCCCTTGGATTCACCAGCCAATAAATCTTAGTTTCCTCTTCTTGTTGTTTAGCACTTTTTCCTATACTCTTTAGTTTTCTGTTCTTTCATTTGTTTGAATTTTTTTCTGAGAAACGGTTTGATGCAGAATGGTGTTGCTACTAGGCAAAACTGACACTGGGGCAAAGTAAAGTGACTTAGCATTTATTAGAGAAAGAGTAAGCATAGGATGCAGTTAAAAAAGTTACTAATCAAATTGTGCACACAGACAATACTTTGCTTGTTTTAGTGGCAGAAATCTTGGGGAGTAGCTCTGTCATTGGGAAGAAGACTCCAAGTCAGAAAGAGGTCTTCATGAAATTGGCTAGTAAAGAGTGGAGAAAAAGGAAAGCAGAAAAGAACAGTTGTCATAGGCAATGTAGAATTCATTCCTCATTAGTGAGTTAATGAGACAGCTTATTCTGCATATGTAATGCCATTTCTTCTTTTTTGCTTATGTGTCAGAAAAACTGTGATTTGTTCTAATAACTCCATGAACCTAATATAAGAGTGTGTGATAAGCCACTTTCGTGTGTGATAACTCATTATCTATTCAACAGGGAGTGCTAGAAACTACTGAATAAGAACTCCATGATTCTGAATCAGTCTTGGATTATCTCTTTATTCGAATTTGCAGATTACTCAAATTTCCACCCCTCTTTTGTGAACTGGGTAGACTAAATACAAGCTAAAAGGCTTCATGAATATCTCTCATCTTCACAAAGAGAAGCAAACAGAGAAAGGATACAAACTACGGGAAGAAGGACATGGTTTAAACTCATAATATTGTTTCAGAAAATCTTTGAAGTCTAATATTTAATTACAGGATATTACTGTCAGATAGGATGTAGGTAATAGCTCTAATAAATCTGTTTATTTTTAAATAGATATATTAATGTGAAAATTTCTAACTAAATTTTTCAAGGCCAGCAAGGCAAATACATTAGACATCACTTCAGAATGGCAATGTGCTATTTCTTTTTTTGGTAATCTTCTCTTTGAGGAAGAAGAACAACAGAATGCAGGGCATTTTAGGGGCAGAAATCCTAAAGCAGCTGAAAGGCACCAGGTAGTAGCTTTAGAACAAGCTTCTAAAAGATAACAAAAACTAGGAACACAGAAGAGTAGTTTAACAGAATGTTTTTCACTGACTTAAAATAATGAAGGATCTACAGCTGTTTATGAGCTCAATAAAACTCTGGATCATCAGATATTCCAAAACTATTTACAGCTCTTCTTCTTGTGGAAGCAGTTTCCCACCCCAGTCTCTCCTCCTTCCTTCCTTACATCACAGACATCCAGAGAATTTTGTCCCTAACAAGCAAGATTTGGTATCTCCTGCAGCGGCTGCTCACACTGGATGTACCTCTAGTCTGTAATAGTGTATGGAACAGAGATAAGCTAGCCAAGATCTAAGCAAATGCTATACAGCAATTTTTCAGCTCACCACCAGACATAATTTGCCTTTCTAGGTTGATTTTAAGTCTGTCGACTTAAATACCTTTCTTTTCACTTTCGAGATTAGAATGAATTTAAATTGTGATGGCAACCTCTGCATGCATATGAGTGGATTTACCATTTCAGATTTTGACTAGTTTAAGAATTTATGTAATACTCTGTTTCAGTCATACTTTCAGTGTGTGATCTATGGCTACAAGAAACAGCAAATCAATTTTGAGGATAACTTGTTTTCAGGCATCTGAGGTAAAGTGAGATTCCATTAACTCCATCAATCACCTCCTGAATCGTTTTTCCCTTAGGAATGGTGAAATAACTTGGTGTCCTGATAGATGCTTGAGGCCAACACAGAAATAAACAGAAGGGAAAACCCAGAACAACACATTTCTGTGTTCATTATTATTAGAGGAAAAATAACTCATTAGCTTTCTGATCCACATATTTTTTTCTCACATTTCTGTTGAGATCTGAGGTCATTTCAGCAGACACCTCTTGTCAGTTAGAATTCATAATCCAGGATTTTTTCAGCCTATTTTTCTTCTTCATTATTGTTCTCTGGTAGAGAGAGGCTATTCATAACCTCTTCACAATCTACTTGATCACAGGTGGCTGTCATTGCATGGAGAGAGGAGGGATGCAGAGACAAGATTGGTTAGGATGTCTGGAAAACACAGTCTGTTCTTAATGAAAAGGCTGCTTCTATTTCTGCATTCCAATTTTTTTGTTAATTACTACATAGGAGTGGAAAAAGATACATAGAGACACTCTCGAGCTGAGGACAAGAAGCAATGAAAGTGAGTGAAAGAAAAAGAAAAGGAGCATTTCTTCATCATTTTATTTGTTAAGATAGTATTTTACATAGAAAGAGATTACTCAAGGAAGAAATAGTATCAATAGAAATAAATATTTCTAATAAGGAAAATTTAGAGTAATTATCTCAAAGGACTGGAGAGATCATGCTGGCAAGTTTTCTTCCACTGAATTTCATATTTTTCACTTCTCAATTATATTTTCTCTTGCATGTCTTTTTTGCATTTTGTTGATCACCTTAGATTAAATTTTTCAAAGGCAAATTTACAGTAATTGCAAACAATTGCTAACTCCAGTAATACAGATAAGATGATACAGTCTTGCTGCACTGATAAAGCACTCACAAAAGCTTATTCTTTAAAATATAGTGCAAAGTTTCATGCTATCACTTGATAAATAGGTGAGCACCAGAGTTTTTACTAGGACAACCTCCACACTATTTTTTAAATCAGAGAAGTAAGGAGGAATGGAAAGTCAAAACATGGGAATGGTCAATGACTTGTCAATTACTACAGAGCTTAAGCTTTTATGAATTATATGATTTGGCCTATATTCCAAGCAAAACATATAATAATTGATAAATCAAGCTGTCTATGTGATCTTAACACCCTTCACCAGAGATTTGTGGAGAGACCAGTGAAAAACTGGTTAGGAAGATGGGAATTAATTTTTTTTATAACTAATAGCCTACTTTATAATGTTGGTGTTTTTTTTTTTTTTTTCTTTTTCTGCCTATCTCAGGTTTTTGTGGACTCCCTAGTTATTTCTTTCCCTTTTCAATCATGATATTATTTTCTTCCCCTTTCAACACAGTCTCATAACATTGTGTTTATGCGTCAGCATTTTTTCTTTTCTTAATGTGTGTTTCCTCTTGACTTTTCTTTGTTCCTTCTAAGTATCCCACATAGTTCAGTGCTGTACCTCTTTCACCACACATGGTAACCACCCTGGCAAAACTACTACTGCTCTGCATATGTAGAGAGAGGTGGATAGCAAGAAGTGGAAAGTAAGGTTACAAAAAAAAAAAAAAAAATTGGGAACCAGCTTATAAAACTGGATAAAAAACATGGCTAGGAAAAAACACTAATAAAAAAAGGGAAAAGCCTATTGTACAGGTATGGAGATACTGAAATAGGAGACTGAAGCATTTCATTTGATAGGATTATTGAAGAACCAAGTTTTAATATGTCTGTGAATCAGTAAATTGCAGATACTATAAAACAAAAGCTGCAAGCTAAGGAAGTTACCAGTTAATTTCTGTGATTGGAAAGACAAATGGACAAAAATACTGTAAAAACTTCCACCACTGAAATTACTCCATGCCAATTTTGTGGTAAACCATACTTCTTCATTTTATCTTTCTCTTATGCCTTCTCTTCTCTGATCCGTTTTTCCGTAATCATATTTTCCTTTTTTTGTCTGGTTTCTGAGTTCTTTGTATGCAACCACAAAAGTACCCTTTCATTAGAGTTTCTCCTTCTGAAGCAGCCCTTCCTGCTCACAGTTAATAATACCTACAGGCCTTCCTTCTAAGCCATTTGCCCTTGATCTTGCTTGCACCTTCTCTTTAACTCAGTTGAGGACAATGACCACCTCTGACACGTTACCAGTCATGCAAATGGATTCAGCAACAGGTGGAGCCTGGATTTTATCTGCAGTTTGTTGGTGAGATTATCTGACCAGCTCTGTAGGGGTTGCTCTCTAGGAGCCTTACTCCAAAGGGGTGAAGATGTGTGAGGAACACAAAATATCTGTCTCTAACAGAGCTTCTGGGATGTTAACCAGGAAGCTGATATGAAAGGCAAAATGTTGATACTCAGTGTAAAGCATGTGTGAGTGGTGAAAGAAAAGGTATTTTGCCAATAGTGTGAATCAGAGAAGGGTTCTCTTGAAAGATTGAAAGAGCACTAACATGGTACCTATGAGGAGAATATAGAGCATTCAGATAGAGAGCAGTGGGATGCAGACATGTACAGTACTGATGTTTGCAAAATTGGCATAGCAGCTATCTAAGCACATGCGTATTTCCACAGAATGAATTTAACATGTCTAAACCCTCACTGGGTCCTACCTTTGCATCAGTAGAACCATGCGAAGAATATGTCAGATGCTGACTTTGCATGTGTATGATGGCTAATTAAGTCTTCTACGATAGAGGGGAAGAATGAGATGGCATATATCAGGACTTAACTAAGGCTTTGTCACAACCACAATGCTATCCTCATTAGCAATCTAGGGAAACATGGTAACTGTTAAGAGAGTGTAAAGCTCATTGGATGCCAACAGTCATTGTCTAATTACCAGGGGTCACTGTCAAAGCAGGAAAGTGTATTGAATAACACTCAATCCTTGCCTTTAACAAAAGTATGATGCAGAAGGCGTGCAGAGTGTTTAGACACCCAGGTGCAGCAGTGATGACAATGAAAAAAGCAGCAAGGGCAAAATAGCATAAGTTGGCTATCATAATATTCCCTCTGCAGATGTACTGTATGTTTTGTTCTTCCTCTCCGCAGAAGCTGACAGAGACATTTAGCTATTAGCTCACCAGCTGGAGGGGAAAAATAAAAACCCACCATTTAATGAGTCTGTTTCAGTATCTCTCTGGTGTACCATTAGGACGTTTTGATGTTCTTTTAACTAGGTGAAATTTTTGTTCTTTGTTGCAAAATTAGAGTTGAAATTAAATAAATGGAAGCATTAACAAATAGTTATTAAATTACAAAAAACAAAGTAACAAAACATAGTCTTTTCTTATTTTACAGAGTTTAGAGGAAATTAAAAATTAGACTGAAGGTTTGAAATTTTTTCCCCTGATGTAAATATTGAACAAGTTTGCAGCTCTGCAATGTTGTTGGTTTGGGGTTTTTTTGACCAGCTTTGAAACACATGCACAAAACATGGTGAAATTCTGTTGTAGGTCCTTTACTTCCCACAATTTAATAAACTTTCTATGGTCATCTGAAAATGCAGTTAGAGTCAGTTTCCAAATGTTTAATTTTATTTTGCCAGCTTTATGAAAGCATTTTATTTATTGTTTACAGTATGTAAAAGTATGATGACAACCCTGTTCCCAGTTATTAGGAAGACAGGATATGCAAGAAGAGGTATGACATGAAAAAATCCTGGGTTTCATCATCTGAATCAATTATGAAAGTGATTTTGACTTCTGGATAATAAATAATGATTTAAATGAAATTAGAGCTTGATAAGAGAGGAAAGAAAAGACTTGGCTAAACTAGATATATATAGATATAGATATTTTAGCATGTAGAAATTAACTGTCTAATTGGAATAGCAAAATAATTAATTAAAAAAAAAGATTAAAACCCACTTTTTCTAATTTTGCAAGTATGACCAATGGATTATGAGATATCACAATGTTATTACTGGAATAGAAGGATGGGAAGAAAGAATTACCTGGATTATGGTAGAAAAACCCTGAGTTATATAAAATGAAATAGTTCTACAGCACTTAAATATTTTTGCCAGATATATCTTTTAATACATACTTTCTACTGTTTTGGCAGAGGTTGGGTAAAAATACGGATTCTGTCACAGGTGTTTAAGTGTACCTTACTACCTTAAACTGAGTTCATAAAACTTGGGATAATATATCAAAACTTTCAGGGCTCCGCAAACAATAACCAGATGAAATCACCTCTTGTTTAATGGAATATTGTTGAATAAAGCACACAAAGTCTCCATACAGGCAGAATATTGCAATAAATCTTACAGAATGCAGAAGGGATCTACTGGAAATCCTGGTTTCACTTAAAAATATGTGTTTATTTTTCAGGCACTATTAAAAAAATAAAAATCTTTGTATGGTTGTTACCCAAAATTAATTATATCATCTTCATCAGAATTTTGTTTGTGCACTGGAATATTTTGAAAGAGACATTATTTTTCAACAAGCCATTTGCCCAAGCTTAGGTGGATCCTTGTAGAGGTGAAATAACTCTTGTTTTTGTCTCTGAGTGCATCTTGGTCGGTACCACTAATCTAGTTGTTATATCAGTTCTTTACTGCAGAGTGAAGAATCCCAAATCTTTCTTTAGAGCAGACAGGTGACAGAGAGGACAGGTGAGGAAAGAGATACTCTGAAACAGTCAGGAAGAAATGAAAGATTACCCGGTGGTCATATGATTTCACAGGCTGCTGGAAAGTAAGTGGTGTTTCTGTTGGGTTTTTTTGTTGTTTTTTTTTTTTTTTGTCCCCCTTCAGCAGATAGGCAAGAGAAAATGACTGGCAAGTGCAGCTCTCAGAATTTGTGCTAAATATTGTATTACTTCATCGGTTATCCTATTTGAACTTCTGAGTTAGGGGTTTAAAACAGTTCTATCTCAGAGAGAAAATCCATTAGTTTAATACTGGTTTATTAATGTGTGAATGTGCCATTATTGCCAAGGCCAAGAGTAGCAAAGGCACCACTAAATTTGTTTCTCCCCACCCCTATTTCCCTCTGTACAACATCATCCCCAAGGATCACCATGTGCCCACGACTATTCTCCAAATGCTTCTTGAACTCTGTCAGTCTTGGTGCTGTGACTGCTTGTCTGGGGAGCCTGTTCCAGTGTCCAACCACCCTCAGATGATGAAACTTTTTCTAATAGCCAACCTAAACCTCCCCTGACAAAACTTCAGGCCATTCCATCAGGTCCTGTCACTGATCACCACAGAGAAGAGATCAGTGCCTGTCCCTTCTCTTCCCCTTACAAGGAAGCTGTAGACTGCAAGGAGATGGCCCCCCCAGGACACACTTGGCCCTCCTGGCTGCCAGGGGATGGCTGACTCATGTTCAACTTGCCATCTACCAGGACTCCCTGGTCCCTTTCGACGGTGCTGCTTTCCAGCATCTCATTTCCCAGCCTAGACTATACCCAGTGTTGCTCTGTCCCAGGTGCAGAATCCAGCACTTTCTCTTGTTAAGCTTCATAGAGCTGGTGATTGCATAGATGGAGCGATTGATTCACTGTATTATTATAATTGTGTCCTAATGCTTTCACAGTCTCAACTTTTACTATGAACTCATGCAGCCTTTCTACAGTCAAAGAATCACAGAATCACAGAATGGTCTGAGTTGGAAGGGACATTAAAGACCATCCAGGCAGGGACACCTTTAACTAAACCAGGTTGCTCATAGATCCATCCAATCTTGCCTGTACACTTTGAGGGATGGGGCATGTGCAACACCTCTGGGCAAACTGTGCCAGTGCCTCTTCACCCTAACAGTAAAGAATTTTTTCCTAACATCTAATCTAAACCTACTCTTTCAGCTTGAAACCATTCCCCCTTGTCCTGTCATTGCATGCCCTTGTGAAAAGTGACAGTCGTCTCTATTAGCTGTATGGAAGAGCTCTCTTTCTGACAATCCTGCCAAACAGCTCATCTTCCAGTTCCCTTGTGGCAACAGTGTTCACAACATGGCTTTGTGTCTAAAACATTACTTGTTTTCATCACTTGTAATTGGTATCTTGTAAAATTTGCTGCCTATATTCATTAGAGGAAAAAAGAAAACAGGGTTATATGTTCAAATTCTTCAAAATATTTATTAGTTATTTATTATTAGGAACTTATTAGTTCCTAATAATACAAACTAAACAAGTGCCATTTTTGTTTCTGCTCTGTCTTCTAGACCTTCTGATATTCCACGCTTGTAAGAATTTTCTTGCTTGTCCCCCCAAATTACATATTTCTGTGGTTTATTATTTCGGTTTTTTTCAGTTGGTGGCTATCAGTACACAGGTATATGTGAATTTAACAAAGATAAACAAAGACTTGAGAACATAATATTTTTTGTGTTCAGCTTAATATTTCCATTATTTAATTTTTAATAATTTGTCTTTATTTAGACAGTTAATGTATTTTCAGTGTATTTTTTTAAGTTTCAGTCAACAGTCTCTGTAAGGATTTTTTGTCCTGAATGGCATAACTTCAGGAAGACATGTTTTGAAGGGCAAAATCTTCCAAGTGTGTTTCGCAGTGCTGTTTTCTACATTAAATTAAATGTCACATTACTCTTCAGTTACCTATTCTTATAATCACTGGTTGTAATTTCTCATTATGAGCAATAAAAATTGTTATGTATTACTTTACAATTTTGCCATGTCACTTTTCCCTATCTTTAGTGTTTCCCTAATGTTAGATCTTTTTTAAAGGTTGAAAACTATCTCTTCTCTTCCTCTTCCCTCTGTGTAACATGCACTGTTAACCCAATCTATAAATAAGAGTAAGTGG
Organism: Dicrurus megarhynchus; assembly: GCA_013399195.1. Taxonomy (NCBI): domain Eukaryota; kingdom Metazoa; phylum Chordata; class Aves; order Passeriformes; family Dicruridae; genus Dicrurus; species Dicrurus megarhynchus. The sequence continues at coordinate 1,276,203 of VXAD01013448.1, forward strand.
CTCTGTTTCGAATTTAATATAATTTTAAGGAATCTAATCCCTCTTGTTTTATTGACAAGAATTACAAAAAATGTTGGAATTGCCTTTAAAAAAAATGTCTTCCATCTAATTATGCAGTCTATATATAGGAAACATTCAGTAATGCAGTTATTGGACCAATAAAATCAGTAAACTCCCCAGGGCTCTGTATTGGGTCCTGTTTAATATTTTTATCAATGATCTGGACAAGGGGATTGGGTGCACCATCAGTAAATTCACAGATGACACCGAGTTGGTTGGGAATGTTGATCTTCTGGAGGACATGGAGGCTCTGCAGAGGGATCTGGGCAGGCTAGACTGATGGGCCAAGACCAGTACTGTGAGATTCAATAAGACCCAATTCTGCACTCGGGTCACAACAACCCCAGGCAGTGCTACAGACTAGGGGCAGAGTGGCTGGAACACTGCTCAGCGGAAAAGGACCTGGGAGTGCTGGCTGAGAGATGCTGAACATGATCCAGCTTGTGCCCAGGTGGCCAAGAAGGCCAATGGCATCCTGGCCTGTGTCAGAAATAGTGTGGCCAGCAGGACCAGGGCAGTGATTCCCCTGCACTTGGAATTGGTGAGCCCACAACTCAAAACATGTATTCAGTTTTGCCCCCTCACTACGAGAAAGATATTGAGACAGTTTTTTTCAGCACGAATTCTTAGAAATGTTTTGAAGGTGTATACCTTAGCATTAACATTCAAGATGCTAATACACAGTAGGAGTACAGCAGAAGGTGTGCTGCCTCTGAGAACAAGTCCAAGGAATACCAAAGGGGAGGCTAAATTCAGTGTTACATGGAAGTGTTTTTACCATAAGTTTTGACAACTCTTACAAAACTAGACTTTCATAGACATTAGCATACATTAGTGTGAAATTGCAAAATAGGAAGACCATTTTTAGCATGATTCATGTGGCAGTAGCAGCACAGATATAGATTAACTTTAATGATGCTTTTAAAAATATTACAAAGCACTTACATAGTTTTTTACATGTGCATTAGGGAATCAGATTTATTTGGTCTGCCAAGTAGATAGGTGCCAAATATAGTGAATAGTAGGTGTATAATATGTACAAAAATGAGTACTTTTCCCTTTGGAATCCATTTTCCAAATATCTTGGAAACTAGTAAACAAAAAAAGCCCCTTAGATCATAATTCAAATACTAACGTGTATTATTTGAAGGCAGCTTGAAAGTTTTAAATTTTTATGGAAGCTGAGATCAAACCAGTTACAGAATAATCATGTAGTTCTCCATTCTGCTTGCTTTTAAGACCATTAGTTAAACCATTCCATGTTTCCAAGGCTAACAGTGGTTCACTGATTAAAAGCACTGCAACAAGAAGTTACAATTAAATTAGCTGATAATTCTCTTGAAAATGCATAAAGAATAAAGAATCTCAGCAACCCCTACAAAGCACAGTTGATTTCAAACTTCTTCCTGCACTAGAAGATCCTTTTGTAAATCCTGAAATGTCCAGAAGTTTGATGGGTCTAGCAGTGATGATGTAATGGAGGGGAAAGGTACATACAATTTCCCTCTTTCTTTACCTTCTTTGTGTACAATGTGAAGACAAATCTGAAACAGAAATACTTAGGTAAATGCATCCGCTCAACTACAAATATTTGTCAGTTCTACTTCACTGTGGCCCCAAATGACATCAAGACCTTGCTGTTCTGTTAAAATCTCTGCCGGCCAGGCTGTTCCCAGCCCGGCCTGCAGGTTAACGGGGTCCGATGCCCACGTGAGCCAGCGACCGAATTGATGGTAACTGAGGTTTGCGTGCCTCAGTTTACCAGTGCAGCCCAACGCCTCCTCACAGCATGTAGGCATGCTGTAGCCAGCAGCGGAAGGTACGGAGGAAAGAGTGGAAACTCTGTCAGCTTCATTCCAAGTTTATTTTCTCCTGCCCTCGAGAGGGCAGGGGCCAGTTAGCTTGAAGGGGAGCTAAAGCAGAGAGACCCCGTTTGTTCTCTCGCAGAGAGTTTTAAAGTGTTACATCATCAGGTAGAGATAACAGAATGAACCAATCATGAAAGAAGGTACATGATAGTAAACCAATAAAGACCTCTCAGGGGAGGAACAATAACAAACCAACAAGTAACAAGACAGCTAGAGGGTATTTCAAATCACGCTGACCTGTTAGAGGACTTGAAACTTCTGTGATTGACATGCAAGGGGTATGTTGCTATGCTATAGGACAGCAACACTGTTCTCCATGTAAATACAGAAGAGGTGATGTAAGAAATGGCCCTGTCCAAGATAAGTGACATTTTACAGATAGGTCTGCATAGTTGTTTGCAAACATCGGTTTCAGTGCCGTTCTAACAGCAAGATGCTCTACTGAACCGGAGATTCCATTGGTCTACTGGCTTCCTGTTGTGCCTTCTGAAATAACCCTCACTGAGATCCCATCTGTGAACTGCTCTGCATTTTACCCTAAGAAAAGATGAGAGAAAACACCCTCCAGACAAAAGCTACCCCGTATTCTGGAACAGCAGTAACAACTCTTGTAGATCCTAGGATGGAGCACCTCTTGTATGAGGAAAACCTGAGAGACTTGGGGCTGTGTAGCCTGGAGGTGAGAAGACTCTGGGGAAACCTTACTGTGGCCTTTCAGTGCTTGAAGAGGGTCTATAAGAAAGATGTAAACAGGCTTTTTTCAGGGCCTATTCTGATAAGACAAGGGGTAATGGTTTAAATCTAAAAGAAGGTCAATTTAGGGAGTTGGTCTTTTCGGGGTTTTGGGGGGTTTTTGTTTGTTTGTTTTACAATTAGTGTGGTACGAGACTGGAACAGGTTGTCCAGAGAGGTTGTAGGTGCCCCATCCACATCCACTGGAAGCATCCAAGGTCAGCTTGAATGAATGTCTAAGAAACCTGATCTAGTTGAAGGTGTCTCTGCTCATCGGAGTGTTTGGACTAGATAACCTTTAAAAATCCCTTTCAATTCAAACTAGTTTATGATTCTAGGACCCAACAATTTGTTATAGAAGTTGTCTTTTTCAAGTGGCTCATTGAACAGATTTTTTTCATCCAAAGATGAATCCTGCATTGGCTTGTTTTATTTGTCATGAATACATTTTCCTATTTCCAGAGAAGAGAGACAATGTAGCATCTATTATTTTACAATATCACCTGCTAAAAAACCATTATTGAAAGTTTTATTTGTGTAATATATAGAGAGGTAAAAACAGGGAATGATTCATCAATAAGATTATACTAGTCATCCTACAATCAGGAGTGTATCTCATTAGGTGTATAAAGATTAATCACTTAGTAAAAGGTACAGTATCATTCCTTAATTCTTGCACATGATAATGCATATTAAAAAAATATTTTTACGTAAACAAGACAAAATCATATGTCACCTTATTAATTTTGTTTCTAGGTCTATAGACTGAAGAATAAATTTAAGGGAATTCGAGCTACATATGGCCTGTAGGTAAGATTTAATTTTCAATTGCTTTTAGCATATTTATCTTCACAAGCACTAAAACAACCCTTATAATAATTATGAATTAAAATATACATCAAGAGATAAATGTGCACTTAATTTAAAAGATTTTTCAGAGCAAACACAGTTTAAAACTTGCTTCCTAGTAAATGATGTAATCATGTTTTCATATTAGTAATTTTTATAAGGCAAGTAGTTTGTAAACTTACACTCCAGTATTCATGCTAGAACTGTAAAAGACAAGATGAAACATGATTTGAGCACCACGGACCAGAAAAAAATACGTACTGAGAGTGGGTTATTTCCAAGGCACACAACACAATTTAAAATCTATGGGACAAGAGCAAGGTTCACTTATTTCTTTTACAGTGGTAGCACTTACTTCAGAAAAGTGAACATAAAATGTGATTTGTTAAATCTGCACTGTTAGGATAGCATACCTGCTGTCACCAATTTGTAACCTGCTGTCACCAATTTGTTATCTATTTCTCCTACGTTTAGGATCCTCTGCCAGCACATGAAATATTTCCTTTTCTTTTCCCAAAGCAAATATATTCAATGCAATAGAAGTTTTTATCCTTCAACTCAAGCATTGGATAAATTGAAAGTAAAAATCCGCAAAAGCCAAATTAGCAAAATATTGTTTGTTTCCATTCTCAGCTTAATCTCATTCCATCGCTCTCTTTTTTTGCACTTTGCCATTATCTTGTGTCTTGCAGGTTTTTTTTTTAAAGCAGTATCTCCTCTGAGAACCATGCCAGGGAATCCTTTATAGTATATGAAAAAAATCCTAAGCAGCTGCTGAAAATATCTCTACTTCATGCTGTTATTTCAGTCTCACGATGTGCTACTTCAACATTAGAAAAAAAAAAAAATTAGGTACTCAGTCTGATGGATCAGAATGGGGTTACAGTCAAGATTAATTTCTTAGATGTTATCTTGGAATAAAATTCTTTACTTCAGTACTTGAAAGGCAGACCCTTAAATGGGAATGGTTACCACAACGGCAAATATAATCTTCATGTTATACACTGGGAGAAAAAAAGGAAAAGGTTTTGTGCAGAGAAGAGGTCAAGCAGTACTGAAGGTTAGATGTGCTTAACCCTTCCCTTATCCAGAAGGAAGAGGTGTGGCTCATGTCACCTATCAGTGTCACAGGAGTGCAATTAAAATATTTTTCCAGTTACAAAGTTTCCCAGTGTATGCCTGTGCCACTTACATTTTTCTGAACTATTAATTTCTCACATTTTTATGGTCTTTTTATTTAAGATATTGTCATTTTGTTTTTTGATTTGCTGCTTTTGTTTTTATGGAGGTTTGGGTTTAGCTTTTGTTTGTTTTTTCGTTTGTTTTATTTTGGGGGTTTCCCCAAAATATGGTATAAATGTTAAAATAAAAAGATGGGTGATAGTAAAAAGGAGATGCAATTACATTTTTTTTTAAATTGTAGCTTTGATAAAAGGCCATAAATAAACTTACTAAAAAAAAAAAAAAAGATAAATTGGTTAGCTTTATTAATTTTGCTTTGAATGCACTTTTCCTAGCTCATAATCATGCTCAGGGCAATACAATTCTTCAGGAAAAGGTAACAGCTCAAGAAAGAAATAAAACCCTCCTCTTGAATTTGAAAATGAATAGGAATTAAAACCACAAATCTCCTCTTAGGTTGTGACAGGTAGCATAGAGATTTCATATGTACAGTTTATAGCATGAGGAACCTCATTAGATAATGAAGTTGCTTCATTGGGAAACTTGCCCCCACACACAAGCTGGTAAAATCAGGAAAAGCTGATAAAAGTTCTTCTTTCCAATATGTTTTAGCAATGATGCATCACATCAGCCACCCTGGGAAAGATTTTTTCCTCTGCACAAAGAACTTTATTTTGTTACTGCCAGATTATAAAAATAAAAATGCCTCTGTTGTCTGTGTGCCCAATTTACCTCCTGAAACACAGTTTCACTGATGTCACAGATTTCCTTATTGTCCAATAGATAGTGCCTTTATTTGCCTGGGGAGAACAGAGGGAAGTGTATGGGAAGGATGTGCTGGTAACTTTCCAAACCAAGGCATATGATAAGGAAGACCTCCTTAATTGGTATGCTAATTATTTTTATTGTGGAAAACCATTTCTCAGATGCCTGTGGTGACAGAATAAGAGAAAGGACCTCTGAAGCCGACATGCAGCAAGAAAGAAGTATGAAGTGGAATAGAAACTGGCAATAGCAGCTGAAGATATGGAGCACCCAAAACCTATAGAACACTGTAAAATGAGAGCTTCGGTGGATCGATGCTGCCACTGCAACAGAACACGGAAAAAAGGACAAGGTTTATATATTTCTTTCAGCCACCATATGGCCAATTGTTGATATTCTCTGACACCACAGGCTTTAAACTCAGACTACAGGAGAATATCAGCAATGGGTAATAAAAAGCATTTCATACTTTATCAACCTTGTACTCACTTCATGCTTTGCTATCAGTTATACGATTACATCAGCATGTCTGTCACCATTCCATACATTCAAAAAGCTATTTCTGCCTTAAAACTGATGAAGTCAGATTAGATTCTCCCACAACTGAATCAATTCCCTGTGGGTTAAATGGGTGGTGGGACATGTGTCTCTTGCACACACACTTATTTTCGTCAGTTATACTAGCACCATGCAACAAAAATATATATACCTTACTTATTTTAAGTTAAAGATGGCTGTAATTTCGACAGAACAGTTATTTAAAGATGTCTTTTCATTATCTGAATTGCATATAGTCATACAATCTTTCCATAATGCACAATGATATGTCACTGAAAGTTTTTAAATTTTTTTGGCATAAAACTAGCTGGCCATGGTCTTGGCATGTATATCCACCACAAGTTATACAACAGTTTATTAATTGGCAAGAACTTAGGATGATCTGAAGTGCTGGGTGCTACCTTCAGGTTATAGAAAAAAAATCTGAAGTTGTTAGTAGGAACGTTAGTATATATAACTGTAATCCTAAAAACTATTTGATACAATGAGTGAGATGTTAGTTTTCAGTAAAGGAAGGTAAGGGGTTTAGCTCTTTTCCAGTGCTAGACAGACAAAGGGACAAAAGCTGTACAACAATTGACAGCTGCCTTTTAGTTACTTGATCCAAGTAAATCCATTAGAATCAAAGGGCAGACTAACAAAATGGATGGTGTCTCTTCTCTCATAAAAAAATCTTAACATTATAGTCTCAGTGACAGAAAATTTAAAACTCTGCTTAAATGATTAGAGCAAAGTGAGCTTACTATTGAGATTTTAAACTGCTAGATAAATATTACTCTAATATTTACTGACATTCTGTTTTGGAAGGTGTTGGCTTTAGTTTGCCTATGAGTGAAGACAAAAAACACCAAAACATAAAATAGGGATTTCAGACAATGTAAACTGATATTAACCAAACGAACCAACCAAAGGGTTTTCCTGGAAAATCCTTCAGAAATAAAATACCACGTGGCTTCTAAGGACTGTCAGTACCTAAAGGATTTGATATTTGGGGATGACTCTTTCACGGTAAGAGATTCTTCCTCTTCTCTGCCATGTATCAAATGCCTAACCTCTCCCTTTGCTTCTGCATGTGTTAGTCTTGTCCTTAAATATTTAATAGCTTTGTACCTTTTTTCATCAGAGAAAACAAGAATGCTTAAAATGTATTATGAAATAGTAACTTTTGGTGATAATCTTCAGGTAACTAATCACTCTTTGCTACTGATTACTGTATCAAAAAAGCACAGTTCAAACAAAAAAACTGGTGTAAGTAATTACTTGTTGTAAGTTGCATAAATTACTCTTATAACGGAATACCTATAAATAGTTAGTACATACCACCTTAAAATATACTTGTGAGGAGAAAAATATTATTAGTTCCATTATTTGGAAGACACAAAATGACTCACCTAAGGTTATTTGGCAAAACAAGGACTAAATCATGATCCCCAGCTCTCAACCCAGTACCTAAACATGGACATTTCTGCCTGCTTTATGTTATGCAGAGGACTCAGTCAGAAAGGTAACACACTTGAAGAGGATATGGAGAGGACCTGGGGGAGACTGTCACTGAAGTATGCAGAGCCAAAGCCCCTGCTCTTGGAACATTCAGAGGCACATCATTAGGTAGATGTAATACCTTATCCTTTGTTTGAACCTCCTGTCCTCTTTTAGATTCTTAACTAAGGTCTGAACTGAAAATAAATGTACTGTGATACATTGAATGTCCTAAAGTACAGTATGATAGGCAAAATTTTACTCCCTTTTTCTTGAAAAGGCTAACTAGCCTACACTGCAAACTGTGCATATATGCACATCTATTTTTATATCTATATATACAGATATATATAACTTTCCTTGTTATATGAATATATGTTATATGAATATATGTTATATGAATATATGCATCTTTATGAAAATCTGTGTATGTGAATTTCTGAAGGCAAATATATCATGTCAGTAATATGGAAATTTACTTAATTAACATGAAAATTGTATAACTCATATTTATGTTTTTGTATGTGCATATGTACCTAATATAAACACCTTTTGTTTTGGCTGGGTTTTTTTGGTTTGTCTTTTTTTAGAAAACAGAATCTTCAACACAATACCTTTTTTATTTTATTTTTAAATATCATTTTCCACTGGTGAAGACAGAAATATTTGCATACTTATTCAATATAGTTACCCAGAAATTTCATAACTGTGATGCTGCATCTCATTGCAAGTCTATTTCTACAAGCAGATGAGGTCATTATGTAGAAAATTCTGTGCAAAGTTATGTGTTGGCTACATTTAGTATAAACTGTAATAGTAGTTGGTAGAGATTTTGAGCCTTAGGCCATAAAATTCAACAAATGCAATCATTCTTCTGGTAACACTAACATTAACTCAGTTTTGGAAAGCTGAATAACTAGACACACTGGTCAACTCTTAAAATTCAGTATATTTTGACAGTCACTACATAATTGAATCTGAAATGTTTCATTTATTCTTTATTCTGCATGGATGGAATGTCAAATCAGAATGACTTAACTGTGCATAAATTCTGACATTTTAGGGAGAATGACTATGGAAAAATCTCATTAAACTATATGGCATTTTCCAAATTTGGTAGGAGCCTCTTCCAGGTTTGACTACAGACCTTCTGGGGTTGGAGTAATGCCACAGCAGAAGATAAGCTGATGGAAAAGGTGAGGAGAGAGGGCATCACAATAAATGCACAATAACTTCACAGTAAATTCCCCAAAAGGCAGAGTTTAATTGCTAGGTTGTTCTCTCAGAAGAACTTACCTCCTTTTTGTACAGTCAGCCACAGATGTAGAAGGTTACAAGTTGATAGAGAAATTTGACTAGATTCCCTTTACTGCTACCATGGCATTTGGAGTCAGTTTTTTAAAATGTGAATGTCTGGACATGAAGATGTACACCTGCTAGGATGTGTACGAGAGCACACTCTCTCTGAAGAGTTCATAGGCAGAACTGCTTACCTCCCAGTTCTGTACTGGTGGCTTCCATTCCCATACTTGGACCATGTGTGGATGCCAAATAAGGGAATTGCTAGGAAAAAAAAGGTGAAAAGAGACATAAAGAGCAGAGCTGGAAAAAGTACATAATCCTAACTCCTCTTTCTTTCTTGACATAAAACCTGTGCTAAACAGAATTGCATGAGATGAAAAGAGAGTAGATAGAAGAAAAATACCTCCAGACACAGCAGAGAGAGTCTTGTCAGGAATGTGTCTATTCCTGAATGAGGACTGAAATGTGACCACAAAGGGGGCATACATCACTGCAATAAGGCAAACATATTTGCACATTTTCAAACATATGACCAGATAACTGGTAAACAGCTAAGTACTTAAAAATAATCAAATGGCTAACTAAGGAATAAAAGGCAGTGAGTGAAAATAGAAATGTCCTTTTTACAGAGTGATTTCAATTATAATACCATTTACAAGGCTGTGAGGTCTCTGAAATACAGCAGTGTGAGTTAGATCAGAGCCTGCCTGGGCTCTGTCAGGAGAAACCTGTGTTTTGGCAGTATCCAGCAGGTAAACAAAGGGAAGGCACCAGCACTGTATGAACTGGCTGTAACCCTTGGCAGCTGGTTGTACAGAGATGGGCCCAGCAGCACCAATGCCCCCCCTCCTCAGAAACTGCTTGCTGTGATTCACTGCACTTAGTGCAGTCATCCCTGTATCTCAGCATGCATTAGCTGGAAGAATAGGATTTGACTTTATGACTAAGATATTTACAGTCCTGTCAAAACCCTGACTTTCCTTTGTACTATTAGGAAGAAGTACGTACCCTTTGGGAGGGTAGAGTGTTCTATATGAAAATGGTTAACTCAACAGAAAGATGCAGCAATGAAAAATGGGCAGTGAAGAGGAATTACACTGGTGAATCATAGTTTTTTGTGGTTGAAACTGATAGCTGTCAGGTTGGTCAGTGATGATGACAATGGCCACAGGTCTATGTAAAGGAGTCCCAGGGCTTGCATCACTCTCAGTATCTCAGTGACTTGACAGGTATGTGGTCTTTGATACATCCCTGTGCATTACTCTGGAGGTAGTTGAACAACTTATTTGAAATATCAGTCTTTGGTGAACAGTGGGAATTATTCCAGCAGCCTAGAGAAAGAGTTTTTATTTAAGTTTTCAGGTTCCTGACATAACACATAAGTTACCCTAATAAAAATATTTTTAACTTTCAATACATTTTAAATATTTTATTTTACTCATATTCCTATACATAAATGAAAAACTAAAACTATTTTAATTACTCTACTTGAGAAAAATATGCAAGTCAGCATACATTATACCTTTCTTCCTTCAACAGTATCATATACCTAATGATCACCTTTTCTATCTAATTTTTCTCAGCTCAGTAACAAATTAACAATTAACTTGTATAGTTACGAAAAATGCTGTTGGGGCCCCAATTCCATTAAGGGGTTTTCAGCTGACCAACCCTGTCTGGGGTCCCCATCTGCACCCCTGGACACCCAGTCCCTGCCTGATCTCTGCCATAGGCATTCTTGTCTTTTACCCAGTCTTCAGTCTTTTTCTGCCCCTGTCCTGTCCTCCGCCCGCTGGTGTAGTCCTGTCTCCTGCTGGTACTGGACTGGAGTCCCTAGAAGGATCCAGATCCCAGCTCTGTCTGGCCTGGGATAGTCTGGGGCTGTCAGCAGACCTTGCTGATGGCACCGTGCTCTGCCCACTCTGCTCACCCCCACACTGAAGAGCTGTGTGCTGGCCCGCAGGAGCACTGCTTCTGCTGCCCTGACTTCACCTCCAGGCTTGTATTCCCTTACAGAGCAGCCCCATGCCTGCTGCTCCTTGGCAAGATTTTAGGCATGAAAAAAGTAGTCAGCCGCTCTGCTGTGTTGTGCTGTTGAATTGATCTCATTTCAGTGCAAGTTAACCAGGGGTTACTTTAAGTATTAGAAAAGACTAAATAAAATATCTGTTATACTCCCATCTTTCAGTGCATTTTATAAATACTTAGAATTAAACACAGTAGTAACTTAGGGAATTCCTTGGATTCTGTGACACAGCATCTTTTTATAGATGGAGTTAGTTTTGAATGGGTTGTACCACATACAAATTTATACAAAATGCAGAAGTCCAAGAAAATTTCTGAATAATGAATGTTAAAGAAAATATGCTGATTTGTGCAATAGAACTGTAATAATTCCTTATCAAGGCAAGTCAAATCTTCTTGGGAGTGTCTTCAGGAGTCACAGAATATTGTCTGAGTTTATGTTGTCATATTTGATTATATGTCAGGAATTCTTGATGCAAAACTCTGGTGTAGGAAAGATGTAAGACTTGAGACACTCCTTTAAAGAAAGAACACATAAAATAAAAGTGGAAGTGGAGATATTGGTCGAGAAAGCAAGGGCCAGCTGAACTCTTAGGGATTCTGGAAATACTGCATCCCACCCTGGTGCTTCCAGTGCAGGGTCAGTGCTCACTGAACAGAATTCAACAGAGGACCCCAAGCTGGCCGGGGTCTGGAGAAGTCCTACCAGGAGTGGCTGAAGCAGCTGGGCTTGACCGGCCTGGAAGAGAGTTTCAGGGGGACCTAAAAGCAGCCCTTCCGCATCTACATGTGGTGATCAAGAAGACGGAAAGAGACACTATGAAGAAAGTTAACTCTACTCCAGACAAAGCCAGCAAAGAACACAGCTCGCGTAAGTTTCCTTTCCTGATATGCTGAAAGCTGGAGAAGACTTCTAGTGACAAATATAGCGGTGCATAGTGGAAGGCTGAAAGTCAAAGGCAAAAATTGTAAAGAGGGACACTCAGGTCAGATGTAAGGAAAACGAGGTCCTTCCTGAGGACAGCCAAGCTGCGGAACAGAATGCCCAGACAGGCTGGCAGTTTTTGAGATTGCCCTGAGCAATCTGGTCTGACCTCAGAGCTGGACATGCTGTGAGCAGGAGATTGGTCTGGAGACTTCCTGGGGTTCCGTCCGACCTGGATGCTGCTTTGATCAAACTTCATTTCTCATTTAATGCAGTAATAATGGTAGAGCTGGAAACAATATGGTTCATAATATATTGATAACAGAACAAATTCATGGCTCACATAAATCAATAAAGGTGCAAGCATCAGAGAAATGTTTCATTTCAAACAGAATTCACCAATGTAGCTTTGAGCCTATTAGTCTAACACAGGGACAGAGAATGGGCAGGAAGGAGAACAAATGAAAAACCAAGGAAGTACACACTCAAAATCACAGGCGGATGAAAAAAATTTCTATCTTTTTTTCTGCTGAAGGAAAAAAAAATTAGAAAAAAATTTAAAAATAGAAAATTTGAAGTCTAAGGAGAGTACTTTTCAAGACAAATAAAATTTTTGAATTTTCAGGAGTCATATTTTAGACTTAAAGTGAAATGTCTGCAGTGTCATTTTAGATTTAAAGTAAGAATTAAAGGAATTTATTTTTACAGAAACAGGATGGTTTACACATACTTAATAAACAGAGTGTGACAGTCTAACATTTGAAATTTCTAAGAAACTGTTTTCTGAGAGTTATGCTGAGGATAGCAATCAAACAATTTTACTCTCCCTATAAGCATCTGATACATATTGAATATATTTACAGAGGTGGTGGGCTCTAAAGCAGAGTTGGGATATTAAAAAAATTGGCAGCGGTTTGTTCATTCACAACTCCTAAAAGATTAAAAGCTTTTCTTTTCCTCAGTGCCCCCAAAAAGCATTAACCTGCTGCTCTGGGTGACTTTCTAAAGCTTATAATTGGCCCATTCGCGGGAGCTGATCAGCAATCACAGAACCCATGCAGAGGGAGGTCAGGGAGACAAGTCCATGTCTCAAAAGCACACGTTCAAGAAATCCTGTTCTCTTTTTAAAATAATAACCCGGCAATTAAAGCCGTGTGAGCAGCCTGACGCCGTCCTTTCGGAAAGGCCTCAGACCCCGCTAAGCCCCGGCGCGGTGGCAGCGGCCGCGCTGTGTCCGGGCGGCGCGGGCGCCAGGGGGCGCTGCAGCCCCGCGGATGAGGGGAGGCCGGGCCCCGCCCNCAGCGGCCCTGCTCGGGACAGCACACACGCACGGCCCTCTGACTCCTCACAGCGCCAGCAATGGACGGTGGGGGGTAGGGAAAAGAAAAAAACAAAGCGCTCTGAAATCTTTCTCTTTGCAGAATCAGCCCTCGAGCTTATTGCAGCTTTCTTGTCCTCCCAGCGCTCATCCCTGATGCAATTTAAGAGGTAGAATTAAATTCAAGGCTTTGACTGTAGCTACTGACATTAAATGGTGCAAGCTTTTGTGGAACCACAGGACAAAGACAAAAATTGACTTTGTCTCAATTTGTTTATATCTTGATTTTTAAAAAAATTGTCATATTTCATTGTGGCGATGGAGTGCCTTCTTTTCTGATTAGAGCACAAAGCAATATCTTTTTTTTATAGTGCCATTTGAGTGAGTATGAGTATATAATTTCGGTTGCTTTCTATCTTAAGAGTTTGTTAATGTAAAAAGAAAATCCTGTGCAGAAGCTGAATTAGTATGATTGACAAAGAAGCTGCTATACTGCAACCTTTTTTTTAAAAAGAACCTCAACCCTTTTGCAAGTGCACTGCCTCCTAAAGAGGTTGCAATTGCAAACCCCTTGCAATTGCACCCCTGAAAATAAATTGCCATTCGAGATATTTTGTTTCTTCAAATAACGGTATGTTTATTCAGTTGACAAATAGTGTCACGAATTTCCTGGTGACCACAAAAAATAGGTGATTATAAGGATAAAGAATTTGTGGCAATATTATATTTTTTCCATTTTTCTGTTGTGCCAGGGGTCTTAATTTTCTTCTAAGTTTGCCTCACAGATGTGGGATGCAACATAAGCAGTGGACGTACAGTGTGGCATGTTCCAGTCTGAATTTAATACAATTCAGATTTTCATGGTTTGTTCAAACATACTGTGTTGCAAGGAACAGACATTAAACACCCGTGGCTCTTAAGCAGCTCTGTACAAACGTCTTTATTCAAATCAATAAAATAAATTAGGCTCAAAATGTATGAGATTGCTGATATATAACAATATGGATTAAAATAAAAATCAAGATTTCATCCAACCTACCTTCCCTTTACTTGTCTCCAGCTACCCAAATGCAGTGTCAGTACATCTGCTTGTGCATTGTCTGATTTATTTTTGCAGCTTGACTGCCTAGCGAGGGCTAATTATCCACATGAAACTCTGTACCCCACTGAGGTGGTGCCAAGAAAGCAGAGATCTATAACCATTGGTTCTGTAGCCATACTGTCTTGCCATGCACAAATCAAAAAGGTCAATCTTATGCACTCTGCTCTGAGTGTGGGTGAATACTGGCAGGAGCTCTGAGTGCTTGCTGGATGCTAGGTACTAACAAATGGAGGTGAGTGCTATCTCTGATACCAGAGTAATTACAGTGCTCTGACTTTTTTGATTTAACGTCAGAACTGAAAACTGATTGATTAATGCACATATTCCCTTAGCATTTAAACATAGTCATTTCCTGTGTGCTAGCACTAGTAATAGGTGTTAGGAATTCAATGTAGTCTTTCAGAAAGAAGATATGACTACCATCCTTCACTTACGCTAGTTATGAGAAATTACTCAAGCTTTTTTGACAGACTACTTAGACGACTTAGACAAACTACTTCACCTTCTGTGTTCAACTGGACATTCATGGGCTGAGGAGTACACGTTCCTTCATTTATATGAAGCTTTGAATGCAGACCTTTATGCCTGGGAAAACCAAGTGCCTAAGAGAGAAAACATGATGCACAGCAAGGTAAAGGTGAATGGCACTGAGAGTTGTAAAATCACAGAAATTAGACCTGGAAAGGATGTCGAGTTATTTGTCCTTTTCCACCTGATAAATGTTTACATCTAAGAAAGAAAATTTGCTCTGGGTGCCAGCTTGAAAGGTTTTTGGTGGAATGATCAAGGAAACTGCAGTGGTTCAGAAGCTTGCTCGTTCTTTGAAAGTAAACAGACGACATCAAAGACATCTGACTCCATCACCACCTTCCTCCTCACAGAATCAATACACAGTGCCCTGAGCTTTGACCAAGTACTCTGGTCAAAGACAGTAAATTTACTCTGTGAAACTTCATCTTTACCTTGATTCCACCAGATGACAATTTTACTATTTTTCTGCCAGACAAAGGTGACTAGTCATCTTCACATCTTAGGAGAGATGTCATAGTTGCTAGTCACGGATGAATGAAAAATACAGGGTAGTGATGACTCCTGGCATAAACTAGATACTGGGTTTGGAACAAGGTCCTTCAGCTCTATCTGTCTTGCACCATCAACAGCTTAGAACTGAACTATACTTCGTGATGTGATATGCAAACGTTTTCCTTGATGCTACTGCTTTTAGAATAGGTGCCTTCTATTTGTGTAAAGAGTATGCCTCTACTAGCGATTTCAATGGAAAATGTTTGCGTGCCTCTTCATATAAGAATGATGAATGCTGGAAATATGTGAAGCTAGTATCCCACATGTTAAAAGCAGATGGGAAAACTTCTGTCATGGTTTTAATAACAAATAGCGGGGTTAATTCTGCCTTGTCTGTAAAAAAAAAAAAAGGGGAAAAAATGCTCTTTGTTAAGTGCTACCTTTTCTCAGCTCCATAAAACTGCTTTAAAATAAATTATTAATTTGACAACCATCTCCTGTTTCTATGGACATTTCTTTTTCAAGAAATCAGCCACTTGTACCAGTAACGTGCTAACCTGGTACAGCTGGCGCGGCTTTTCATCTCTGTATTGCTTGCATAGCTTCTTTCTCCTGACATAGCTGCACTTTGTGAAATACTGGTATTCCTTCATTAACTCTCCACCTCCTTTGAATATGACAGTTCCACGAGGTATCCTCATGCTCTTACAGCTGTTACACTCCTTCGGCCGCTGCTTTACAGATTCATGCTCTTAAATATAGCCTATAGTAAGTGTTGTTCCTATACCCCACAACTGCATGTGTGATATAAGAGCCCGGCAATATCTTCTGCCATATGGAGCACTGCAAGCTCTTCATGAGCAGCACTGCTGTCCATGAAAAATCGTTTCAAAGATGCATTCTTTTGAACATATATTAAATGTTGTAGGATAGAAAAAGCATCAGGTTAGAATTTCAAATGGTGAAGTTGAACTGATTTACCCCAGTGGGGCATCAAATGCTGTGGGCTTTTCTTTTGTTTGTTTTTAACATGTATATATTCACAATTACCTAGAAACCAAGATAAACTTACCAGAGTATTTAGTGTCCAATAAAACTTGCAACTTCCATTACTGTCAGGAAGAAATGTGGTTCTCAGCTACAGTAGATAATGGTATAAGCTGTACATAAAATTCCTCCTTTATATTTTTTTCTAATCTGCAAAGTCTTACATTCGCAAAAAGTGATATTGGGTTTTAAAACATAAATATAAAAAATAAGCAAACAAGTTCTAAAATAACACTGGTCTTAGTCTGCTATACTTTATGTCAGAATCAAAAGCGTGGTGCTGAGGGAAAAATGGTAGGAGAGCATTCTGTAACATATAAGTATATTAATTATTAATATTTAAATAATGGTGACTCATGTTCTTAACTCATGTTAAAATTGTCAAATTTTTGCTTGAGGGGAGCTATTGTTTCATCTTTATTTTTGGCTGCCTTTCTTCTTTTCTCTTATAGTATATCTTATTTCCTTTCCTGTCTTGTTTCATTTTCATGTGTGAAGAAAATCAGTGTAGAGGATCCAGAGATAATTATATCTTCATTAATATAAAAAAACCATCTCAATAATAAACAGAAAAACCAGGAGGATTAAATAAGAGGAAAGATAAAAAGACAGTCAAATGTATATTTTTCTAGGAAAAAATGCATGCCCAGAGGAAAAATCAATAATTATATAGAGTTTATGGTTTCATGCAAATTAGGGGGAAAAATCTTAAGCGATATAAATTAACAAGAAAGACCAGGTGTTGAGCACTAAATAGCTAAGTCCAAAGGAACTGTGCTGATACATACTGCAAATATAGCTGAAATTTATTTGCACAGATGTATACAATTTAATTTGGCAATTAGGAAGGGCATTTGCATCGAGCTGTCAGTTGCCATTGGCACAGACAGATTTTGTGATGCAAAGGGCTAAAGTTACCTATATTGTTGATTCTGAAAACGTGGTCTGTGTGCTGGTGAGTAGTCTGCAAGGTCATAATAAGTGGTCCCTATTTATTCTGTGCATGCTACTCTTCAAGAAATTTTAAAGCTGCAATTGATGCCTGTCATTTTTCAGAAAGTTTTACTGATCTAGCCTGATTTCTTTTGCATATCCTGGGCTATGATATTTCACTGACATTCATTGCTTGACACATTGTGTTAAGGCATACCCTTTAAAAAGAAAACAACTTTGGTTTTGAAAACTTAAACTTAAGGGCAACCATCGTATCCCAAAGTCATTTTATTCAGTGTTTAATTATCCCCACAAGTAGGAACAAATCACCAAGGAAATTAACCTATGCTATGCAGGAAATCTATTGTGTATGTGTTGAAAGGCATTACTCCCCAAGGAAATAAAGTGACCTAAGGAGTAAGAAAAGGAGTAAGAAATGGAAGATGAAATTTGCTTTACACAAAGTTCTTGTTCATTGGTACTAACTGATCCATGACATTATTATTATTATTATTATAGTTATAGTTATAGTTATTATTGTTGTTGTTTGTTGTTTGTTGTTTGTTTGTTGTTTGTTGTTTTTGTTAGTATTGTTAGTATTGTTAGTATTGTTAGTATTGTTAGTATTATTATTACTATTATTTGGTTGTACAAAATACTGTCAATGGTTGATTGTGGACAATTTAAGTAACAGCTTTCTTCAAGTTCTTATAAAAGTTAGGTTAAGGATTATACAATTTTTCTGCACTAAGCCTTATTATTTTACTATATATGTGCAATGTATCTATTGTAGTATTATATGTATATATTTTATTTATACTGCATAGAGGTCTTAAGAAGGGAAAAGGAGAGAGAGAGGGAGGGGGATGCTGTATAGGTTGAAGGATGACAGAGAATTCAAAGTAAAGAACAAAAGTGTTATTATGGTGTTACTAATTTCTGAATTTGTAACGCAATTGTTTGAATATGACGTATGCCTTTGTTTCCTACATGTAACATATTTTGGAAATGAAGGAAAGGATTGGATTTGTATTTTGTTATCCAGCTTGGAGGCTCATCTCACTAATAAGACTCCTGCCATTTATTCCGAAATGAGCAAAAAGGATTTTAGCTGTTCTTATCAGCTAAAATGGCTCTAAATTTATAATAAATATGCTATCTGTCACAATGGATTCTGGAAAACCAAATATTTTAAAACACACACTTCACTATTTAAGTAGGTTAAAAATCACCAGATATATGTTAGTATTTATTCCATGAGTGGGACCATCTCTGTTTTTTCAGTTGTTAATTGTCTTCTAATAAATTCCTCTGGAGTTCCTTCATACTTTTACAGCTGGCTTGTCTTTAGGTGTTAGTGGATCAGGATGTTCAAGGCACCTTCACAAAATAGTATAAATTTGCAATACGGAGACTATGTGGTGATAAACCAACTTGATAGAAATCATAGATGAGGATTAATTGTATCACTCGGTTTGAGAATGATTTAAAATTTTATACCTTACTCTTGTGGGGAATTGATACTCTGTGCACTGGCAAATAGAAAATCCAAACAGAAAAACCCAGATGATGAATACTTCATTCTACAAGTGAACTTCATCTTGCAAAAACTCAGAAACTTTTCCAAGTATCTATTTTTAAAAATATTTCTTAGTAGAAATGAATGCAGTAAAACTAATTTTGCCAACACTGTGAACAGTCTATATTTATATTTTAAAAGAAATTACTGAAATCGTTGAAATACGGTATTGCTAACATATATTTAATTAAAGCTTTTAAATATGCCAATCTAACTCATCCTTTCTTGCTGACCATTAGATAAAGACATAGTTTTGTTGTTTCTGAAACACTATAAACTTATAGGAGAGAATGCACTCAGTACCTTATAAGCAATATAAAATGCCTAAAAGTATGAAAAAGCTTTTTCATAGTTTGTCTCCTGGAGAAACAACGTGTTTTCCAATGTTTCTAAGTTTTTGAAATATTATAAAAACAATTAAGTTATTGTGGATAAAAGGATGCTGCACAGCAGCTGGGTGATGAAAATATGGATTTGCTAATGTGTAATGGTAAGTAAAAGTAATTTAAGTTTCTTTTAATCTTTCACAGTAGATCGAAGTACTTCCAATTACTTTGGGGTGTTTTTTTTTGTGCTGGACTACTGCTACATACACTAAAATTTAACCTTTTTAAACTGGGATGTGATAAATTGTTCATGTAGCTAAGCCATGAACTGTGTCCAAGGTCTAGTTAGATGGGGATTTGAACAATCTGATCTAGTGAAAGATGTCCCTGCCCACAGCAGAGGGATTGGACAAGATACCTCTCCCTAAAGATCCCTCCCAACCCAAATAATTCTATGATTCTGTATAAGGACTGTTGTTTTTAAGTTATATAAATGGTTTTAATCACACAACCCAGGTGTTCTTATAGTCCTTTCCTAGTGTGGAAGTCTCTTAGGAAACACAGAATTAAGAGAAGTGGTATAGGAACCTTTGTTAGGCACTAGTATTTGTGGATTGTTTGTTGTTTGGGTTTTTTTAAGGAAATCACACTGCAGGTTTTAAAACTCTTCAGTTCTATTTAGATTGCTAGCAGCAGAAGTGTTCTTATATCAGATACCTCTGATTCTGCACAGAAACAATTGCTGTGCCTATAATTTTGATGTAAATTTCAATAACAGTTATAAAGAAAAGACTCTTTGCACATTAGCTCATCCTGGTGCATAAGCTGGAGGAATATTTGAATTATTGGTGCTGTTAGGCCAAGTTGCCCATGGTATATCTCCATTAGCTTCATTAATGTTCTGTAGGAAAATAATCTGGATATTTTCTTTTGTATAAATACTCATTGTGAATGGATATCTTACTACAGAATGCTGATAGGGCTGGCCAAGAAAAACTTCAGCAATGTAATTCGAAGTTCATCAACCTGGGCCACGTGTTAGGACTTTAAAATAAATGATATATAAATTGTTGCATTGGCAAACTATCTGTTAGTTAAAGTCCTGGTTTGGGTGCAAATTAGGAGACTGAAATTATTTTATATTTGGTGATTCAGGCTGCAGTGAAATTAATTGGACTACTTTCCAGTCATGCAATCTCACAAGTCATAGAAGATAATGCAAAGCACACTGTCACGATTGGCTGTAGTTTAAAGCAAAAAGTGGATGTGTGGGGTGAGGGAGGAGGGAAATATCTTGACCATAAAAGTCAAGTTGAAAATAGAATTGTAAGTAAATCTAATCTTAATGCGCTCAGCATCTGTATGCAAAATGAATTTCAATTCAAAAGAGAATTTCAGTTTTACTATTAAGATATATTCTACTTTTAAGTAATTTGATTAGAAATGGAGTTTGATGAACATGTTCCATGATACGTTACCTCATCTTGTCACAGGAACTGACACAAATTGTTGTTCAGAATTTCTAAAATGAGAGAAGATGGTTTTCCTGGAAATGAAATTTTCATTTTAATTTAATTAGTGATTAACTAGTGTTTATTAAACAGGACAAAGTATGCCACTATATGTCTGACTACATCATCCCTCCAAAATATGTGTGTTTTTGTAATAACTTGAGTCATGTTTTTCACAAAACCATCCTGAGGGATTCAAGGCAGACAGTTTTCTTTCTAGGTATTGTAGCCAACCATTTGTTCCCTCAGATATGGCAGGAAATTCCTGTACACCTATCAATTCCCCTACAGAAAAGCATGCAGCATGGGGAACAAACAGGGCCATGATCTTATTGGAGTTATAGGGATATGGTGGGATTGCTCAGATGACTGGGGTGTGTGAGATATGGATATAAGCTCTATAGGAAGGATCAGGCAGGATGGTGAGTAGAGGGATCTACTCTTGATGTGATGGGGTTGCCTGGGGTTCTGTCTATGGGTGAGTGATGAGTCAGCTGAGGAATTATAGTTCAAGATTAATTATTTGGGGTAAAGTTTTGGTGTTATGGGATTTCCAATAACTCTGGAGAATATAGTCTTTGAAAAAAGAGAGATCCAGAAGAGCTGGATGATTTTCAAGGATCACTTCCTGCAAGCTCAGCTAAGCAGGGAGTGCTAAACACAGACATTAAAAGGAAGCATAAAAGGGCTAGCAGCAGGAACAAATGACACGGAAAAAACCCCAGAGATACTGCCAAAGCATGGAGGGGTGGGATGAGGAAAGTTAAAGCCCATATGGAGTTGATGAGGATGTGAAATACAAGTAAAACTTCTACAGGTGTATCAGCAGCAAGAAAAGCTATAAAAATGTAGGTCTGCTGTTCAATGGGGCAGGGGATCTGATGACAAAGGAGATGGAAAAGGACAAGGTTCCTAATGTACCTGTCCTCAGTCTTTATCAGTACATCTGGTCTTCAGACCCCTGAAACTGGAGGTGAAGTCTAGAGCAAGGAAGACTTACCCTCAGTGGAGGAGTTTGCTGATGATACAAACTGGGAGAAGTGGTTGATGCACCAGATGGCTGCTCAAAGATGTGCTGTCTCCACCCTTGAAGATATTCAAAAGCCATCTGTGCACTGCCCTGGGCAACCTGCTGTCAGTGACTCTGTTGAGCAGGAGAGTTGGACTAGATGATCTCAAGAGATCCCTTCCAACTTCCGTTGTTCTGTGTTTCTTTTTCAGTTAAGTTATTTTCTTATGTAGCTCTTCTACTAAGGGCTAAAGCTGACCTTTACAGGCCTGGGTTTCCATTTGAGCGTCTTGTTCTTAAATTTTGTTGTCATGCAAGGTTGGTTATCTATTTTTGCAGGGATTTTGCAATAATAATAAACAAGCTGAATAAGATTTGATTGTACAGACAAAAGATACTTTATTCCAAATACCTGCCTGTAAAAATCTGAGTCTGAACAGAAATTCATCCTAGGCTTATACATCGACAATTCTGAGAGTGTGATGCTACCACTCTTTGTGGTAACAGGCAGAGAGATGACTTCACAGGGAGAAAGAAATCTGCCTAATCCTCCAAGGAAAAACCCTACTGTTTGAATAAAAATGTATTCCCTGCTAGCTTAGATTTGCAAAACCTAAGAGCACATTTATCTCAAAAGGCCCTGTCATGGAGATGTAAAAACTTCTTTTAATGTATCCAGTATACATGTGTAATAGAACGTTTATTCTGAGGAATCTACATTTTGAAATGTGCTGTACTACAAGGGAATTCAGACTCTTCTCTGGTAGGCTGATACTCTTTATGACTAGACAATGCATTTAAGGCACCTTCTTTACAGTCATATGACCCAGCATAATGGAGAAGCTTGAAAGACATGTTACTAAGCATTATTTCAGAAACGAAACATCATCTGCCACTCACTACCCAAAGTTTAATTCAACTTGAATATCTGCAAAACCCTTTTTTTTCTAGGGATGAAACAGAAACTACCTAAAGTACAGGAAGCATGTAGTAAGGATATAGAAAACAGTTACTTTTCATCATGATTGTGATCCTTACTTTCCCATTAAAAAGAATTCTGCTTAGTTCAGATTTTTTTATGTCATTGTTCAGACTGCTTCTTAGTCTGTATATTCTCTGGTGATACAATTACTGTTTTCATAACTGGTCAGACTGAACATTCATATTGGACTTGTGTCATTTCAGCTAATACCAATACTAGAGGAAAATTACATTGACCACTGGTTCATACCTTTTCTGGTGATAAGGACACAAAATAGCATAATATAATATAGCATAATAGCATAATTCAGTGTCACTTATTTTTATTCTCTAAGCAGCTTGGACCTAAGCAAAAGCCATTTGGAAAACGACAAAAAGTAACACAGGTCAGCAGCTGCCTCAGATAGGAATAGAGAGGGAAAAAATAGCGTACTGCAATTGTCCTCTTTCCAAGCTTCTGCAGCTGAGTGATTTTTGAGGTTACTTGATATTTATAGGCATGGTTTCTTACAGTGTTATTTGATGCATGTGATACACTTGCAGTTTTACTGGAACCTGATCTGTGTTTTGTTTGTTTCACAGTTTAATATTACATCAGTTTTGGTTCTCATGAGAAACACAGAATGCAGGAATAGGACAATTGCAAATAGTAATTAGATTTCTGGCATAATAAATCACATCTGCTTGGTTTTTTGAGGGATGAGAAAAGATCACCTTAATTTTCTAGAATGTCACAATTCTCATTCTTTATGAGAGCATCAGTAGTAAAGGTTTTGGTTATCGTAACCACATTTGTTTCCGTCTTTGGGGAAGAATTTTTAACACATTTCACAAGAAATCCCATAGCATATGCTCCAGCTTAGTTGACAAATGGGCTTTCCATAAGTCACAGCATTATCCTCTGGGATATAACTCAAGTTTGACCCAGATCCCTTATGATTTCAGACTTCTGTTTCAGATCAGGTTATATCCCTTTCATATTGCCATGGTAAGGGGGAAATTATTTTTGCAACCCTTGCAGTAAATTTAGACTTCACTATGCCCATCATAACTGAGCAATCAAATGACTTGTGCCTTATTCATTAGAAAAATTCTGATGCTATGAGGCTGGACTTGTAATATTTTCATGCAGTTAAAGAAAAAAGATGGAAAGACAGGAAAGAAAAATTATTGTACCATTTGACACAGAACATATATATGTAATATATATTATAATAATATAATAATATATAATATATATAATAATAATATAATAATATAATAATATCAACCTGAAGCTATTAAGCAACTTTAAGAGTTGAAGATATTTGAGAAGAGCATCAGGGTAGGCTTTGGTTTACACAGTTCTGCTCTGTCCTTCCATTGTAGGTATGAATAGACAATCTTATATGCAAAATCCCTCTACAAGGACATAAGTCATTCAGGTCCCATTCCCAAATGGAATACCATTTGCCAGGAAGTAAGAGTCTTGACAACATCTTTGCAATGTTTGTAGTAAACTTGTTTATTTAGATTTTAAACCTTTGGCAGCAAGAACTATCTGTGGAGGTAGAATTTTGGCCTCACCTTGGCCTACATGTACCATTTGTGATACAAGCTACCAGTAACACACTGCATTCAGAACCAGTGACTGCAGGAAGATGGAAAATTAGTATATGTCGACATGGAAATTCTTCCCTGATGTATTGATATCTTATCAACACAGTAGTGTGTACTCCTTTGTGCAGTTTGGTAAAATAGTTTTCTTTTGAAATAGACCCTATTTTCAGAGGACTGAAATAATGGAAATGAATAAATTAATATTATTTTACTTAGAGCTTATGGAGCATTTTACTTCTATGCTTACTTGTTTGCCTAGCTTTGGTCAATTGTGTTCCAAAAAGCATAGTGGAAATTATTCTAAATACTCAGTGAGAAACAAGAAAATTAAATTCTGGGCTGATGAGAGCGCCCATAACTTTCACTGAAGAGTTCAATAGAAGTTGCAGGTGCTCAGCACCAGCTTGGATTAGTCACTAAGAACATGCATGGCAAACCTTACTTTTAGGTGAAATGGTGAAGTAATAGACCCCTTTATAAAAATGATAAGAGAAGCTTAGTAATGGTGAAGAGAATGCTGCTAATGTTATAAAACATTACACTTTGTTACAGATTGGTCTATACTCTTGAGGCAAAATATGTTCTTGTATTTGCCAAATTACATGATTTTATGATGGCAGATCCATATTTATTTATTAATAATTCATATTCATTTGGATTGATACTGCCTACCTCTAGAGATGGATTAGATGAGTAATAATTTTTACTTGGGATTTAACTTAATTCCCTTTCACTTAATAAAATACTCTCACCGATAACAGTGCTATGTTAAAATTTATACTCATACTTCTACTTTTCCAGTGAATTAGCCTAACTAGCCTATTATGTTAATACAGGAGTTATTGAGCCACTCATTAATTCTGTCTGCAAGTATGACACCCAAGGAAGCGATCTATATTTGTTGTAATTGTTGTCATTTGAACAGCCAGTTTTACAAAATAAATTATTAACACATTCACTTCTTTATAATCAATCTCATAACTGATATCATTTTCTACCTGCTCAGCTGCCTCATCTCCCAGGTTAAAGATTAAATCATGCTAAGGTGTCACCTAACTCCTTTCCTTGAGCTATACCTTGCCTTCTGATATTAATTCAACCTGTAAGCTACTATAGCTTTTGCATGTCCTTGCCAGGCTAGATAGCATCACGATCTTAATGTTATAAAAAAATAAAATCATTCAGCACCAATTAGAGTTCTAGAGGTGCTGTAAGGTAGCGCTGACTGATCAATAAAGACTTTCTGTATGGAGTTCCCCAATGAAAGAAATATCTTGGCTCTTGACCTTGCACTTCACACTTCTTTCTGTGATATATTACTATGTCAAGCTATAGCAGATGGTGAGGGATGGAATGGGAGGTGAGTACATTACACTGTATTCTCGACTGCCTTTGATTCTAACTGCAGCATTTACATTACTCTGCCTTTGCCTCATCAGCTTGAGAACTGAAATGTTGACTGGTTCTTTATCACCTCTGACCATCATTTTTTTTTCCATTAGACTAATTTCCTTTTCTGTCTTTATCCCCTTTTTTTTTTTTNTTCCGTTGTTCTGTGTTTCTTTTTCAGTTAAGTTATTTTCTTATGTAGCTCTTCTACTAAGGGCTAAAGCTGACCTTTACAGGCCTGGGTTTCCATTTGAGCGTCTTGTTCTTAAATTTTGTTGTCATGCAAGGTTGGTTATCTATTTTTGCAGGGATTTTGCAATAATAATAAACAAGCTGAATAAGATTTGATTGTACAGACAAAAGATACTTTATTCCAAATACCTGCCTGTAAAAATCTGAGTCTGAACAGAAATTCATCCTAGGCTTATACATCGACAATTCTGAGAGTGTGATGCTACCACTCTTTGTGGTAACAGGCAGAGAGATGACTTCACAGGGAGAAAGAAATCTGCCTAATCCTCCAAGGAAAAACCCTACTGTTTGAATAAAAATGTATTCCCTGCTAGCTTAGATTTGCAAAACCTAAGAGCACATTTATCTCAAAAGGCCCTGTCATGGAGATGTAAAAACTTCTTTTAATGTATCCAGTATACATGTGTAATAGAACGTTTATTCTGAGGAATCTACATTTTGAAATGTGCTGTACTACAAGGGAATTCAGACTCTTCTCTGGTAGGCTGATACTCTTTATGACTAGACAATGCATTTAAGGCACCTTCTTTACAGTCATATGACCCAGCATAATGGAGAAGCTTGAAAGACATGTTACTAAGCATTATTTCAGAAACGAAACATCATCTGCCACTCACTACCCAAAGTTTAATTCAACTTGAATATCTGCAAAACCCTTTTTTTTCTAGGGATGAAACAGAAACTACCTAAAGTACAGGAAGCATGTAGTAAGGATATAGAAAACAGTTACTTTTCATCATGATTGTGATCCTTACTTTCCCATTAAAAAGAATTCTGCTTAGTTCAGATTTTTTTATGTCATTGTTCAGACTGCTTCTTAGTCTGTATATTCTCTGGTGATACAATTACTGTTTTCATAACTGGTCAGACTGAACATTCATATTGGACTTGTGTCATTTCAGCTAATACCAATACTAGAGGAAAATTACATTGACCACTGGTTCATACCTTTTCTGGTGATAAGGACACAAAATAGCATAATATAATATAGCATAATAGCATAATTCAGTGTCACTTATTTTTATTCTCTAAGCATCTTGGACCTAAGCAAAAGCCATTTGGAAAACGACAAAAAGTAACACAGGTCAGCAGCTGCCTCAGATAGGAATAGAGAGGGAAAAAATAGCGTACTGCAATTGTCCTCTTTCCAAGCTTCTGCAGCTGAGTGATTTTTGAGGTTACTTGATATTTATAGGCATGGTTTCTTACAGTGTTATTTGATGCATGTGATACACTTGCAGTTTTACTGGAACCTGATCTGTGTTTTGTTTGTTTCACAGTTTAATATTACATCAGTTTTGGTTCTCATGAGAAACACAGAATGCAGGAATAGGACAATTGCAAATAGTAATTAGATTTCTGGCATAATAAATCACATCTGCTTGGTTTTTTGAGGGATGAGAAAAGATCACCTTAATTTTCTAGAATGTCACAATTCTCATTCTTTATGAGAGCATCAGTAGTAAAGGTTTTGGTTATCGTAACCACATTTGTTTCCGTCTTTGGGGAAGAATTTTTAACACATTTCACAAGAAATCCCATAGCATATGCTCCAGCTTAGTTGACAAATGGGCTTTCCATAAGTCACAGCATTATCCTCTGGGATATAACTCAAGTTTGACCCAGATCCCTTATGATTTCAGACTTCTGTTTCAGATCAGGTTATATCCCTTTCATATTGCCATGGTAAGGGGGAAATTATTTTTGCAACCCTTGCAGTAAATTTAGACTTCACTATGCCCATCATAACTGAGCAATCAAATGACTTGTGCCTTATTCATTAGAAAAATTCTGATGCTATGAGGCTGGACTTGTAATATTTTCATGCAGTTAAAGAAAAAAGATGGAAAGACAGGAAAGAAAAATTATTGTACCATTTGACACAGAACATATATATGTAATATATATTATAATAATATAATAATATATAATATATATAATAATAATATAATAATATAATAATATCAACCTGAAGCTATTAAGCAACTTTAAGAGTTGAAGATATTTGAGAAGAGCATCAGGGTAGGCTTTGGTTTACACAGTTCTGCTCTGTCCTTCCATTGTAGGTATGAATAGACAATCTTATATGCAAAATCCCTCTACAAGGACATAAGTCATTCAGGTCCCATTCCCAAATGGAATACCATTTGCCAGGAAGTAAGAGTCTTGACAACATCTTTGCAATGTTTGTAGTAAACTTGTTTATTTAGATTTTAAACCTTTGGCAGCAAGAACTATCTGTGGAGGTAGAATTTTGGCCTCACCGGGGCCTACATGTACCATTTGTGATACAAGCTACCAGTAACACACTGCATTCAGAACCAGTGACTGCAGGAAGATGGAAAATTAGTATATGTCGACATGGAAATTCTTCCCTGATGTATTGATATCTTATCAACACAGTAGTGTGTACTCCTTTGTGCAGTTTGGTAAAATAGTTTTCTTTTGAAATAGACCCTATTTTCAGAGGACTGAAATAATGGAAATGAATAAATTAATATTATTTTACTTAGAGCTTATGGAGCATTTTACTTCTATGCTTACTTGTTTGCCTAGCTTTGGTCAATTGTGTTCCAAAAAGCATAGTGGAAATTATTCTAAATACTCAGTGAGAAACAAGAAAATTAAATTCTGGGCTGATGAGAGCGCCCATAACTTTCACTGAAGAGTTCAATAGAAGTTGCAGGTGCTCAGCACCAGCTTGGATTAGTCACTAAGAACATGCATGGCAAACCTTACTTTTAGGTGAAATGGTGAAGTAATAGACCCCTTTATAAAAATGATAAGAGAAGCTTAGTAATGGTGAAGAGAATGCTGCTAATGTTATAAAACATTACACTTTGTTACAGATTGGTCTATACTCTTGAGGCAAAATATGTTCTTGTATTTGCCAAATTACATGATTTTATGATGGCAGATCCATATTTATTTATTAATAATTCATATTCATTTGGATTGATACTGCCTACCTCTAGAGATGGATTAGATGAGTAATAATTTTTACTTGGGATTTAACTTAATTCCCTTTCACTTAATAAAATACTCTCACTGATAACAGTGCTATGTTAAAATTTATACTCATACTTCTACTTTTCCAGTGAATTAGCCTAACTAGCCTATTATGTTAATACAGGAGTTATTGAGCCACTCATTAATTCTGTCTGCAAGTATGACACCCAAGGAAGCGATCTATATTTGTTGTAATTGTTGTCATTTGAACAGCCAGTTTTACAAAATAAATTATTAACACATTCACTTCTTTATAATCAATCTCATAACTGATATCATTTTCTACCTGCTCAGCTGCCTCATCTCCCAGGTTAAAGATTAAATCATGCTAAGGTGTCACCTAACTCCTTTCCTTGAGCTATACCTTGCCTTCTGATATTAATTCAACCTGTAAGCTACTATAGCTTTTGCATGTCCTTGCCAGGCTAGATAGCATCACGATCTTAATGTTATAAAAAAATAAAATCATTCAGCACCAATTAGAGTTCTAGAGGTGCTGTAAGGTAGCGCTGACTGATCAATAAAGACTTTCTGTATGGAGTTCCCCAATGAAAGAAATATCTTGGCTCTTGACCTTGCACTTCACACTTCTTTCTGTGATATATTACTATGTCAAGCTATAGCAGATGGTGAGGGATGGAATGGGAGGTGAGTACATTACACTGTATTCTCGACTGCCTTTGATTCTAACTGCAGCATTTACATTACTCTGCCTTTGCCTCATCAGCTTGAGAACTGAAATGTTGACTGGTTCTTTATCACCTCTGACCATCATTTTTTTTTCCATTAGACTAATTTCCTTTTCTGTCTTTATCCCCTTTTTTTTTTTTATTTTCAACAAACCATTTCCCCACTGCATTGTCTTTTTTCTGCTAAAATATATTGCAGTTTATTCTCCCTCAAGGGGATTTTTTACTGTTGTGAAATTTGGTTCTTTTTTGGGAATTGGTTTGATGCTTCTTCAGAGAAAAGGTTCTTAGGATAGAGAAGGGGCAAGTCACAGATTAGCACTAGCTGTGTAGTCTAGCAAGAGAACCAACAGTGAAAATTAAAACAAAAATCTGTAAAAGTCTAAAATGCAGATTTCCTGTATGCTTTGTTCCCTGCAGTTGAAAAAAGGAACTGCAGTCTT
Organism: Dicrurus megarhynchus; assembly: GCA_013399195.1. Taxonomy (NCBI): domain Eukaryota; kingdom Metazoa; phylum Chordata; class Aves; order Passeriformes; family Dicruridae; genus Dicrurus; species Dicrurus megarhynchus. The sequence continues at coordinate 1,306,158 of VXAD01013448.1, forward strand.
AACTTCAAGTTAAATGAAGGATACAGAGTAAACAGATATTTTTTTCAGGAGCATATGGATTGAGCACAGATACCCCTTTTATTTAGAGTTTAAAATAAATGATGTTGCAGTTGTTAATGAGACTGAGATACTGCTTTTATCGTAAAAGTGCCTGACGAGCATGAATTGCATTAGGGGCATTTTCACAGATGACGTTATTGTCACACTGCTGTTTTCTAAGAATTAAGTTAGTCTCTCTTCCCATTCATCATAACTAGTTAAGTGACCAAGTGAAATTTATTAAACCTGCTGCAGGATGAGGGTTTTTGAAACTGAGTCCCAGAATTAGGCTCTACTACCTCCAGTAACATTGTCCACATGGTTAAATCCTCAGTTATCACTTTGAAAATGGACTCACTGGTGTCAGACTTAAGAGGATGATTATACATGAGGTGCTGAAAAGGGAAGGTGATCATACCATTGCATAGTTGGTTTTCTCTGATATGGATGGCACTGGGTTTCAGTTCACACATTAAGCAAATGACTGGTGTATCCCTTTTTAAAGGGAAAGTAAAGCTTCAACAAGTTGATACTCATATTGTGGCACAGTGTTTTAGAAGATTTAAGAACACAGTTCTTGCACCACTGGTAAACACAGATAGGTCTCAATATCTTAAAAGAAAAAAAAGAAAAAAACCTGCTGTAAAATGACACTTTGTCCACCAAGTCTAGAGAATCCTTAAAATGCCCTCAACAAGAAAGAAGTGGAATATAGTAATGTTGTAAAATGATGCAATCTGTAGAAGGAGGGGAGAAAAAAGACAACAAAACAGATCCCTAGTTAACTGAGGACTAAGAATTCGATTATGTCTGTGCAGGCAAAATGGATGTCAGGTTTAAACACCTGAAGGAGGATATCAGTCCAGATTTCATAGTTTGAAAAGCACCCACTGTCCAAAATTGTGACAAATGCGTAATTCCATTTGCTTTCATTCATGAATAATGAAATAGCTTATTCTTCATAAATGTCCTTGCAAGTAATAGATACCTGTGAAAACATGCATTTGTCCACAAAAATCTGAGCTGAATACCTGAAAATTAGGTGCAGAATTTTGAGAATAACTATCTGAGACTTTATAGTCTTTAAGGAAGAAATCTCATGCATCCCATCAGAAACCGGTGCAGTTCTGTATTGGTAAGCTAATGTAAGAAAAAAAAAGGAGAAAAGGTAAAATCCTGCCCCTTGGATGTCAAGAATAAAATTCATCTTGACTGTATTGGAACCAATACTACCCAGTGATTATATGAAAGCCACATTATGGAAAGTAAGCAACATTTATATATTGAAGGAGATACCTAATTTACTGACAAAATCAGCTACAAGTAATCATGGGCTAATCACAGGCAAGAAATATCTATTAGAAAAGAAAGAACAAGGGGACAAAACTTCTGCATTATCCAGACAATTTCTTATATTCATAATAAATGCTCCCTGGAACAAGGTCTGTCAGTACATGAAGGAATACACATTTCTCACTTCAAAATATGTTTCCATTATGAAACTTTCTGGTAAACAAGACTTTATGTTCATTGAATATAGAAATTCCTCTTGTTTCACTGGAATTATCCATAGAATATGCTGTTTCAAAAAAGTGAGATTGACAAAGAAAATCTATCTTCTAAGTATGTTTAATCATGCATCTGAATCTCTTCTTGACTTTTTTTCTAGTAACATTTTTAATTGTCTGGACATTCAAGATTTTCTTTGAATATAGAAAATACAGTTAATGTAATGTTTTAAAAGATGAGAACAATATGTGGATAATGATGTATTTTGACCTAGAGCACTGATAATATCCTCACAAGGGAATTAATCATTTGTTCTACACACTTGTTTGTTTGTCTGCTTTGGTTTTGACCATACCTAATTAACCCTTGAAGAATATACAATCCCCAGGGCTTATTTTAAGATGTACTTTGAACTTGTGAAGTCTAGCTAGCCTTAGAAAATTATAGAAATATTCATGACATTTACTAACAAGCAAAATCAGAACTGCAACAGGGATGTATGTGATTCCAGACACTTCACCTTCAAGAAGTACATCACCTTGGAATGAAAGTTGACTTTTAAGTGAACCTAAGCAGCACTTGATCTTGTTTTGACAGCTTGTCTTTGATGGCATGCACGTATATATCCTTCAGGAAGCTAATATAGGGTACTTACTTTCAGGTAAGGAGTGAATTTAATATATTGGAATTATCCTTCCTTAAGGATCTTGCTTGCAAAATTAATCTCCAGTCACTTATAAATGCTTTTGCTTTAGGCACTAAAATCAGGTGACCTAATGGCCAATTCAAACTTTAAAAAAATAATTACGCAAAGAAAATGTAGCACTTCTGATGGCAGTGAGTGCAGAAGGAGATTTCTTATTGATTTCATTAGAAGTAAGATTAGGTGCTTTGTGATCAGTACATATCAAAGGGAATAAATTCCAAACTCAAATGGGAGTTATTATTTCTATATATGTTTGAAGACTAAGTCATTTGGCTTGAGGTGACCCTGCTTATGACCTTTCATATATTGTTTTGAGTCTGCTTGAGCAAACTATGCAGAAAGTCTTTATAACACATTTTCTGTTCAAATGAAAATATACTGAAGAGCTAAATTTTCCCTGATTCATGTTACAGAAAAGTAAATAATTGCAGATTTAACAGGACTACTGGTCCTGTTAAAGGGTTTTCAGAGAGTATATTGATGTCTTCTAGGAGTCAAGCTCTTTAATGTTTCTTCCCTTCTTTAGCACAAGTTTTAGTGCAAATGTTAAAATAAAAAAGTCATGGCATCAGTTTCTGGTTTAAGATGACCACTTCAGCACATGATGCCTTATTGTACATGGCTCAAGATTTTCAAAGTAATCATTACAGACATTTAGTAGGAGAAAAAAAAATCTCATTCTTGAAATAGTGAGCCTTTCAGGGACTAGCATGTATTACTTTAAAACACTTCTGCGTACGAAATGCCATCCAGGGCCAAAACCAGGACATAATAAATTGTTAACTGTGCAAGGTAGGCTTGGTTTCCCTTTCACTGCTCTAAGCTGTTAGAGTGGGATCAATCTCTGCCCTGTTTTGGTAGTAATTTATTTTTAATAATATGAGAAATGCTCCCTTAAGTCTCTGTTGCAGATTTTCTGAAGTCAGGGAAGAAAGTTAATTTGAACACATCTGCACCATCAAACATAATTGCTTCATAACATACTTGCATGCTGATTCAGTACATCATTCTGTCATTCCATTTATGTGAAATAGATGGTGGAGTTCTATGCAACAGCAAGCTGCAGGAATGGGCATTTGCAGCAGGGGAAAATTCAGAAAGATTTACAAGTAATTACAAAGATCGATAGATAAACATATTTTTTTGTAAAACAAACAGAAATGCTTAAATAAATACATTTGAATTATGATTACAAAAATAAAAGTTCAGTGAAAGTTGATTCAAGAAATGTCAGCTCCTGTAAGCACACATTTGTAAGATTTCTTTTTGTTTCTAAATGTTTGGGGATAATATTTTAGCTGAAGGTCAGATTGGGCCTGGCTTGAGAGAAAATGGAGATACCAGACAATATTTTTTCCCTTGAATTCCTTATTATTCTTTGCTTCCCTGAATATAGATGATGATTTGCTGACCCTGAAGGGACAGGGTTATTTTCTCTTGTATGCTCCTGGCATGTACCATGGCGTACAACTGGAGGGATGCAGCAGAGAATTTATCATGATTCAACTTCTACATAGGAAAATCCTTGCTAAGGATTTTTTGGACACAAATTCCCAGAGGAAATAATTAAGGTACACACATAAATATAACTTTTTCTTGTCTTTTCCTATGCTGTGAATAATTTCTTTAGATACTAATTTTTACATTGTACACTCCACTTGCCTTTTCCAGGCATGGCAGGATAACACTGTTTTTCTTGAAGTCATGAGCTGACCTTTAATAACAGAAAATTTTTGTTTCCATTAGATGTAATAACAACAAATGGCACTTGGTTGCTGCACTACTATAGAATTGTCCCTTCTAAGTGCAGGAAGTCCTACCTGGCACCTCGGTAAATGGCACCATGATTCCCTGTTGGTTAAATGAGTCTGACAAGGATTGCTCTCCATAATTTGAACTCTTTTAAAGTGCAGATGGAACAAACTGGTTCAGTGAGCATGAGCTACCTGTAACTATGTAGGCTGCTGGAGACCTATGCCTGGCTTGGGAAGTCACACAAGTATGAGAGTGAAGCTGCTCAGGGTGTCAGTCCACCCAGAGAGGTCTGTTCTGCTAAATGGATGCAGAGGAGTTTGACTTGCCCCTAAGTGAGTTATTTTGACTGTGCTGCTTTGTAGAAGGCAGGTTACATTTTTTAAAACATAGGCTTCCAGCTGGGTCCACCTATTTGAACAACAGATGTTTTTATGACTCATGTAGCCAGTTGGGGTTTACCAATATTTTACAGGGTTATAGGTAACTAAAGATCACTGAGCCATCTGTGCTTAATACATTTTAATGGGATCTGCTGGTTCAAAGAACCTGTATATGCTATTTAAAAAGCCTCCAGCTAGTTACCTAATGAAAGGCATGAAGGAAGAAATACAGAAAGGCTTATACATGGGATTTCTACCCTGTGATTTGGTTGAATACCTGAACCTCCCATTTCCTGGTTATCTTAAAAGTCACACTAAATATCTGAGCCATGAACTAAGTACAGAACAAAAAAAAAAAAAGAAGAAACCTATTAAACCTTCCTCACAAAACCAACTCAGAATAGTAGGCGTAAAAAGATTGCATCATAAAATCTCAATATTCGGCAATTTAGTAAATGTACATGTAACACCTTTTATACAAGAAATTAACTTCTAGAGAAACAGAATTCTGAACGATCTCTTCTCGGGAGCACATATGTCTTTAGGAAAACCACACTGAAGAACTATTAAACAATGTAGGCTTTTCCTAAATATCACAGTTGTGGGTCTTGTGGTGGCACCAACCTTTGTAGGCTATGAATGATTTCTATTTCACTGAGGAGTGTGGGTCAAGTCAATAAACAATGCCAGTACCAACTTCCAGCAAGTGGCAAAGTACTGGGGGCAAGAAGGCCTCTTTAGAAGCACAGGAAAACTGATGCAGTTGTGTTGTGGTTTAACCCCAGCTGGACACTAAACACCATGCAGCCCCTCCCTCACTGCCCACTTTCTTCCCCTGACAGGAGTACAACCAGAAAGAAAAGGTAAACTTCATGTGTTGAGATAAGAACAGTTTAATAATTACAGCAAAATAAAGCATAACAATAATATACTACTACTAATAATTGTAATGATAATGGAAAGGAGAGAGAGGACTAAAATGCAAGAGAAAAAAGTGATACACAATTCAATTGCTCGCCACCTGCTGACAGATGCCTGTCCCTAAACAGCGATTGGTGGCTCCTGGCCAACCTCTTCCCCTGTTTCTATACTGACCATGACGTTCTGTGGTATGGAATATCCCTTTGGCCGGTTTGGGTCAGCTGTCTTGGCCATGCTGCCTCCTGGCTTCTTGTGCACCTCCTTGCTGGCACATCACAGGAAACTGGGAAGTCCTTGGCTTAAGTAAGCACTACCCAGAAATATCAGTGTCTTATCAACATTATTCTGATACTAAACCCAAAAAACACAGTCCTGTACCAGCTACTAGGAAGAAAATTAACTCTTTCCCAGGTAAAACCTGGATTCCAAAGTATGAAGACAAACCAATAAATGAGATTCAGCTGCCATAAAAACCGCATAGGTGTTAGACAGTCCAGCAAAGGAAACTCATATAAGACATTGGATAAATTCATTGCAGGATCTTTGTTTTCTACTTGGAAGAATTAAACTCCCTAAGAACAAACAGGAGGATAGAAATGACATAAGGTGATTTTTTTAGCAGCTCTTTTACCTAATTTTGCATACAGATATTCAGTACCATCAAAATCCCTGCTTTTACCTTTCATTAAGTTTCTGGTGTCTTGTGATGCTGTATTGCTTGAAAATATATATCCATATATATGTGTGTGTGTGTGTGTTTATATAATAAATTTTCACAGCCAGGTTCTGACTGCTGTACACTGGCATTGTAACAATAACTACTGAGAAATACAGTCTTGAAACTTAAGCACTTACTATCCACACATTTTGAAAAGTAACAGAAAAGCTATGAAATCTAAGGAAAAGCGGATTCCTTTCATCCATACTTATTCCTTTGAATTACCAGATGAACTCTGTAAATTAAACACAGAAGGCTCAAGAAGGTGGATTATAAAAGAATATCTGGTCCTTATAGTTGAGTTCATTCAAAGTCAAAAAGACACTGTGTGGGTAATGCCATCTTTTTATGGATTGCTTTTCCTGATACTGAATTGTCCTTGTGTACTCTGGGTATGCAGTTCCACAAGCTAACACCAGCACTCACCACCACCACCGAAACCACTTTTTTTTTGAACTTTTAATATCTTCTCTGCAGAGTGCAGAGAAGCAAAGAGTGCATTCCACCCTGCACATATTTTTTGTGTCACAGCCATTCAGTCATTTTTATTTGCTTTTTTTTTTCCTGATAGAACCATGGGCACTTTTTCGTTTGTCTGATTTTTTATTTGAAATTAGGCCTATAAAGATGGTAAAGGAAGAAAAAGAAATTAAAAGGAACCATATAGTAGAGAGAAAATACTCTGACAGCCATACTTCAGATATTCTGCACTTGAATATCATGCCCTAGCACTCAGATTTAATTCACTGTAACTAAATTTGTGTTCTCCTGGTGTACACTGGAGGAAAAATCAGGACCTTGGAGACAATCTAAAGCATAACAATCAATATTTGCAACTCTAAAAGTCCTCAAATGGATTCTGTGAACTTAATTTTCTTCTATAAAGCTACTGTTGGCACAATTTGCAGCATAGCTTTCTAGCTTCTGAGACATTTTATTGCTGGCATGGTTCTGTAATTTTTCATTAGCTAGTGATTCAATATTCTCACTTTTCTTTATACCAAAATAGAAGGGATGTTCTTCAGTTATTGCACTGAAAAATACTCTTGGGTATATTGTACCTAAAGGGAACAAATTCATTATACAGCAGCACATTATAAAACTGCAGTTTCTCCAAACTGACGATTGTATTTTGAAATAATAAAGTTTGCTGCTTTTTTTTTTTTTTTTTGGTAGCCCTAGTTTCAGCAGATAGATCAACCTGAATAATTTCATAATAGTATGCAAGATATTCAATTTACATTCCTTCTTTGTTGGCTTTACAGTAACTCTTCAAAAAGAGATAAAATATAATAAAAAGATGATAAAAATTATTAAAGTTCATACTGATTTTGGATATTTCCTAATTGTAATTCAATATGGTAATATTCCCTATAGAAGAGTTTCTTTTTCATTTAAGATATAATCTCACACAAACATGTACCAGATTTAAACTTGGATCATCATGTATTTTACTAGACAGAGGGGTTGAGGGATCAAAATATTTTTAGAAAGCAGGAAAAAAATACAGCAGGGTGAATAAATTGGGAGGGTGGGGGTTTAAAATAGCTGTGGTGAATGTATATGTACATAAATATATACATACATACTTTCACAGGTATGTGTTTGTAGGTAGACATGGATGTGCTGGAAGTGCTGCTTATCCTGATGGGTCACACTTTCAGTACACTTCTGTTCGGGTTATACAGGTGTTGTACTCCTTGAGTTTCCTACAGAACAGTTTATTTTGAAAGGAACTTCACCTTGTAGGAGCCACTTGCAGCTAAGTAGAAGTTAAGAACTGGCCTAGTGTAAACAGATTAGTGTCCTACAAAGGGATTGTCGAGTGATAAAAGATAAGAGGAGAAAACATGCTTATCTTAAAATGTGTCTGTTTTCTTTCCTGAACTCCATTCCACCACCTTACATGAAAATACTTCCCATCATGCAAATGCATTCAGCTCTGCAGTCATGCTGTGGCTTCGTAAAACTGCCTCTCCTGATGTATTCCATTTTTTATAAGTAAGTACTCATTGACTTTGTATGTAAGAATAACCTTATGCAGGTTGGTGGTATGGCTTTTATTTGAGAATTCACCTGGGGTGTAGGCCTTGCAAGGAAGGAAAAGTCTTAGTTTATAATAGCTGTAACAGCTACTGATTAGGATACTCTTTATGAAGCTGGAAGTCTCCAGCTCAGTCACAGCTCTGAACAAGATAATAGTAAAATCTGAGGTTTCAGCAGCCCAGCAAGTGCTTAATCATTAAACGCTAAGGTATACAGAAAAATCTCTATTTTATCAATGGCAGTTAAGTCCTATTCTGAGTTTAGTGATTTAAAAAATATGCCTCCTTTCTTAAAATAAATATATATGAAAAAAACATTTCAATTTGACATGCCATACTTTTCCACAATATGAAAAAACAAGCAAAAAATATTTTTATATCTGTTTCCAAATGTGTCAGGAAGAAACTAAGTATTAAAGTATGTGTTAAACTCAGCATCTTCATATTACAAACATGAAAATAATTTTTAACAGTCTAGATTTTTATGTAGGAAAATACTCTGTCTTATTAGAACACTTGGCAGTGTAAGAATGGGTTTGAGACAATAGCTCCTACTTCTGTTTGCACATAAGTTGAGGGTCTATTAAGTGCTCAGAAATACACAAGGAATCTCATATTTAGATGATGAGCTTATCTTGTAATATACATGTATCCAAGATAGCATGACCTGCTAGTTCTGGTGTATTTGATTTGGTTTTGACACAAGATGTTATGATTTGCCTCTGAAACCTGAAGACACAGAGTGTGAGATTCAGAGAGGAGGTGAAAAAAATACCAAATGATGTATCAATTAGCAGCCGTATTTTTAAGTCTGCTATCATTTATCAAAGTTATTCTTATCCCCTGAAAGCTCATCATAAAGTGAATAAAAATATTGGAATGAAAGGATATAGGCTTCTCTGACAAGATGACTGGCTTGGCAAATGAGGGCAAAGCAGTAGATGTTGCTTATCCTGACTAAAGCTTTTGATGCTCTCTCCCACAACACCCTCACAAATAAGTTGATTAAAAATGGGCTAGTGAACAGTCAGATGGGTCAAATACTGAAAGAACTGCCAGACTCAAATAGCATGATCAACAGGACAAAGCCCACCTGGAGGCCAGTCACCGGTGATATAGCACAAGGGTCCACTCTGGGTCCAGTACTGTTTAACCTCCTTATTTATAACCTGGATGATGCGGGCAAAGCGCATCCTCAGCAAGTTGCTGATGATACAAAACTGGAAGAAGTGTTTGATGGTTTTGCTGTCCATCCTTCCTGGACCTCTTTGTTTTTAAGGGCTGTTTCCCAAGGTACTATCTGAATCAGCACCCTGGATGGGCTGAAGTCTGCCTTCGGGAAGTCCAAAGTAGAGGTTTTGTTGATGCCCCTCCTTGTTTCACTGAATGTTGAGAAGTCTGTTCCATGGTCACTGTACCCCAGACAGCTTCCCACCACTTCATCTCCCACCAGCCCTTCTCTGTTTGTAAACAGCAGGTCTAGTGGAGCCCCTGCCCTGGTAGGTTTGCTCACAGCTGTGACAAGAAGCTGTCCTCCACACACTCTAAGAACTTCCTAGACTGCCTCTTCTCTGCTGTGCCAAGTTCCCAGCAGATATCTGGCAGGTTAAAGTCTCCCACAAGAAATAAGGTTGAAAATGACCTACAGCACCCAGTATTTCCAGGCAGTCTCCCATCCAAATACTAACTGGGCCCAACCAAGATAAGCTTCTGAGATCAGATGAAATTGGGCATTCTCAGAGTGATTTGGCCATAGACATATACTGATATATTGATTATAACTGCATCCTGGAGACGTTTTTGAAGATACATCTCAAAATACCCCTTACTGCTGGCAGTAAGCTAATGATTATTACTCTTGAGCAGACCAATGCAATCTGTCTTATACTGTGAGAGACTGGAGGGATTTCTGGCTTGAAACATTTCTTTGTCTGCGTGTGTGGGGGAAGAGGCAGATCCAGATCGGGCCTTGCTTTTGATGAGGTGATGCACTGCCCCATACACCTTCCTCCCCTGGGACAGCATCCCAGCCCCCAGTGGCCACCTATCATTAGCACACCGGAGGCAATGCTTCACACCCCACCTCTGGAGCTCCAATCCAGCTCCTAAGAGGCCAGATGACTGCAAGTTCCATGTGGGGGATGGGCCCAGGAAGGCCAAGGCGTATTTAAAGTGGAAGAAAAGGGGAGCACGTCTTGATCCTACCTCCTCTTGGAATTTCCATCAGTTGAGCACCTCTGGAACCAGGAGTGATAGTTATGTTTGTTCTTTTCTATGTATTTTCTGTCTTTTTGTCCTTCTTCTAATTCCCTCTTCTCATAATTTTTGAGCAACTTAAAATTGAACGGGCTTAGAGTTTGCTAAATTGAATGGGCTAAGTTAATGCTTTGGGCAGTGTTTTATGTTGATTGAATGATGCTCTAAACCTTTTCCCAAAGTTCTTTGATTTTGTGAGTTTGCAAGTAAAGTTTTTGTTGTTTTGACTTGAGAATATCTTTTCAGTATTTCTCTTGTACATCTAACTCAGAGTACATGAACAACCACAAGCCCTTTTAAAAGTCTTGTTGAGAGAGGTTTTCTGGGGCCTTGCATATACTGCACATGTAAGTCATCTCTTGTTATAATTGTTCTCTTTCCGAGTTTCATTTTTTATCTTGTCTTTTCTAGTCTTCTGCGATTTTACAGAGGAAAGAAACACTGTCTCTTACACACCTCAGCAAGATCAAGAGACAATACAGTGAGAAAATGCAGTTTGTTTAGAATGTCCATCTCTCTTCTATGAATGATACTCAAACCCATCTGTATTGCAGCCTTCTATTTTCTACTGGCTGAACTTCATGCATGTTCTTCCCATGTGCTTACACATATTTAAACAAGACACACAGGAATGACGGGAATGACAATACTTCTAATCAGAATTTTGTTTTTCAATTTAGTAAATCTGGATTCAAAATGGCCAAGTTACCTTCACATCTTTCATTTAAAAGGTTTTTCCCCCTAGTTTCAAACATTACACGGGAATGCATTTAACTTATGTATTTAACAAATTAGCATATATAAAAATTAATTAATTGCAGTGTTTCTAGCATCAATCTATACCAAAAAACGTAATCTTCTCAAATGTAGTTTTTTATTTTAGTATCATTACCTAGAACTGAAAGTTTGTAATGTGAAAGCAATGTCTCCCAATGAGGTTTTATTACATGCATTTGAGAGATCATATTTCTAGTAATAATGTGATTGATTTTCTTGAAGTGCTATCTTTCTCGTACAGTCGTCAAGTTCATCAGGTAGAAATATGTTAATTTCACAAGGAAGGCACAGCAGATGCAAAAGGACTGTGGTTTTTAACACCTGAAATATAAGCTTCAACTCATTAGAACATTGAAAATTAATTTTTTATTTTTACTGCAACTCAAATCACGTTGCAATTTTTTTACAGCTTGAACATGCATCAGACATTACAGTTCCTATGTAAAATTGCTTCCTTTCAAAAATATTTAATTTTCATGCAATATCCTGTGAAAAAAAAAATCTTATTTTGATTGTTGAAGAATACAGGCATAAAATTGTGCTCCTGCAATGCACATCCTAATTTTAGGATTTTTATTTTTAGAATATAGTTGGGATGTTATTTTTCTTCATAACAGTCTGTATAGTTCTATGGTCTAGATTTGTGATCAAAACCATATTGGTAGCGCATCAGTGTTTTAATTGTTGGTGAGCAGTGCTTACACAGTGTCAAAGCCTTTTCTGCTTCTCACACTGCCCTCTCAGTGAGTAGCCCTGGGGGTGGTCAAGAGGCTGCAGGGGACACAGACAGGACAGATGGACCAAACTGACCAAAGGGATACTCCATGCCATATGATGTCATGCTAAGCCATAAACCAGGTGGGGGAAATGTTTCCAAAGTAGCCTTTGTTTGGAGCACAGCTGGGGAAGGACGTTTTTGTACCACAGGAAGTCCATGTCACAAGTTTCCAGTGGGGTTTTAGGTGGAGTCTCTGTGTAGTCAAACCATACAAAAGGCATTAACACTTCAGTGTATTATTTGCTTTCTCACATCATGAGCATGATCTGTAACACTCTGAGGTTCTCAGTCTTAATTATGCATCTCTTTTGCATCATCTGAAATGTGTGAATTTAGTGGAACTGACTGTTAAAGTTTTCTTTCTTCATTTGAACAAACCAAAACATCTTTTTTGACCCTTTCTAATTAGTCTAGTAACTGTTTATTCTTAGGCCAGTCTTTAAAGCAGCGCCATTGAACCACAGGTTGCTTCTCAGTCTGAGGAAAATAGATCACTAAGGTATGACAGTATTTGTGACTTCATTCCATCATTTATGCTGGTTCTGGCCTCTGTCTTTTATAGCTTGTCTGCTCAATGAAATTTATGAAAGTGATTATTGAAGCATATTAAATTAATTCAAATAAATGTATTGTTTTAAAAGTACCAGAGATATCTTCAGTCCAGAAGCCTAAACATGATCATGAACTGTGAAGTAGTTTTCTTTTAAACAGAGTACTGCACTCAGTTTTGATGCAATCTTGATACATACAAGACACACTCAAAAATAGTAAGAAAAATTCATTTTTATTAATGTTGTTTATTGGCATTGTGGTAAAATTGAAAAAATGGCTTTTGTTACTAAGGTCTGAATTATTATTTTCTAATAGTCTATTATAATTTTCATGTTCTCTTTGTAAGCATGTACACAGTTGGTTTTGGTTTTTTTTTAGTTGGATGCTACTGATACGACATATCAGGGAATTTTTGCAATAATGCTCTGTAGAAATTATCAGATTTCTATAAAAAACAAAACATAAGATCCTCTGTATGCATTGCATTTCAAGAATCTAAATAATTATTTGTACCTGCAATTGTTTTTCCTTGCAGTGCTGGTGAATTTATGCAATCAACTCTAACTTCTCTAGACCAACATTCATCTTTTATCTTCCAGATGAGTAGTCTCATCTTGTGATACATACTGCATATATAGAGATTTTTATGTTGTATAATAAACTGCATACAAATACAGTCAAAATGAAGCCAAAAATGGAGTAGCAGAGGTGATGCAGGAAACAATTTAGTTATTTAAGGAATATTGTCTAATCCCTTATCCCTAGTACACTGGATTCAATTCAGTGATGCATGATTTCATTCATGTCAATATTTAATTTAGTTTTAAGATAAACTGTTTTCTAATTTATTTCATCATAATTGATATCTTGTGAGAAGAAAAGAGTAGTAAAAAGTTTGAACTTCAGAAAGGTATGAACATTATAGCAAAAAAAGATTAACTGGCTTAAAAATAAAGAAAAAGGGGAAAGAAAAAAGAAATATGTAATAGACTGATTTTTAAATTTTTCTGTAAGGCATCAATAGTAGTGATTTTCTTCAAAAAGGCATGCAAGTGATTACTGCAGTTTAAACCTGCCTTATATAAAGTAATATTAAAAAGATAAAATGCTGTTCATAGGCGTGATTTACATATTAATATATGTAAATTATGAAACAAATCATAACTCAGTGTATAGTGTTTACAGTTCATTGTGTGTCGTGCTAGAGCAACTTGACAATGGAGATGATTAATTTTATGTCAACTCCTATGGTCACTTGGATTATGCTACTGAGAACTTTCTGAGATTAATTAACCTGAGTAGCCTAATTACTGTCAGATGAGGATCTTAAAGGGAAATATTTAAGAGGAAGAAGGAAAAAAGTTTGAATTAGAAACTGTCTAAATTTTCCTAAGTACTCTGAATATCTTCAGCAACACTTGTCTCTTCATCTTTAATCCAGTGTAAGCCCTTTCTGTGCTGCAGCTTTTAATTATATAACTACCCAGTAATGAGAACTATAGCTTGCTTTTGCTGCAAAACATCTTTTTGCTGCAAAACATCTTTCTGCTGCAAAACATTCTATCTACCATCTCATACTTCTAAGTATATTTATATCAGTGCATTACTCTTCCATAAAATTACCTGAAAAAAACTGATGAGTTACTTTGTTCACAGCAAACCCCACTGAGATTCACAAGTTATATTTTGCACTGAAGAGAAAAAGTCTCGAGTGTTAGCTCATTTACCCATTAGTGAGACTTGGGCTCCAGTAATTGGTCCAATGAAAATTTAAGTACCACATATAAAAAGTTAAGTGACTCAACAGAAAAGACTAAGGACAGCAAAAATAACACATAATTTTGTTGTGAAAGTGTGATTGGGGAGGACAGATCTTGTATGGTTAAGTGTATTAATGCAAAACTTCTATATACTGAGAAGAAATAGCAATCACTGTGTTATGGGGGTCCTGCTGCCACTACTTTCCCTGTTACACCATTTAAAGGAAAAAGGCTGGTTATTGCACAGCATTTGAGAAAAGATGTTGATAGTGATTCTTCACTGGGAAAGGTACCTTCCTGACCTCTGTAGTTAATGTTAGAGCCACAGACAAATGAGTGGACCATTCACTATACCCCGACTTGAGGTTAAGCTAACTGTGGAAAATTACTAGATATGACATGAGAAATTGCTGAAAAAAGCTACAGATAACTCGAGGAAATGTGAGTGGATCTCAAAGGCTGTTAAGGAATTACATGAGAAACAGCTAAATTCCATGGGCTGTTGGAGGGTAGCATTGAGAACCTTTAGGGAAGCACAGTCTGGTGAGACCAACAGCCATATATGTATCCATAACATTAATACCATATATGGCTGATACTATATCATAATGCTATGTGTGGCTATGGATATCATAACTCCAGGACCAGTAGGGACAAGTAATTAGAGATAGGTTGTTTATCTGGCAGAAGAGGCAGAAGACTGGCTCTGAAAAAGGAAAAACAAGAAAGTAAGGACCAACACCCAGATAATCCAAGTTTTGTGGCCAGGGTTGTCATAGGTTACTTAGTTTTTGTAGCTGAGACTGGTCAATAAACCATAAGAGCTAAACCTGGCTTGTTTTTTTGGTCAGGAGCACTGCTGCCCCTTAATAGCAAGTTTATATTCAGATAGAAGGAGCATCTTGGTGTCACTATGCTGATGCCTGTTCCAGACTGTCAGCTACCCTCTACTTCATAAAAGTTAACTATATTTCTTTGAGATTAAAGTTAAGTGGTATCCTTTACTCAGTAGATACTGCTGCATCATTTAGGCAGCTCCCAGCTATGCATAAATCCAGCAACTGGCCAATCCCTCCTTCTCCCCTGGCTTTGGCTTTCAGACATTTCATTAAGCCATTACTTTATTCCATGCATTAGAAGAACCCAGCCATCTGATCACCACTTATGGATTCCTGCACTGCTAACAGGATTTCAGGCAGATATTACATGCCTGCAAGCAAAGTTCTATAGAATATTCACTTTCTGGACAATCAAAACAAAATGCCCATGGTGTTGAGTCCTTCCTAGGACCTCCAGTAAAATATGGCTAGGTGTACTCCCTGACCTCTTGTGCGCATTGCTCCTGTCTCGTGTACCATGTCCTTTCCATTTTGCCACATCTGAATCCTTATTGCTGTGTTTCACCCTATTAGTTTATTAGTTTACTTTTTACTTCTGCCCCTCCCCAGTGAGCCTATCAGTACAGTGATAGGACAAGGGGGAATCTCTTTACACTGAAAAAATGTAGATTTTAATTAGATATTAAGAAAAAAATTTTTACGGTGAGGGTGGCTGAAGGTAACTCAAGCTTGTTGCTCTCTTTGAAATGAAATTGTAACACTTTGCCCAGAGAAGCTGGGGATGCCCCAGCTCTGGTAGTGTTCAAGGTCAGGCTGGATGGGGCTATGATCAGCCTGGTCTGTGGAAGGTGTCCCTTCCCATAGCAGCGGAGATGGAACTAGATGACCTTTAATGTCCAAAGCCATTCTATGATTGGGCAGAACAGCCTTTATTGCAGCCTCTTTTACTAGGTCTGGCTAAACCTTATGGTCTGCAACAGCTTTGTCTAAAACACAGACAATTTAGCAGGGATTTCCTAGGTCACAACCTGAAACTCCAATATTTTCTTCAACCCCACCTATGGCAGATTTTCTTTTTTTATCGAACTATACTCTCTGACTACAAATGATAATTAAGATGTGAAATAGGGGCTATATCACAATATGTAAATAGTAATAAATAATAATAATAACAATGACAACTTCATAAATAAAATTATGTTTCTAGGTTGAGGTTATATTCTGGAAAATTATTTGGAAATGAGTAAAGTAGTACTCAGGATAGTCCTCAAAGTTACTACAAGAATCTTCTGTAGAATAGCATAAAATACTGTAAGAGGGTTCTGTAAGTAGCATGGATGTAGTATAGTGCTGTTATGTTTTTGCACATCCAATCCTAAATTACTTTTTTTGTACAGGTGCAGTCTTAGAAGGAATTATGTGCATGGTTAGCTTCAGCTAAGAAGGCATAAAAATGAGTCTACTTGCTTTTCTGTGAAAATGAAAACAAAATATCTCCTCAAACAAATACGTCAGAAAAGCTTGTTACTTCTTATTATTGAAGGACCTAATGTAGTAGAAAACAAGAGTAAAATTCTACATACCAGTCAATTATCCAAGTGTCAACATACATATAGGTTGACTGCCTGCCCAAAATTAAGGTAAATATGAGCACTTGGTTTGCTGCTCCTATTACTTACTTTACTTGTAGAATTACTACTCACTCCAGTGCTGTACCAAATCAAACCCAGTGGCTGAGTACACTATAAAACCTCAACAAAAACCATTGACTGCAAATAAATGATTTTGCATGTTCCTTAAAGCAGACTGGTTTTGTAAGGTGACTGTTGTTAGCTTGTGTTGTTTTGTGAGGTGATGAACCTACAGAAATCTCGCTCTCATATTGTGGCTTTCAGAATGTATACCCTTCCACAGGATTCAGTTTGATATCATTAAACTTTTAATGTAGCTGTAAAAGGTTGGGTATAATTTATTTTTGTGCAGATTAGAAAGCATGTTTTTACTCTTTTTTTATGGACACATTAAATTTCATTGTTAACTCTAAGGGTTTTTTCCCTGATTATTTAATCAGAATTTATTTTTTAGGCAAACGAAATAAAAATATCATCTTGAAATAATTTATATTTATTTTAATACACTTGTAATATGTATTTATTTGGTATGCCTACACAGATTATGTGCATCCAAGTAATAGTGCTATCTGCTGATATGCCCTTCTGAAATCTTTAATAAATTATACTGATCAAATAACTACTAAGATAAATAACAAGGAAAATATCTGCTGCATATTCTTGGTTTTTTTCCCTTATACAGAATATATGTACCAGAACAGTTTTTAGGAAAGTTCATTATACAAAATCAGTTATTATTACCAAAGTATCCACCCCGATATAACTTTAGTTGTAGAACTATATTCTTGTGGTCACCAGATGATGGTTGGCCCCTCAAAATAAACTAAAATTAGAAACTGGGGGATAATCTGCTTCCATGAAATGTACAATAAAATGTTCAGCTTTCTTTAAAAGACTATGGTTGAGTGATTTTTCTACTATAAAATGCAGAAGTGAGGTTAGCAAGTTAAGGGCACTGCATCAAGAGCTGATTAATAGACTCTGAGAGAGTGAATATGTGTCTGCCATGCTAGAGCAAAGACCATATGTTACACTATCACTTTCATTCCAACTGCATCTTAGCCCAGTGACAAGAATAATTTCTGACAAGCAAGGAATTCATCTAATACAAGAGATATCATAATTTGCAACAGCAGAATTGCTGAATGACCTATGGCGCTAAGACTTACTCTTAAGCAACATACTAAGGCTTCAGCTAATAGTGACAGTGTTTGCCATCTCTGGAAGGAGCTGACGAAAATGTCATTCAAAGTCACTACTTCAGAGTGCTGAGTGTAAGACAAATTAATGTAGCTTCTTTTAGATCAGCTACCTTCATGGTAGATATCTAAGGGGGGCAGTAAATGATGAAAATTCCTTTCACTGCTGGCATAATATTGTGTTGGAGAAAGTGTCAGAAACATATTACTTTTGGAACTAAATTACTCATTCTAAGATGTCAATATGTTTTTTTAAGCAAGGAAGGTCTATTTACCCTGTTTTGCATACAAATTCTTTGCTTCACTTTAAAATCATACCAATTAAAATAATCAATTTTATTTATAAATGTGCAGTTCTTCAGAAAAGTTACTTTGTTACCATAATGATTTCTTTCACTAGTGACATCATTTTAAATTTAACAAATCAAATTTAATTAGTAATTCTGTTTTGTAAAACATTAAAAACTGAAGATTCAGTTCTGCTCATTGCAGAACTGTGGCAATCACTGTGTTAACTGTTTCAATATCTGAAACTGAAAGACACAAGAAATATATGATTTTTGGAACTGGTGTTTGGTTAAATTCAGAAATTATTTAGCAAATCCCAAAGCACTTGCGTTAAGTTAACCTAAGAGTTTGGTTCTGATAATTTTGTAACCTTAATCTGCTCTTCATGCTTCACACAACTCTGCCTATTAAAAAGGTCAAAAAATCACATGATGCCTATGACCTCTCTCTACCAGGCTTATCTGGAAACACTGACATTAAAAATATGAAGAACTAACTAGACTTTCTATAAACCCATATTACATGTGCCTCAGCGTATATTTTACATAGACTATATGATTCTAAAATTAGTGAGAATGCCATGGTTGGAACAGGACCTTTGGATCAGAATAAGGAGCATTTATTTAATAAATCTTTTTGTACTCATTTTGGTTAATAGATATCTTTATAAATATCCACAGAAATTCCAATATCTCTGAAAAGGCATGTGCTAACTCAAATATTACAAACCTTTGAAGAAGATACAGATGCACAAGGCCATTTCTTCCCTTTGCCTCCTCTTTCTCCCTTTCCTGAATTTTGTGGGGTAAAAAATAAAGATCGTCTTTGTATCTGCAGAAGAAAAGGTTCAGGTCCAGGAATCATTTGTTTTTATTGTTGAGAACTGAAGGAAGAGATATGGCAGAAGGGAAAGGAAAATGGTTTACTGGAATCCTCCCTCCTGAGTTGAATGCCTGGGTTCCACACAATACATAGTTAATGTTCCCCCAAAGGGAAGCATAACCTTCAGGCTGATAGGAAATTGTGTCCGTTAGCTAAGTATTCATTAGAAAGAAAAGAACCAGGGGCATTTAGGACACTGACTGGAGAGAGGAAAACATCTGCTCATGGCTGGTCAGAAGCCTCCATCTGTGTACCATCCTGGTTTTCTGAGTCTGCACTTGTCTCTACCATGTGTGAAGCCAGAACAGAGCAGGTGCTATTCCCTGAACGGCTATAATGGCTATGATATATGGGATTTACCTTCAAAGCCAAGCTCTGCTTGATTTGGAGAAGAAAATTCCACTATTTCTTTGTCAATTGCCATGCAGGGGACACCCTGACAGACTGCAGTACCATTGCACGTGGCTTGCTATTCAGTGATTTCTGATCAACTGGCGAAATTTTCAGTGCTGCGTGAGACCAAGATGCCTATGGTTTAAGATTATGCTGAAATTTAAGCCTATGCTGAAATTCAGTATATCCATGGTGGATGAATTCCCCTAAGTATGTTTGAAGAGCTGGACTTCATATGTACTCCAATACAGTTCCCATCTGTAAAAGAGAAAGTTAACATTTCCCTGCTTAGCTCACAAGACCGTTCTTAGGATAAATTAAGCATTGTAATCCACATTGCAATCAAAAGTAAAGTGCCAATCAATGAAAGTTGAATGAGATAGAATCTATAACCTCTGAATTCATTGACAATGCAGTGCTTAGGGAATGTTAAATGCTTAGAAAGTGCAGGATTAAAGCTCTGAGCAAGAAACCAATTGCAATGAATCCCAGAGAAAGTTATAAGTAGAAAGTGTCTTCAATTTTGCCTGACCTTGGCTTCCTTTCTGCTCTTTCTGAACTATAAACACAGGACCGAGAAAACCACTTCTCCACTTGCCTTAAAGGTGGGAGACAGGATACTTCTAAACCAAGTGTCTTACCTGCAAGCCCCATCTCCATCAAACTGGCAGCCTGGCCCTTAGAGCTATGGTGTCCAGCCTAACCAGTGGAAAATTTATATGGCTAATCAGCATTGCTGCAAGACAGAATACATAAAAACTTTTGGAAATGGAAGCTTTCCCTGGAGTATTTGTCATGACACCACTTTTCTGCAAGATGCCTGCTGACCCTTTCGTATCTGTTATTAGTAAGTCTTCTTCAGTAAATACATTGTTTCCCGGGTCACATTTACGCTTTATATTTTTAATAATCTAAATTAAATTGATGATAATGGTGTCATATTTCTAGTCTGTACAAGAAATATTCTTCAAAAATGCTTTCCCTATTTAAATACCTGTCATTAGATTTCATTAATGCAGAATGCATAGAAAAAAAGACCTATAGTGAGAAGTGATGGGGAAAAAGGGTCTTTGTATTTAACTTTCTATCATAGATATGTTCAGTGAAGCAGCATGAAGGATCTTATTACTATACCAAAATGAAGAATTTCCTAAGGGAGTTCTCTAATTTCATATTAGCTTATTCCCCCTCTGAAACATGGTGATTACTACACTGAGTGATACATAAAAATGGGAAAAACAGCAGGCTTCATCGGTTTTGAAGGAGTCAGCATTACTGGTGTTTCAAGCTGAGAAAGTAATTGTCAGCAATGACACTGAGTAGGATAGGAAGTTTATATGTTTCATATTCACCTAGTATTTATGTACTGCACAACTTCTTTTCAGATTATCTGTATTTTCCTTAAATAAAAATAATTTCTTTTTGTATTTTGTCTTCAAACCCAGCCTGTAGTTAGTTTTCATCTCATCTGTAATTCTGAGTTTCAGTGCCATCAGCTAAAGTAATAAACATTTCTGCCTGGAAGTGTGCTTTAAAGAGATCTTTCTCAAAATTCATACCTTTAATTTAGCAAAGTATTGTTTAGGGTTTAAATAAATCTTCCCCAGATTTGAGAGGTAGTCGTATGGAAGAATTCACAAAGAATTCTTTGAAATTACAGAAACCAGAAGCTTTGCAGATAAAAAAAGAAAAGAAATATATGTAAAGCAGATACATTACTTGAAACAGAAAACTCACACATTCCCCAAGGCATAGCAAACATTACTTTAAAGCTCATTTGTTCAATCTTTTCCAAAACCTAGAACAAGCAAAATGTTTTTTTTAAGGCAGTTCATCTGAGACTGTTCTCATGAATGAAACATCTGCAAGAAAAAAATCAGTCACCTGGAACAAAGTTAATTCAGCAGGGCTAAGTAGAAATCAAAATTTCTGTGTGACTTTATTTTTCTTTTTGCTTCAAATCAAGAGAAAATTTAGAACTATAAGAAGGTGATAAAATTAAAACACTGAAAATTCTTGCTTTATTTATGACTACTATGATGCATTATAATTTTTAGCAGTAGATCTTTAGTTCATATGAAATATAGTATGTCCTGACAGCAGACAATGGGGCATTTGGTATGCACATGGTCCAACTTTTACTTAGGTGATACCTTTTAAAAAAGTAATTTACTGTGGATAAGAAGAAAACAAACAAAATCCCCAATGGAACTGTATAAGTTGGAGAATGCTTATTTCCATTCAGCTACATATATCAGGAATATGCCTATGGTGTACTGTGGTAAACTAAAGAAGGATGTGTTCAAATGGGTATTTTTCATTATATTTTATTTGGTTAAGCCTCCTCTTTTAGGGGGAAATTTTTTCATCCTGTGCTGAGGTATATTTTCCTAATAAAAGAATGTTCTTTTTTGATTTGTATAATGGATAAAGTAGACTTCCTTAAGTCATAACAACTTTAAAGGAACCTATTCAACTTCACATTGATAGAAATTGGAGGAATGACATACAATTTCTACAATCAGCTGACAGCTGACAAAATTCAGTTTGAGACCAGAAATCTAGCTGCAAGTATCTTGAACTGCTCTGAATTTCTTAAATTGCTCCAGTCACAAACAAGAGTAGCTGCATAGGAATTTTGATGATATCAAATAAAGAAATTTAATTTAATAATTGAAATATAAATGCTCAGAAAAATAAAAAATTGAGAATAAGCACATATATATCTTTGAGACCTCAGGTAAAAAACAGGAATTTATTGTGACATTCCTCACAGACAAATTAAATTTTTATTTCCAGCAATTTTAATGTTTTTAGTACTATTACATATTTGTTACAGAGATGTTTTCAGCATTATATATGCTGGCCTTTCTCAAAGAAATGATCAACATGAAATATACTGAGTACCAAGAGGAAGTCCATCACTGGAACTGTGGAAGTAATCACACAAAAGTGTTCTGCCTTAATTTTTCTGCCTAGATGTTCTATCTTAATAACTTCTTTCTAAAAGCATATATAGAATTATGGGTTTGATAGAAATGAAGAAATTTGATGAGAATTGAACACAATTCCAGTGTTACTTCCATAATGATGATAATGTCAGATGCCTCAGAGCAGCAATGATCTGCATTTCCTTTGACCTTAAGCAATCTAACCAAACAGGAGAAGCTGCCATTCTTATTTTAGACAAGTTTTAGACAAGTGCAAATGGTGACCTACAGAAAGTAACCGGTATTACAGAATCAGATCAAGCTCATCGCCATTAATGGACAGATTTTATTGATCCCGGTTAGCTTTGCATCAGTGTTACAGAATTTGCTTCCTCTCACCTTGCATGAGGTGAAGCCTCACCACTGAGGATAACATGGTGCAATTATGACTAGATTGTTGAAAGGTCTAAAATATTGTGTAAGTGTATAAAAGTTAGTTTGTACCTTTGCTATCTGTCTAAAAAATATTTAAAGGGTCTTCAGTGGCAGGTGTAAATAGCTAAGGCAATTGAAAATTAAATTCAGTTGCTTACTATTAAACAAGTTTAGCTTTGTTACAAAAAAAATGTCTCTAATTGTTTATCTAATACTTCTCTTCTGACTTGCATTTCCTGGCCATGCTATTAATCATGGCTATTCAAATTGGGTTTTTAATAACATTTATTTCGGCTCTGTAAATTTATAGATCCATTAGTTGTAAACCTTCCACATTGAGAAGAACTATTAAGAAATTCTTGTGTTCTTTTAGTAGAATATGGATGAATATTCTGTTGCACATGTCTACTTGCAGTGCCATATATTGATCAGAATTTCATTACAAGTAAAGGTTGGATCTAGACAGAGTAGTTCAGAAGGTATTTAGTGCACTATATGCATTATTTTGAGTCACACACAGCATGACACAAGATAATTAAATTTTAATTGTTAGTTTATCACTCTCCAGAGTCAAGTAAACACCTACATTTTCTGTGTTCATGCTAGTTTGTATAATTAAGGTCAGTTTTGTGGTATAGCATTGAAAGCAGCTATTGTGGCTTGCAAAGAAATAGCTTTTAGTATCCGATATTGCAAAATTATAGCAGCAAAATTTTATTATGAGACATCACATCAAGTCAGAAAAATTGTCTGTGAGATTTGCTGGATAATGATGTCCCAGCATTTGACTGTGTCGTAGGAAACCATCAAATCCTTCACACTGAATGAAATGTGTTTGTGATGTCTTCACAAAATGCACCTGCATCATGATCTCAGCTTTCTGATTTTTTTCTTTCCTTATGTACTGAACTCTTAAAAAATGGGATTTCTTTGGTGTGACATATTTCTGATCAGAATAATTCTGATCTATGTATTTATACAAGATCAGATACATTTTCTTACCCACATTGCTGTTTTTCAGGTGTTCAACTGTAGAGCTTGTGGCTGAAACAAGTTTTTGTACAGACTTTTCAATTATAAAGGGAGAAGGTAAATTTTAATCCTAACTTTTGCAGGCACCATATATACAGAAATCTGTAGTAAACCTAATCCTATATTGGAATAAAATACTGTGAATCCAATGTTTTCTAACTGAGAGTGCTATTGAACTTTTCTAGAATATGTGTAATCTTTCAGTGGATGTAAAATACATGAGTTATTCCAGTTTGTGCCAGTCATGTTGGCATGGAATGATTGCCTAGAGCAAAGAGTAGGTGGTCAGGGTGGAAACACTATTTCTAACTGACTAAAATTTTTCAAGATATGGAAATAATTTCTCATATGAAGTCCATATAAAAAGTAAATTGAGAGTAAAAAAAGCCCAATTATTGAGGTGTTCCTTCAAGTATTAAAAATTTTGCTTCACATTTAGTTATTTACTTTTGATTGTTAAAATATAGTCGGTTTAAATCTTCAAATACAAAGTTGTCTTTATAGTAAAACTGGGTGTTTTGTTTCAAAGAGAATAAAGTAAAAGTTGAAAACATGAAAAATAGCAGCCTGTTATTCTGATAAGCCCTGAATTATTATTGATCCAAGCAGACCCCTTTGAAGGATGCTTAGTCACTGATAAAATCCGTTAAATACTTTCATGTTTTTTTGAGAGGTGAGAATTATGTTAAAATTAATTCTGGTACCTGTTTGAGAAGAACAACTATTTTCCTGAAATAATGCCAGTGTGGAAATGTTGAATGTTAGACTGAAACCTCTTTGCTAGAGCAGGACATAACAATATATCATCTGTATCTAATTTGCCATGCTATTGTAATGATTCATTATCACACACTGCTCCCTTTAAAGTTTAGCTGAGGTCTTTGAAAAATGTGGAAAACTGCAATTGGTCAACTTTCCTTAGTGTTACAGTTAGTCTGGTTAGGTTTTATGTGAGTCAATCAATTACTCTAGATCCTAAGTGAACAAATTTAATTCTACTTCCTGCAAAGCAGAGTTGAAAGCTTTCCCTTTTCCTGCTTGTAATTTTGCAATATTAATAAAAGGAGTGAGAAAAGTAATTTAAGTAAATTGCTTTTTAATAAGACGTAATGTCCAAAGAGACCAATGACCACACACATTAATCTCCTGATAAGAAGCAACTTTCAACATTTATCACAATGTACTTGGGTCCTCAAGATTCACAACTCAATAAAAAGCTACTTGTAATTCAGAAAATTGGCTGATGGGGCAGAATGCTGAACCATTCTGTTCATGCTTTAGACAAAGGTCAGAAAGACCATGTAACATGTATTTTTCAGAACAGTTTTATATATCTTAGAGACACATCAACAAAGAAAAAACAGAAAAAAATTATTTTAAATTTGAAGTCCGTAGAGAAAATATTTCAGGCGATGCAAATTTTTGTGTATTAACTAAACTTTACTCTGAGGTATAAAGCCGTTGGGTATGTTTAATAAGTTAAAACAGCTTTATTTCCTCCCACGTAAAACTCCCTAATTTTCTACAATATTTCTGAATTGAATGCAAAAATTTACCTGTAAGTATGTTTCAATTCAGCTATTTCTCATCCATACTTTTCCTTTTCAGAACCATAAACCAGTATTATTCTACTCAGTTCCCACAATTAATTAAAATTGTAAAGATTGTTTAATCTTCTTTTTATATATATTATGATTACATTTTCTTTTTCTAAATTGGAAAGCAAGAAAGGTAAGTATATATTTATCTGTTTATTACATGGAGAAATTTAGGAAATTATGGTAAAAATCTATTGATCCTATTCCAAACTGGAAGCAGTAAGAGACAAAAAGAGAGGAAATGAAAGAACCAGGAATGAGAGTTGTGTTCATACTGGATTTTTTATCTCTACAAAACATTGATAATAGAGCTCCTAGCTCTAATGTTAGAAGTACAAAAGTATCCTTCAAGGTTCCAGATTTGTTTCCATACAGTCCAGAGATACAATTCTAAAATCACACTGATAAAATTTAGTACCATAGGAAAGAATATGACCTTAACTTCTTAATTTTATCATTGCAGAAGTATTCTTGCAAAATTAATTAGAAACACAAAGAAATTACATTTCAGTTTCAAGTAAGATAAAGAACAGTAAATTACTCTGATTAAATGGTCCACGGGGAATAGAAGTGTTTATTATTTGCCCCTTTACAACAGTGGGTAGAAAGTAAATACAAAATGCCACAAAATCCAAACAGAAGTTTGAAATCTTAAATTAAAAATCTTCACATAAGCAGCAACAACCAAGAATGCAACTGCCATAACTCTTCTCTATTCTTTTAAGAGCTTCTAAGTAACTTAAAACTTCATTTTTCGTCCATGAGTCTTTCATATCTCAAAGATTTGTTTCAGCTGGCTAACTACTTTGGCTTTGGTATCAAAAGTTGGTATCAAGTTGAATTAAACTAAGTGCTTTTCATATAAATTCTCTAACACATTTGATTTGGTAAGGGTGAACACACCTTAGACCACTCAGGATTTTACAGAAAACACCAAGACCTACTTCTCCATGTTTCAGAAAAAGAGCTGTAGGAGGATGCTGCATTTAGACAGTAGCGGAAACTTGGAGGATATTTTAGACTGTGGTTATGCCCAGTTCTGTCATGCATTTCATGGTTCCCCACATATTAGGGAAAGGACTAGATATAAGTTTTTTTGCATATATCAATTGTTTTATGATGCGTTCTCAAAATGAGCTGCAATTCTGTGGTTTAGATTATGTCTACAACATGTAATAGATTATAAACTATGTCAAACAAGTAGGATAATGCTACAAATATATTGTAATGAAATATCATGACCTTTATTACCTTTGTCTGCTTCATTTAAAATTAAATAAAAATGGTTTATTTGATGCAAAATATAGTACTTGGTTCTGTTATACTCATAGGATCCAAAGTTATTGATAGGATTTCTTGGATGGGTGAAATGATATTTTCAGGCATATTTTACAAAAGCCTTTTTATTTTTTTTAATAGTGTAGTGCATCTTTAAATTACCCTCACCTTAGCACCTCTCTTGAAAATTTGAATGTGGTAGTTATGAATTATAATTTATTTACACTCTTAATGTCAGAGGGATCAAAGGCCATACAGCTTCTTACAAAGAAAGTTCCTCGATGGCTTATAGCACAAGACCTATGTGAGACCTGTGCTTTAATAGAGCAGCTCCTTGTGCCTGCCTGTCACTGTTAATGATGTGTAATTTATGGAAATAGTAGACAGTAATTTCTAATCAGCAAAGCTGCAGCTAATAATGTTCAATATATCATATAGGATTGATGTCAGATTTATAAAAAAGGAATTGACAGGTGAATTTCCTCCTATCAACAGCTGTAAGACCTCACTTTAGAAAAGCATTCAGTCTATTCGGTAACTCATTTAAAACATTGGTTTAAATCCTATTCTGTTTAATAATTATTTATTAATAAAGGTGGATCTAATGATTTTAGAATGACAAAACATTCAGTGAGTGAATGCTTTACATTTCAATTCATAAAAACTTCTATTTTAATATTTTAATTTTTAGAATATGAACTATGAACTAACAGAGTAGTTTCTTATATCTAGCAACTGGAAAGGAAAGGTCTCTGTATTTTCATTATAGCATTGCTATTCACATTACATGGCTTTTCTGTGAATGTTGTATGGATAGAAGCTCATTTTTGAAATCACAAGGATTGGTGTCTACATTGCCACTGATATTATTCCTTAAGCTACATGAAATTATTTTATAAACACAGATTGTGAACATAACTATGCAATGTCACCTGCTCTTCTATGTTATCAGATTAGGTTATTTGAAAGTCTTTTATACAAGTCATAGTATTTGGGAGACATGATGTTTTGACATGAAAATCTTGCTTCAATTGTTCTTACTTCAGAGTAAAAAGTTTCTTACTGACCTAGGTTACTCATCAGATTTCTAATCTTCATTTCTTTACCATTCCTTCACCAAATATATAATAAAAATCTGAGTACCATCATAGGGGCGGGATGTGAGAAAGATTATGTTCCTCTCAACAGTGTATGTTGGATAGAGACAGATAGCACCTTAAACCATCTCTCGTTCTGAATTTGACCATAGTACAGAAATGTCTAGGAACATAAAGAATTCATCAGACTTTTTTGTTGTGTTTACTAAATGTTTTCTATTTAGAAATATCCATATATGTTTGTGTACAGTTTGAAATTTGTTGTATGAATCTGCATGGAAAATGACTGAAGTAAAACTACCTTATAACTTATCATAAACCCTTTTATGTGTGATGTCTGTCATATTACTACATTTTCAGGATCGACATATGTACCCAAACTGTGCAAAATATGGTAAGTATTTTTAAAATCAATCATGAGAGTCATTATCATTTTGGGCTGCACTAAGAAGGCAACAAATGTGTTCACTGATGACAGTAGAATAGACAAAATATGGCACTGATGGAATGGAGCAGATTGTTCAAGCAGCTTGACTGATTGACTGTTTCAGATATCACTAGTCTGGAATAATCTGCAGAATCAACACCAGCTGAAAGGAATTCCAGTATTCATCTCGTTTCTGCGGAGCTCAGCTGCTTCATGACAGAATCTGAAGCTTTTGAAAGTTTAAATAGAGAGGGTTATACTCATAATGAGGCATATATGTGTGTTAAGATGAAATAAACCTCAAATATCTTTTTTGTGTTTTTTTTCTTTCTGTTCTTGTTTGCCTGCCTGTTTCTGGGAAATGTAAATTTCCTTTATAACCAAGCATTAAGGGATGGGGAGAATCTCAGGAAGCCAAAGCTGGATACATTTTGAATAATGTGCTTTTGGCACAATACAGGGGTAAACTGGATAGAGTCCTATGACTTCTAATATTGCATCTAGCAAGGTAATGTGATATTCCATTTGGTCCTGAAATATCTTAGCATAGTTGTTTCTCTGCTTGGTTATTTGGAGTGCTTACTTAAATCCTTTTATTCTTCATATAGTTCTATCACCTAATCCTTTTGTGTTTGCATGGTGCCCAAGGGCCATGAATAAGAGTGGCCATAACTTATATTTAAGTCCCCTGAGCCCATAAATAAATTTTTGGTATGGTCTTCAATGGGACAAATGGAAATAGGAACATAACCTAATAGGAATGTAACATAAATCTCTTGCATTAGTGGATCATTCTTTCTTCTCTGCTGCTAATATCATATTCAAAATCTATACCAATATTGGAGATGCAGATAGTGAGTTAGCATATTATTCTTGGGCTGTAACAAAATCAATAGAAACTTGCTGACTTGAATGAGCAAAGCATCAAGTCTGCAATGAATGTCTCTAAAGGCTTAAAAAACCCTTGAACTTTCATTACAGAAGTTCTGTTTTAAAATATGTACTAAAAGAATAAAGCATGCTACTTTTTATAGACTGATAATCATATGTAGATCTTCAGATGAACAGAAAATTGTACCAATGAAAGGCTATTTGTAAGGGAGAAGTAAGAGGGAAAGGTTTCATAGCACTAACTAGCAACTGTTTAGATCAAAGAATAACCAGACATCAAATATAGGAAGGTGTCCAAGCTGTCTTCTTCTAGGATTGGTAGGAGATTACCTTGTCTGAGAGACTACAGGTAGCAAACTTCACCTAGAAGGTTAAGATATAAAGGTAGAGGTAGAAGGTAGAGATATAAAATCTGCAATAATGGTATTCTATTTTACACAATGGCCCAGTGACTGGAATACTCATCTGGAAATGGTAAATCAGCTCTGATTCCAGCAGAAGGGAATTCAAAACATCCCTGACTAATAAAGTGATTGAAAAAGGGTTTCCAGGGTGAAGTAATATAAGCAAAGTGATTTTTTATCTCAGTTTTGTATTTATGTATCTGGTTTTTATTTCAGCACCAATTTAGGTAATGAATTTCTTTACTGATTCAATTCCTTAGGGACTAATTTCAGATATTCAAACAATGTATGCAAAAACTTCTACTTAGCGTATTTTGTTCTGAGATAATAACTCCTAGTTTTATATCTGGGCATATTTTATTTTCCCTGAAGCTGAAGAAGAGTAGGATTATTCCAGCCAGAGGTTGTAATGCTTGGGAATATCTCAGGTTCTGAGCTCTGATTTATATTAGGTTTTATCTGGTGCCCACCTTCAGAAGGATATTTCTGTGGTTTTGCTGGTTTTTAATATCTTCCAAAGAGCAAATGACAGATATGTCTTCTGTGTACTAAGCCATCAATCAGAAGTGCAGTGCTGCTGGACCTGTAATAGTCTAGGGATATAAGTGAGGTAAATTTCCAGAGGGAGATAATATCTTTAATAAAATGATGGGGGAATAGATTTTTTGAGGAAAAGAGGCCATAAAATACTTTGGTGTCGGAGTGACTAACTGCCTGTTTCTGCCTCTTTCTCACAGTGTCAAGGATTTTATCATCTCTTGCTACTATTCTCCTCTATTAACTATCCTTTTTTCTGAAAGTATCTGTTTACTTAATCAAATGGAATTGAAGGTGTTTGTTTCAATGTGCTTTATTTGGAATTGAGTATATTTTAGACATCTACTAAGAATTCCTTCTTTTTTTCCAGCTATTCCAATTGGTCCAATAAACTATACTACTTCTCCTTAAGAAATCTGTTTATTAGCCAACAAGATTGGTAAGTGATTGTTAGTCTCTTTGGTGGAGGAATTCATACCTCACTTGTACTTTGCACTGTACTGAAGCTAAAGCCCTTTGTGAGCTTCTGTACTCAGTAAGATGACCTTCATGCAAAAGAATCAGTTAAACTAGAGATTCTATTTGTTTTTATTTTCTGAGTAGTAAGTCTTTTAAGTTAAAGAAACTTTACCTACCTTAGATTACACTTAGTTTATGACATAGCTAATAAGAATGGAATAGCAGTGTACACAAGGCATGACTGCTTAGTATGCAAAATCATTATCCCAGCCTTCAAGAACCTTGTTAATATGTAACCTATCTACAGTTATGCAGATGAGGTAGTGCACTTTGAGACATTCCTGTTCACTCTTTTGTGATCTGTGACAGATTTTTATTATAATAACTGTTTATAAAATATAGTGAGAAACATTAATATGTTGATATAATTGAACTTGCATGATGTTAACACAAAGGAAGATATGTGGGAGTCATTAAATGGCTTGTGCACAAGTTAGAAGCGTTACGACTCTCTTAAAAAACACCCATTGTTATAACTAATTTTTCATTCAAACATAAGAGAGCATTTACTGGGCACTGATTATGATGACTTTGAAATATCTCAGTCCAAATAGCTATGTGCAAAGATACTTGTGTTTTTAACATTTGTTACTAGATATTTTGTATATTAGTTAGAATTATTCAGAAGAAAGTATTCTCTTGGATTTTTTTTTTTTTTATCATAGCTTGCCAGGCAAATTGCTAACAGAAACAAAAGCCAGTGCTTAGACTGACACGTAGTGATAGAGAAGCCTCTAAACAGACTCTGTGGGCTTAATATGAAACAATACTTGCAGATGTGACAAATTACGGTCAGGTGTTCTCCAGAACAGAAGAGACCATGACCTGCCCTTATGGTGGCATATGAATGAGATCAAAGAAGGAAGAACACTTGATAACTTTTTATTGCTCTTTGTGTTTTCATTGTGTGACAGCACAACAGGGAGAATAACTTCTGCAGTGTTTCTACTTGCACTGCTAAAGGAAAGAGTGGCAAGAAGCCATCAGACCTTTCTGCTCCCAGCATCTTGCACTGATGTAATTGAAAGCACATGACCTTCAAAGACAAAGAGGACTGAGGTATAGAGCTGGGTTGCAAATACCATTCACTCAAGGAAGATCATGAGAGCGCAAACATTTAAAAATTTCATTATGTTAGAAAGGTATTTCAAGGGTAGATGTAGCATTAATAGCAGCTGTATAAGCAGTTAAAACTGCAAGGCTATCAAAAAGGAATTGGTTATATTTGAAATGTAGCTATTTCAATGACTATCTGAAAGTTATTTTGAAAACACCATGTTTATTCAACAAAACAGTTGCTTTGTTAGGCAATAACCCAGTTCCTTGGTGAATAAACTTGAAGAAAATTACCTTGTTGTGAAAGGACTGTTGTCTCATGGAAAAATACAGTAATGGTCTTCATATAACAGGACAGCAAATATTTGTGTTCCTAACTTTTCCTGCTGCTTTAAGAAGCATTACAAAGATCTAGTTAGAAGCCATAAAGTCTTTGTCATTATAAAATCTGAACTGAGAAACCATCTGGGAGGAACACAGCGTAGTCTAGGCTGGGGTGACAAAGCATCTGTTCTGGACCCTGTGCACAGTGTGAATGGTTTGAAAACAATACAAGGAAAAATAAAAAGATACTTTAGAGCTGAGTTTTCTATAAGTGTATGTAAATGTTCATGTGAAAAAAAAAAATCAGTCAGTTTCTTTAAAGATTGTCATTCAACATGCCCTGGAGCACAAATAAAATCATGTTAAGAGTTGGTTTCCATCTTCTTTCTTTTCTGTAATGCCCCATGGCCCAAAATCCACATTTTGAAATAAGTGATTGTACAAGTAACAACTTATTTGAAACTTTTAGAAAAAAAAAAGGAAAAGTAAATTAAAATATTATCAAAATCATTATATTTTTGGCCAGAGTAATATTTTTTTCACATTTAGAAAGCATGGAAATGTCAGTGTCAACGGTAAAATAATCCAAACTACTCTCTACCAAGTATAACCACTGTTGCAATTAAAAATTCTTTTAGACAGTGTGACAGAAACTGTCACCCTGTTTTGCAGTGGTCTAGACTTTTGACATGTTTAACTATTGCCAGGCACAGATTTCAGGCATTTGCAGATCTAGAACAACCTTCTCACTCCTTGCCTCTCTAGATGTGCAGCTTGCTTTGTACAGTCTCCTTTTTGCCAAATGCCATCTCATTGTTCTGTAAGGTCTGGCTCTATGTCCAAAGCAAATATTTCTGGTTGCATCGAGACTTACAGATAGAGATAAGCACATGCTACGAGGTCAGCCCCCATCCAAATTACAAAACAGCTGAAGTACAACACAGCCCATGTAGATTACTCTGGGACAGCACATTACACATAGATTACTTTGGGAAGTAACCTATGAGGGGTGAGTGATGTGTTCTAGGTTTTACCTCACTAGAGTGGTAAATCATATCCTTATCTTTTCAGCTTTTCCGATGTTTCAGAATCACCATTTGCAACAACTTAGATTTTTCCTTAAATTTTTCTGCATTTTGGAATACCATCCTTCATTCTGTAAAGCAGACAACCTCTCTTCTTTTAAAAAAAATATTCTTCAAATTTTATTCAGTCAGCCTTAGAGTGTTGCTCTCTCTGCCCTTGTTACTTTATTGTTATTGCACTCCCAGGACGAGTGCTCGTAGCTTTGTATAAAGTATAAAAATGCTGTTTCACATGCCAGATTGCAAGTTCACATGCTTTCTAATCTACTGCTGACAGTGTTTTCCCATTTGACAGCAGACGTACTGTCAAAAGTCTGTGGCAGCCAATACGCTAAGAAATGTTGCTTCCCAGTAAAACAAAAACAAAATAAGGACCAGTTTTGTCAAAGTATTTACTGAGTTCACCAGAGAGGTAACTGGATGGAACTAAAGGACCAGTCCATCCAGGAGAGATCAGCTTAGGATGCTTATTTTAATAGATCTTTCTTTTTACCCTTTTTTGTTTTAGTTTGCAACCTTATTATGAACTGCATAATATCTGCAACTCAAATTAGCATATAATTGACTGGTTTTTCTTTACTATCTAAGCAGAGTGCCTACAACTCATCATTATAGAGGATAACTGACCTTGGCACTTCACACGTGATGTGCAAGAGCATATGCCACAGAAAAACTAGGAACTCTAAAAAATGAGATGAGTGACTTCTTTTTTGTAAGACTCTATTTTAACATCCTGTGTGTATGAAACAAATTGCAAACAGTCCCTCTTTCCTCTTGACATGAACAAGAGCTGAAGAATGTTATTGTCTCTGTTGAACTTGTCCTCTGCTGTGCTGTAAAGAGGATGTAATATCACTGGTTGTGGCTTGGGTTGTAACCTAAAGTGAACTGGTTTATATTTTATAAAAGTTTTCTGCTATATACAAATTTCCCTTGTGCACTGAAAAATTCAAGTTAGAGAAGATGCTTCCTTCAACTATCTATTTTTCTTGAATTAACATATTTCTTAATTTGTTCTTGGCAGTGTTTAGGTTCTGCTATGCATTTACACCTATTACTAATTCCTCTCTAAATGTCACTGAGGCTCTCTTTTCAGGCTGGTGTAGATATCCAGATTTTCATCACAAGCTGAGCACAAGCTAGTGTCTATAGCACTGGTAAATGAACCAGATAAGGAAGACTATGTTAACTAATGGAATCTCAGGTGAAATATAGACTTCGAGGAATTAATAGTTTAGTAATTAATAAGGCCAAGAGCAAGCTAAACCATATGGATATAATTTTAACTTGACTACTTATGAACAAAATATTTCATAGAATCATAGAATATACTGAGTTGGAAGGAACCCATCAAGGTCAAGACCAAATCCTGGCCCTGTGCAGGATGCCCCTAGAGTCACACCATGTGCCTGAGAGTGTTATGCTGTATATTGTATTGCTTCATCAGTTATCCTATTTGAACTCCTGAATTAGAGGTTTAAAAAGGTTCTATCTCAGAGAGAAAACCCATTAGTTTAATACTGGTTTATTAATATGTGAATTTGCCATTTTCGCCAAGGCCAAAAGTAGCAAAGGCACCATTAATTTTGTTTCTCCCCACCCTTCTTTCCCTCTGCACAGCACCATCTCTAAGGATCACCATGTGCCCAGGAGTATTCTCCAAATGCTTCTTGAACTCTGTCAGGTTGGTGCTGTGACCACTTCCCTGGGAGCCTGTTCCAGTGCCCAACCACCCTCGGGGTGAAGAACCTTTCCCTGATATCCAACGTAAACCTCTCTGACTCAGCTTCATGCAGTTTCCTCTAGTCCTGTCAGTCCTGTCTCTGGTCATGAGAGTGAAGAGATCAGTACCTGCCCCTCTTTTTCTCCTCATTATGATGTTGAAGACAGCAATGAGGTCTCCCCTCAGTCTCCACTTCTCCAGGCTGAACAGACCAAGTGACCTCAGAAACTCTTCATATGGCTCCTCCTCAAGGCCCTTCACCATCTTTGTTGCCCTCCTTTGGACACTTTCTAACACCTTTGGATCCTTCTTATGCTGTGGTGCCCAAAACTGCACACAATATCCAAGGTGAGGCTGTACCAGCACAGAGCAGAGCAGGACAATCCCCTCCCTTGCCCAGCTGGCCATGCTGTGCCTGATGCTCCCCAGGACACACTTGGCCCTCCTGGCTGCCAGGGCACTGCTGACTCAAATTCAATTTTCTGTTGACCAGGACCCCCAGATCCCTTTCCACAGCACTGCTTTACAGCATCTCATTCCCCAGTCTGTCTGTATGTCCAGTGTTGCTCTGTCCTAGGTGCAGAATGCAGCACCTGCCTTTGCTAAACTTTATACATCTGGTGATTGCCCATCTCTAATTTGTTGAGGTCTCTCTGTGGGGCCTCTCTGCCCTCAAGCGAGTTGGCAGCTCCTCAAAATTTGTCGTCATTTGCAAACTTATTTAGTATTCGTTCAAGTCCTGTGTACAGGTCCTTACTGAAGATGTTGAAAAAAACTGGGCTGAGGATGGAGCCCTATTTCCTACGATAGCATTTAAAGCCAGCTTCGGATTGGAGAATACCAGTGCTGAAATTTATGTTCAAAAGATATTTTTGTTTACTAATATTTTGAAGATGAGATTGTACTCATAAATATAGAACAGATAAAATAAATCTTTCCAGAAGTAATGTGCTTTAGGGTTGATGAATTGGCAACAATTAATACTCAAACACACTGTAATAAAATGTTCATGAAGTTTTTTATTTGCCAGTCTTATCAACTAATTAAAAACATCTTCAGGGTTGGATGTGTAATAAATGGGCTGGAGAGAAAGACAGAATGGATACAAACACATTTTCTCCCCTTGAATATTACAATGACTGTTGATTCATGGCACATTAATTCATGCTATAGAAAAGAGCAGTGAGATTATAAAAGGGGCTACACATTATAGTGTGAACTCTGGGTATATTAGGCACTCTAGCTGTAAGTTAAATTTATATGTTGAGATATAATTACCGTGCTGAATTATACTTCTAAAGTGGAGGCCACATGAAACTACTTGGTGTCGCTAACATTAAAAAGTAAGAGTTTATTCTGCTTCCTCTCAGCAAAGCTGAGAGACTAAAACCCGTTCTCTTTCCCACTTTTATAAAAGACTAGTGAGCTCAGAAGAGATTTCCTATCCATAGAGCTCTGATCATGTCTTTGGGTGCTACTTTCTATGGAGACTCTTGCCAAGTAAAAGAACTATTTTCAGGGCAAGCTTACCTTTAGAGTAAATGAATAGAAACGTGCAAGGCAGAACAGAAGAATAAGATCTGAATGAGTCACAACATATGTTACTTCATCTTATCACTGAGTCAAGGTGTGCACATATTCATAGAATAGAATCTACCGTAGAATGGCCTGGGTTGCAATGGACATTGAAAACCATCTGGTTCCAAATCAACCCCCCTGCCATGGCCAGGGGCACCTTTCACTACACCAGGTTGCTCAAAACTCCATCAAATAGGGCCTTGGACACTTCCAGAGAGGGGGGTATCCACAACTTCACTGGGCAACCTGTTCCAGGGCTTCGCCACTCTCACAGTAAAGAATTTCTTCCTAATATATAATCCAAACCTACTCTCTTTAGTTCAAATTCATTCCTCCTTGTTCTGTCACTCCATGCTCTTGTAAATAGTCTCTCTTCATCTTTCTTTTGGGCTGCCTCTCAGTACTGGAAATCTGTAATTAGCTTACTCAAAAGACTTCTCTTTTCCTGGCTGAACGATCTCTATTCTCTCAGCCTTTCCTCATAGGAGAAGTGCCCCATCCTTCTAATCCACTTGGTGACCTCCTCTGAACTCATCCAGCAGGTCCATGTCCTTCCTGTGCTGGGACCCCAGAGCTGGATGCAGCACTGCAGGTGGGGTCTCACCAGAGCAGAGCAGAGGGGCAGAATCCCCTCCTGGCCCTGCTGCCCACGGTGCTCTGGATGCAGCCCAGGACATATTTGGCTTTCTGGGCTGTGAGTGCACATGGCTGGGTCAGGTCCAGCCTCTCACCCACCAGCAACCCCAAATACTTCTCAGCAGGGCTGCTCTTGATCCGTTCATCCCCCAGCCTGTATTGATACCGTGGGTTGCCCCAGTATTCTCCTGATATTGTTTCCATTTCAGAAAGGAACCTCTCACGTGAACTTTAAAAGCTGAACCTAGTCAAGGAATGACGATTTAGTACATCTATTAAGTTATAACAGCCTATGTGTGTCAGGGATATTAGTAAAATACTTGTGGGGACTGAAGCTTATACTAGAAAATTGCCTGTTTGTATGGAATTATTATCCAAAAAGTTTGCAACTATCTTGCTTAGTTGTGAAAAAAACATCTTTTTTTTCTTAGTTGAAATATTTGTCAAAAAATGATAGTTAATGATGAAATATAAGATTAATGTTATATGACAATGTGTATTGAAGTAATTTTTTAAAATGTGTTCTGAAACAGAGAAGAATGTTTTCATGCAGGAACCAATAAGATTGAGTTACTTAGAAAATGTGTAAACGGATTAGATTTAAAGTTCATTTTCTGGAATATCTCTTAAAAATACTCCCAAAGTTATGTTTCCCCTTTACTCACTTCCAAAGAAGTATAGGGCATGCTTTGATTTAAAAAAAAACCCCAAAATGTTATATTTACTTTTCAGTGAGTGATTAAAGAAACTTGAGGCATTTTGTAACAACTTTAGTGAGACTTGTGAGAAACAAACTGAGCAGTAACCACTGTTAGCAGACACTCATTTTGTCTCTATTTTATAAACAACATGGTTACAGACAACACTTCCAAATATCACAAACTCCTATTTCCAGAAGGTCATAGAGGCTTGCCTTTTACCCTTGTTTAGGGAAAACAAGATTCAAGTAGATCTCCAGTGTACTTGTTACAGTCCATTTTATCTGTCCTATTTATTCTCTAAATGTGGGAGGAATGGAAGACAGGAATATATACAAGAGGTATAGTAAATTAGGGATTAATACCCATAATCTCACCCTCCAAAAAAAAGTGCGATGTCACGTCCCTAAATGTTTGGGCTGGACTAGATTATCATACTTCTCGTACTTTCCTTGCTAATGAAAACAGGCAGAGGATGTAATTAAGTTCTAAGGGCAATAACTGGTAAATATAAAAATAGAGACAATTCAAAAGATACATTGAACATGTTTAATATATTCATTTTGATGAAAAAAACTTAGATAATGAGGATTTTGAGATTAATCTTTGATTCTACTTTTTAGTAATAATAAAAATTATTTTACCTGAACTAGTCCAGTAGTTACAAAAAGAATGCAAGTATGAAAAGGATTATAAGGTCAAAATACCCTTCTGGAGATATTACCATATTGCTGAAAGGACCATTAATAATAAAAAAAAGGGGATAAAAGGGGAAATGAATCAGAACTCAAAGGTAAAGTCTGTAGCTTGTTTCATTTCTTAGATTTTTTAACTCAGAAAGACATTAATTATCTTCAAACAGTGGGAAAGGCATTAAACAAGTTAAAAAATTTCAAGGATAAGGAGCTGTATTAGCATAGAGGGAGAATATCAACTTTATATCAGCTTAACATAAAAAAAATAGTGAGGGAGCAGGAATTAACATGATTGAATACTAAGGGTGTCTCTTGAATGCCGGATGAGTAGCACAGTGTGAACCATTAGAAAGTCTGCCCTTATTAAGCTACCGTACAAAAATGCTCAAGAGAGAAAAGTTCACTAGAATAGAAATGAACACATGCTGAAGGATGGTAAGTGGCACTGATGACCACTGTACCCTTATACTGTGTGGTAATGCTTTCGGTCATGTAATTACATTTACATTGTTCAATATTCTGTTCGCCCTGGGGAAAATGATATTTCAAACTACTATAGCTTTGCTTCAGAAAGGACCGTGGCATAAATCCTGATAAAACCTGCACAACTATAGATATATAAGGTAGATCCTGTGTGTCAGGGCTCTCAATTGTTCATTGTTGGATTACAATACAAAACATATCATTTATTAGATAAAATAATGGCAAACTTGAGGGATACAAGAAATTATACAGATCAGAATGAGAATCAGCAAAGCTCCCAACATTTACCTAACACAACATTTCAAGTTCCAGCTTACACTTTCAAACTATTCAGTTACAACAGTACGTATATCATATGTTTGACAGTAAAGGCATGATCATTCCACAGCATGTTATGGAACAAACCAGTTGTTGGGTTTTCCGCACTGCCATCATCAACATATGTTCTTAGCATTATTGGCAAGCTTAGAGGATGTGATAGATACAAAGCTTTTTTAAAGCTGTTGCCATGCTGTCTACAAAGTCTGACTCCAAGAGGCTGAACATGCAGCCAGAATCATTGTGTCTACTATATTTATTAATAAGAAAATTGGCAATAGGTTTTCATTATGCAGCTTATATCATGACAGCTGTTTTCAGGGATGCGTAAAAAGTTTTTTCTCCCCTTTAACATTTCTTGCTCCAGCTTTCTCATCTTAATGAGTCATCCATTCCATAATTCCCTGGAACAATGAAACAAGTTAGTTAGGTTCCCACGTTTGCCACCTACTAGTTCAGGAATAAATAAAATCCTTCACTCACCTGGGGGTTTTTTGATGAGCCACTTGATTGATTTGAAGGTAGTGAACAACACTGAAAAAATATAAAAGAGGCTCCTTCATGAAATGCTCTTCAGAGGAACATCTCTGAAATAAAATATCCTTTCTTCAAATTAATATCAAGCATGACTTCGACAGAAAATGAACTAGATATCACTTTGTGTATTTCACTTGAAATGCATCTAGAAGACTAGGTCTATGGCAGCTAAAACCACAACTAAAACATCTAATCAATAATACTCTGCCAATCCCTGCAGAGGGTCCTACCATGGTACTGTAAGGTCTACAGGTAGAAAAGGAAGCCAGAGGGTTGTAGACAAACCTTTGGTTATTCTCAGTCCCAGGAAGTGAGTTCTTTCTACTGTGTATAGTCCAGGCACAGATGTTTTCTCTAGACTGTGGTCAAGTTACAGAAATCTGATTACTTCTGTAACATTCATGCATGACTTTATATCCTTATAGATGCTTATACTACTGAAAGGTCATCATTGTGGAATTCTACAACTCCTTGGTTCTCTTTCTATGTAACGTTTGAGTAAGAAAGGCAGCTTTTTTTAGCAGCCAGTTTCTTCAGTGTGCTTCTGACAAAAACTGACATTGGTTTTCAAATCTATATCATAATGAAAAGTCTCTTAATGCTGTTTATTTTAAGATCTAGAAATAAATTCCTTTTCTGTGTTGGAACAACCACAAAATAATGTTAATTTACAAATGGCAATGTTAAAGATTGCAATGTTGATCACTGTATATTGAGTGCATCACTTGAGCACTTGTTAGTATCAGTGATGATCATATGTGAAAAGGGACAAGAAACTATCCAATTTAACAGTTCTGCAAGAAAATAATTTTTAAGTAGAACAAGACTAAAATAAGCACTAGAGAGAGTTTTTTTGTTTGTTTTTTAGCATTTACTAAAATAACTTTCAACTAGAATAAAATTCACAAATATCTGCTGAACAAGATGAGATGAGAAATTATGAATGCTGTAAATTGGACATTCTGAATGGAACTAATTTAATGAGACTATTAGTGAAACTCCAATTAGATGCAGCATTATTATATTACTCTACCATAAATATGGTTGATTTAAAAATTCTTTTTCTCAAAGACTGGATATAAATGTTAATTAGAGCACTTGTCCTCTGCTACAACTGGTTTTGTTAATAATAATAATACATATTTACATAAGAAATTAAAATATAACATAGGCCGTCATATACTTTTATTATTAAAGTCAGTACATGACTCAAAAGCCAGTTAATACAATATCTGATAACATAATATCCAATGTAGTATCTGTACATGAATTTGAAAGCCAATATTATGTAACATAATGTAATATGACTGTTCTTGCTTACTTCACCAGATGGAAGTATTCTCTACATATACACACTTTTAAAATTAGTCTTTAACTGTATTTTGATTGAACTCTTACTGACCAGAGGAAAATTGCGTCATTGGGTGCCTCCCTTTCATCAATGTATTAAATCAAACCACTGATGTCTCTACATTTCTGTCACTTGCAGTATCATGCAATATGATAGAATATCAATATCACTAGAATATCAACTCTGGAGTTCACAGTAACAAGGTTGTTTGGCAGCAGAAAAGCAGCAAGGGTTAGAAAGTCAGGGACATATTTCAATTCTCACTGACTTAAAGCATTTCCTCTTAAACCTACACAATTTTTGCAATCCAAACAGAAGTTTTATTTAGTTTTTAAGTAGTAAAAGGAATGAAGAAATATTTCTCTCTACCTAACATACATTTGCACACTCCTACTACTTCACTGAAGCAATTCCAATCTTTCCTGATCTGCTGCCAATTGAAACTACTAGGCAGCTCTTCACTCTTTCTTGTGGAATTCTCCGAAATTGCTTTTTAACAGCCTAAATAGACTATGAAGTTTACTGAAAAAAATTCTATCAAATTTTAAAATGTGGCTGGTCTGGCCTAAAAATCTGCCTGCACACAAAATATTTTTTTCTCTTTTCACCATTCTTTTGACAAAACAAACAAGAAATAATATTTTTCCTGTAGGATTTGATTGTCCTTACCTCAGGCACAGTATTTTCCTCAATTAGTGGCATGCCTATTATCCTATTAAGCTAATCAGACAATGTAAAATTATTCTTTTAGATCTCACACAGATATCCGCTTCCCTCAAAATTAGAAGCGCTCGCGTAATGGATTTTTTACTAGTTGACACAATTTATTATTAGCCAATCAATTTTTCATTCAATTTTTCAAAATTTTACTGAAAGATTTTTAATATTGGGGGAGAGGGATGAATTCTCAATTTTCATCTGTCTTATTTTGTCATGTGGGAATTATCATTAGAGGATTAATAACCAAGTGGAGAACTAGGAATTTGCAGGATTTGAGCCTTTAGCTTTTTCACTGCGAATAGTCTTTTGGAGTCCAGTGGTAATTCATGATGTATAAATTTTAGTGTCCATGTTAATACTGGACCTAGGGTTATGGCTCCATGCACAAGTTACAGCATTGGAAACTAGAATGCAGAATAATAATGCATATTCATTGCTTTGAAATATTTGTTCACATAAATGCGTTTTCTACAGCTGTCACTGGGATATAAGTCATGATTTAACATGGGCTTAACATGTGAAATGGTTAATGTTGATCTGACAGTATATACTGAAAAACCAACCTTACAGTTCTCTAAAAAGGTGTGACATTGAATAACGCGCAGGTCAGCAGAACTTAAAAATAAGACAAAAATATTCAATGGGGTTTTTAAAAAATATCCACCAAAATTATCAGTAAAACGCATATGTAATGCTGAGTATTTGAGCGGGATTTTTCATAGAAAATGTTTCTGAAGTTACAACCCAAATAATGAAAAGATCATTTTTTGGTTCTTTTTAAGGGCTAAAGACAATAATTCTACACTTCCAGAAATGTTCTTTCAAACTCAAAACCTGGCAAAACCCTGCATGTTCAACAGTTTCCCCTTACAGTAAAACAAAGCTTTCTGACACAGACTATACTCAAACAAAAGGTTCTTTAATCTCTGCCAGTTTCTCAAAAGAAAAGACAGTTTCAGCAGTGACTCTGCTCAAGCTCATTTTTGAAGAAACTTTAGTTTTAGGAAAAAAGAAAAAAAAAAGAAAACCAAAAGCTTTACAGAATTTCTAGAAGGAAACATCCCTACAATTCAGGCCTAACACAGCTGGACTATAGATGACACTAAGCAAGATGCTTAGATAGGCATACAAAAATTTGTCTCCTTGATAAAACTGGCAAACCGACAAAAATTTGGCCCTCTTGACAAGTTGTTACTGTACCTATGGCATGTATGAGCACCAGGAGGTAATGCTGTGTTAAGTCATAGGTTTAGTCAAGCATCCTGTCACTGATGGAACCAAAAGTGGATGCTCAGAGCAGGGTATACAGAAAGGAGGAAGGATGTGCAAAGCATCCTCAAGGTTCTCTTCCAGCTACCAGTTGTTTGAACTTCAGGAAACATGTGCGGTTTGGGCACACTTTGGGTTCAGAAAACCTCAATCATTCCCTTCTCT
This sequence comes from Dicrurus megarhynchus, assembly GCA_013399195.1. Lineage (NCBI taxonomy): Eukaryota > Metazoa > Chordata > Aves > Passeriformes > Dicruridae > Dicrurus > Dicrurus megarhynchus. The sequence goes on from VXAD01013448.1 coordinate 1,349,372, forward strand.
ATGGACATGTCTACTCAGTGTGACTTTTGGAACCCACAGCAGGCACTTGCAATGTGGTCTTCTGAGGCAAGAATGTAGTGCAACATTGATGTCACATAATCTAGTAGTGAGTAATATTGCCTTTAGGCCATGATGAATAAGATAATGAATACATATGATGGTTCTCATCAAGTCAGTGCCCACTACCAAAGATGAGCACACTACTTTAGTGTTATTATTTTTTTTTGATTCATTGTGATTGTAATTTCAAAAAGTGAAGCATTTCCGTAGTAATATTTTAAGGCAGTAAACAAGCATTTAGGTAAATGTAGAACACTGCACTTACAAAAGCTTATGTTTATGCTTATTAATTGTATCTTTCATTCAGGTCATGCTCTATAAATTAATTACTTCAGTATGAAAAGTTCGAGGGTCCCTAATTTTTTTTTCACAGTAAGCAGTAAAAGTTCTTTTTAACAATTTTTGTTTCTCCATTAGGTACTTTGCCATTAACTTCCTATCAGTCTTTAAGCTAAACTGAAGCAAAAGATTTGCCTTTAATGTGCAATACCTGCAATCCTGTAACATCACACTTGTCTTTATGGGCAAAACCCCCCTTTTTGCTTTTCATTTTAATTTTCTATGTAAAGTCCAAGTTAAATCTCTTTTGGGCTCTAATTTTTTTACACTGCCTAATCTTTAATACACAGAATGTGCCTGTAAACCAGTCTTATTTCCATCCTTATTCTTTTCTCACTTTTATGGAAGAGACTTAGAGATACAAAATCCTTCCTGACGATTCCCTGCCCGCCCTCCCTCCCCGGCTGGGCACGGTCCCGTGCCCTTTGTTAGGCAAAGAATCGGCAGTCCGAGGCTTCTTGCCTGGCGCTCCGAGCATCCAGAGCTCCATGCACAGCTCCCACTGCAGCAGCGCTCGACTCAAGAAACTCACCCACTCAAAAGACGAGTAAGACTGAGCACGGAACTAATTAGCATGAGAAGTGAGAGGATCATTCAACCAGTAGAAGGTAGAACACTAATTAATAAGAAAACTAGATAACTTTGTAGCCAATGAACTGTGATTTCTTTGTTTGATACAATGTATGGAGTGCAAAGCTTTGAGAATCAGCATGCTTTGTGGATTTATCACCTAATACCCATCTTTGGACAAATACAAAATAAACAAATACCAGGGCTCTGTGTGCGAGATTATCTTATTGCACACTGGGTGATGAATCTCTCCTTTAGGGACTACACACTTAGCTGATACACTTCTGGGAATGTTGCTAAATTATACAGAAACCAGATACGATTCTTCCACTAGTTAACTTGACACCTGACATCATAAATTAGCTTATGAAGAAGTCAGAGTAGATTTTCCATGTCAATTCATTTCTACCATCAGACTTCAATTTTTTTTTTAATGTTCCTAAAATGCTGTCGTAATTCCTTCCCAGTTACATTGCTTGGTAGGTATAAAAAAAATCTACAGTATGTATGTAAATGTCTTGCTAAGCGCAATCTTTCTCTTTGATTTTTGAAGAAAGTCTGTAGGTACCTCTCATCAGGGAAGATTTTTAAGATCTCAATAAGGCACACAAATGTGAGAAATATGAGTATGCAAGAAGTCTGAGCAAGGCACATACACAATAATTCTGAACAATGCACCTAAATGCTGAATGAAGGGCAGCATTTAAGACAAAGTACTATTGACTAGCTTTGACAGCCACTATGGAATACTAGCTTGCATCTCTAGGAGTAATATATGCCTTGTTGAAAGATCACCTACATTGCTAAAAAACTGAATCACTGGGGAGAGCTGGTGAATCATAAGGCAAAAAAAACTAACTCAGTTTTAGTGTTGTAACCTCACGGGGCTGATGAGGCCTAGAAATGTACCAAAGAGGCAATAGTGAATATGAATGGAGTAATTTTACCTCTATACAGGGTTGGAGAGTACAATATTAGGATAGACACCTGAAAAATACAAGGAGGGAAACTACTGGCTGGATATTAATTTTTCAGAAAAGAGGTTCAGAACCTATTTTAAATTTCAAGCTGAAAATGAGTGAAGGACTGTGCTGTTGAAAAAATCAAGTGCGCTACTATAACAGATAACAAGATTGTGAAGAAATCCTTACGTTCTATTTAGCATTAGGAAGGTCTTATTTGAAGTAATTTGGTTAGAAGCTTTACTTTCTAGTAGCAAAGACAGGAAAGGATTGGAATAGACTGTCTAGAAAGGTTATAGACTCTCCAGTGGTGGAAGCTTTTAAGAACAAGTCAGATAAACCTGGATCAAGGATGTGTACAGCTGATCCTGCCCTGAAGTAATGGATGAATTGCACAAATTTGCCTAGTATCTTCCCAGCCCTATTTTGTCTGAATACTTAGAATTTTGCAATTATGTGAATAAAACATGCAGTCCTGACAGGATGTTGAAATATAGGAGAAAGCATAGAACAGCTGAAAATTTTATGCTCAAAAAGCCATGTTTTAGTAAGGCATTTAAAAGAGTTTAGACTTCTTTTCCAAAGAAGTTGAAAAGTATCTTGATTATTTTGTTGAAGTCAAAAAGCACTTGTAGAGAAAATGCTAGTTCTGAAACTATCCTTAGCTGTAAAAAAATCTCTGTTTAGAAACTAGACTGGAAATAATGCCAAGGTGTTAACCACTGTGGCAAACTAGTGAAAGCCCACAGCAGGACTTGAGGAAGAGACCTTTCTGAAAGATGCATTTTGGGGGAAGTTTACTTCAGCAAAGACACAATATGTAACTATGGGAAATGTAGTGGTATGTTGACATGAGAGGTTAGATTAGATAACCTAACAGTCCCTTCCAAATTTCTGTGGCAATTAACCTATGTAATCCTTCTCTGAAACGCCTTAGTGTATTCAAATCTTATTTTTGATTTTCTGAAAAGTCTTTAAGACTATAGCAGTATCAACAGCATTTCAAGCACTAGCTTTTTGCTAGGAACAGAAAAAAAAAGAAACGATGAAAAGTCTTTCTGCCAGAAATATAATACAGTTTGATAGTTTCTATCTTGTAAATGGAATATGTCAATCCTAATTCATAGAGCATAAAATAACTTTTTTCTGTGTATGGAACAATTTTGTTTTGTGAAGAAACAAAAAATCCATATGCTTGCAAGGCAAAGTATGTAACCTGCCTTGAAATTGTCAATATTTAACGGATTCTATCTGAACTTTTATTCTTTTGGCTGAGCATGGGCCTCATTATATGGAAGATGAAACTGAGCTCAGAGGGGTAAAAAAACTAGGAAATCACCCGTTTTTGGCATTGGTTTCACTAGCATTCCAAATTTTTCATATTTCCCAGGAACAGGTCCCTACATGTTATGTTTTTCTTCCTGGAAATATCTCTGTGAGTCTAATTAGTCTTTAACTTGGAAATGACAGCAGGGGATCTATTCTTTCCGAAAAACAGAAAATAAGCTTGCATCTGCTTTCTCTCCAAACTAGCAGAGCTCTCTGCTTAACAGAAACAAAAACAAGTGATGAATGTCTTGCCCTCAAAAAAAAAAAAAAAAAAAAAAACAACCAAAACCCTCACAAAAACAACCAACAAACAAATAAACCCACAAAATAAAAACCAACAATATATCAAAGCCATATCCATATGCGATTTGTTACATTTTCTGCATTTTAGGCATAGTTACATTTTTCTTTCCAATTTGTCTACGAGGGTGCAATTGGAAGTACATCCTTTCAGAGAAACATGATTTTTAAATGAAAGTTTGTCACAAAACCTCCTCATGAATATATTTATTAAGTCAATATTCCTATAGACTCTCAAACCTTCAAAAAATTCTGAATACTGTTGATTAAAAAAATCAGTGGTCACTTATGGAAATTATGTAATTGTGATTCAAACTCTGTTAGGTAATGCAAGAGAAATAGAAACATTGGACAGAGGAAGAACAATCCTTATGAGCTGAAAGAAAACATGAACACATGCAACTTTCCATAGAGATAAGATGGTGTGAATGTTTATGGAACATAATGACACCTGCTGCCATTGTGTACAGAAAACTGATATCTGAAAAAATGGGCAGAATCTCAAGGGAATACTGAGATACTTTTTGACTTTATAAAGTTTTTGACAAATAAAGGCCCACTACTTCCTTCACAGGTCACAAATTTAGGTCTCAGCCCTAATTAATCTGCACTGAGTTTATCATTCTTTATTGTGCATTATTTTTTGTTCCAATTACAATTTCTCTGTGTCCATAGCTCAATAGAAAATCTTACTTTATAAATTTGCCACGATAGATTATTTACACTGCTATTCCTTCCAAAGCACGTCAAACAAGCCCAGTGAAATTCCATAGGCATATTTGACCCCTACGTCTCTCTCCATCAACAGGAAGCAACTGTTTCTGCTAACTTAGAAGCAATAGAACCACAGTAAACCCAGAACAAGTACTTCAATTTGTCTATAGAGCCTGTTCTACTTCTTAAAGGAAGAAAAGCACCCAAGATTGTTGCTGCCCAGCCAAGCCCTACAAGAGAAGAATGCTCAGAGGCAATGAGCAAGGGACATGAGCTGTGAAGCTCCGGGAACACTGCAGACTGTGATTGCCCACAGCTGCAGCAAGGTGGCTGATTGCACCTGAGCACCCAGGGCACCTGAGGGTGGCCTTTGTTTTCACTAAACAGCCAGTGCATCAGTGGATGGACTATCAGGAGGTGCAAATGTCTCTCCCTGAGTTCATTAGGGAGTATGGATATTTTGAGGAGTTCGGCCAGCATTGGGAAGGAAGAGGGAGAGTATGTGCCTCCACTTAACATGGAACATAAAAACCTAGCAAAAGTATTTAGAATCATAGAATGGTTTGGATTTTTAAGCATTTTCAAGTTCCAATCCCCCTGCTACGGCCAGGGACACCTTCCGCTAGACCAGGTTACTCAGAGCCCTGTGTGGCCTTGAACACTTCCAGGGATGAGCCATTCACAACTGGGAAACCTGTTCCAATGTGACAGGGAAGATGTGTACTAATGTCTTTACAAACAATTCCATGGGTGTTAACATCTTTGAAATGGGTCTTAAGGTCTCTACTAACTTTGGGCAGCAGGTTTGTTACAGAGCCCAGAGAGCTTGGCTCCTGAAACAGACGAGGGTCTGCACAAGCCTGAACTTCTGAACTTTGGGGTAAAATAACAGGTTCTAGGGGGGATATGGGGCAGGCGGTTCAGGAAGGCTGTACCTTCCTAATGCCTCTGCCAATGGGAAAAGGAAGAGGCAACATGTGGCCGGGAGTTTGGGATAAAAGGAGGCTGTGTCCTCTAAAGCCTTGGGAGAGAAAATTTCTGCAGGTATGTACACCAGTGGACTCTCTTTTTATTGGAATAAAATTGCAGAACTCTTTTGTCTCCTTTATGGACACTGGCTTTTCATAGAGTGACTTTCTGCAGAAATGTTTATTTAGAAGAGAGCAACAAGCTTGAACTTGTTTCAGCCTATGTATTCCTTTCTGGCAACCTCCAGCACCTGATAAAGACTGGTAATGGGACTCTGGTCGATAGTGTGACTGAGCTGTGTATTGAGATCTCTATATGTTTTGCTAAGAGTAACTTACATTTCTAGAATGTTTTGTATCACTCTGCTAAATCAGACATACCATGAAACATCAATTGTCTTGAAATAAGTAAATTTGATATTAAACATGGGTCAGAAAGTTTTGGCTTTGCCAAAGACAGCTCTTGGTGTTTCAGGATGTGGGATGCTGTGGGATGTTGTGACTGGGACTGTTTATTTCAATTTGTAGCTGCATACTTATTTCTCTTTCTCTATGCATAAGAGACAATAGCCTTATGGATACGAAGTGCTAAAGAAAACATAAAATTCATTGTTTCATGGGATGGGTGGGCAGGGCAGAGCTGCAGCCTCGGGAGCAAGGGAGGGAGTGCCTGCTGGGAAAGGTTGGGAGTAAGTGAGGACAGCAAGAGAAGAGGAGAAGGAAGGACGTGGTTCCCACCGCTGACCCAGTTCAGGCTGCAGCTAGCAGCCAGTGTGCTCACAGACAGGGCAAAAATACAGATTTGTGTTCATAGTGGTGGTATTAATGTTGGACATCAGCAGTAAGTGTGCTCGTTGTGCTGGAATTTTGTAAGGCTTAGCTTGAAAGTCCAAAAGTGGACTTTTTCCAGACATTTTTGAAAATGCCTTCCCAAGGTGCCTGAAGGGCAGGGGAAGCCAGAGAGGAGACAACATAACATGCTACAAATCTGAGATATATTTCTGGGGAGGCCCCAGGCTCTGACCTCTTGCAGACAGGTAACTGATTGGCCCTCTGCAGCTGGGTAATAGTGCCTGCTGCAGCCTTGTGTTTTTTGCCAGGACACAGAATGACTCCTTCCAGGTGGGAGCCCCTGTGGCACTGTCACTTCACGGGAGTGTCACTGTCACTTCACTTGCCAGGGCAAACAGTTTTCAGTATCATTTCCAGGTCCAGACGAACAGCAAGAAGGGGCATTGGGTGCCTCTGTTTTTCCTGTCACATCCATGGTTTGGCCCTTGACCCTTAGTGTGACTGTCTGAGGGATAGGACCTCCTCACAGATCGAGGAATCACAGCTCGGCCAAAGCCTGGGATGAGACAGTTTCTCCAGGTGGCACCACGAACCAGCCCCCACAGTGGTAGAAGGGACAGCATCACTCTCCCTCCTCTCCATATCCCCCAGCCCCAGGCAGGTGGCAGGTGAATGGGGGATGATGGGAAGTGTTTTTCTGCTGGTTTTAAGTTTATTGCTCTTGCATATTGCATTTAAAGTTACAGTTATGTAACATGAGAAGTACGTAAACAGCATAGCAGAACTACACGGGTTCTTGAAAGAGCTGTTCAAATACTGTAAAACTGCATGTTGTGGTTTAATTACCATTAAAGAGGTACTGAAAAAGGTGCTATATTTTTTTGTATTGTCCTTACAATTATCCTGTCTATATACTTAAATGACATTTTTAATATTTTGCTGGAAATAATTGGAGCTAAATTTTAATTTTCAGTAGTGAAAATAAATATTTGTGGAATTCTAGAGTTACCTGCTCTTTGAAATATACTAAATATTGCATGAATTGCATAGACTGTATGTCATTCCATTTTTAAAATGAAAATTCATGTAGTACAAGTTTAACAACTTGTAAATGGCCCTTCTTAAGAGTTATCACCTACTTTGTGTTTGGATTACATCCAAGAAAGACAGAAATTCTAGCTAAGTAATTTTCAATGAATACTGGTTGTTTCAGAGCCTGGTGGTGATTTGTTTTCCTCTAGCAAGTAGCAGTAAAATTTCTAATTGTTGTTATTTTAATTCTTTCTTTTTTTGACTCATTCAGGTGACACTTCTTGATGTGCCTATGTTAGTTTTGCCCTTGCTAGTCCATCAATACTTTCCTGCTGATGCTGCTGACTCAGAGGTACAAGAGTAGATTTGATTGATCTTCATCAGGTATTAAATACTACGAGTCAGCAATTTCTGCATAACTTAGAGTGGGGAAGAAAATCCTACCTATTACATGAACTGTTAAAAGTAGAAGGCTGTTGCTGGAAAGTTAGTTGGGGTAAGTTTTAATGTAATGATGTAGACCAGAGTCAAGGTTAGCTCTGAAATGTGGGAGGAGAGTGACATAAACAAGGGAACTTATGGATTGGCATGACACTATCATTAATTTTTGAGAAAAGTAGGACTCATTTTAATGGAGTAATTAGCCCTTCTGTGTAGGCCTGGCAAAATGTCAAGATACTTGGTGTCAGCAGGTTTTTCAGACCTTGCATTCCTCTTTTGTTTCAGCCTGGGAAAATCTGTACCTGTCCACAGTTTAAGCTCAGTTATGGTTAGTTGGGTAACTTTCAAAGGATAAATCTTGCTTGTCACCTAGAAACATCTAATAGTTCTCTAGAAACCTGAACACAAGTGAAGAAGTAATTCACACAGAGTGAAGAAGTAATTCTGCAAGAGGAAAGCGTCAGCATGGAGGAGCATTGCCAGTGGTTCAGACAACTCTGCTTCCAGTAGGCTGGGGGGGTACCTGTGTGCCTGATATGCATCTGGAGCTGAAGGCAGAGAGAGAGCATAAAAAGGAGCAGATCAAGGGCGTGCTTACCTTGTTACAGTTCCTGCATATCTTGCCAAAAGAGCTGGGTCTGGGAATATGGTCCAGGTAGATGCATCCAGGCAACTGTTCTAGCATAAGATTTCCATCTGGGACCACTCAGAGCCTGGATGAAAGCTTTTATCTTTAAGGCAGCAAGGAAACAACAGAAATGTCCCTTTTGACTTGTTGCAGTGATAATGATTTGTCTATACTAAGCCTTTAATATTTTGCCATTTCAGTTTTTTTCCCAAGTGCACTCACCTGCATTTTTTACAGGGCCAGCTCAGAGCTGTAGGGAATGATATCCAATGAGGGATTTTCTGAACAGATGATAATGATGAGCTGTGAAAGTATCAGGAACCCATGAGATCCCCATTACTTACACACAGTGAAGTAGGTCAGCCTTAGCGCCTACAAGAGGGTTTCTTTTACCTGCCAGATGGGAACTGGAGGCCTGATCATACCATGAATTATGCTAAAAAGTGGAAGAAGACTTGCAGAATAAAAAAGAAAGGCTTAAGGCTCAGACACGCAGGCTGTCACAAGTCAGCAAGCAAGGTAACTCAAATCTACAAGTTCACTTTGATGAAAACTTAAAAATAATATGATTAATTCTACTTTATCAACTGAAGAAAAAATAGAAAAGAAACTTTTTTCCCTAAAATTCCTGTGGAAAACAAAGGATTATTTGTATTTGTTTCGGGCCTACAGGGAAGCTGGAGAGGGACTATTTGTCAGAAAACATAGGACAAGTAGTACTGGATACAAAATTGAAAGAAGGGAAATTTAGGTTAGATACTTGGAAGGAATTTTTTATTGTGAGGGTAGTTAGACAGTGGAACAGGTGTTTCGTGTTACAGAACAGGTTACATTTCTTTAAAAATGAGTCTGTGTAGCAGTGGAGGGAAATGTTGGGACCTAATCAGCAAGAAGGGAGATTTAATCTGTGAAACAGATAGTAGCTAGCAAGCAAGTGATGTCCATATGTTAGAAATCTCTAAGTGATGTCCATATGTTAGAAAAACAAATTAAAGTTTAAGGCTTGACATGCATCAGAGATCTCAGACCTGGGGGGAGGAAGTTAACATAGCTTGGGAAGAAGGATGCCCATGGATAATGGACACAACAATGCAGAATTTATGGGCAACAAGGACATTTGGCAGGACTCCCAAGATAAAGAAGAAACTAATAAAACCAACACAGTAATTGCGGTGAAATCAGATCCAAGTGCGTAAAAGGTGATTCTGGCAGGGGGATCTGCGACCACCAACCCAAGAAACGCACTAACCTAAAAGAAGAGAGAAACTGAGCATGAGGACTAGTTAGCATGAAAAGCAAGAGAATCATTCACCAACAGAAGATAGAATACTAATTAAAAAGAGAACTATGTAACTTGTAGCCAATGAACCTTCATTCCTTTGTTTGCTAAAATGTCTAAAGAGCTAAAAGTTTTTATAATTGGCATACATGTTAAGTGAAGAAATCTCCCATGTACCTCTGCACTGAACAAAGTAATGTCAGCTTTCTAACCTAACAAAGTGGTGGGAGAGTTTATTTCCTGCTTTTTGGTGACACCATGGAGGTTGGGGATGCTCCAGCCTTGGCATTTTAGAAGCCAGGTTGGATAAGGCCTTGAGCAACCTGGTTGAAAGGAAGGTGTCCCTGCCCATGACAGGGGAGTTGGGATTGGACGGTCTCTAAGGTCCATTCCAACCCCTTAACATTCTGTGATTCTATGACTAAATTGCAGTTTTTGTTAAGTAGTGCTCTGCACAAAACATTATGACCTTCCCTGCTTATAAATTTAAGATACAACTAAATCCTCTAAATTAAATCCTGTGCATTAAATAATAAATGCATAGATGTTCATTTTTGCCATATCTGTACTGTTAGTGAACATTCATGCTTTTCAATGTCGTCATCATTTTCTTGCACAAGTGGAAGCTGGAAGCTCAAAAAGACTAAGGACATATTAGGTAACTTTCTCTGGGACTTGATAGTATTTGGAAATAAATACTGAACCTGAAAAGCCTGAAAGTGATACATCCAAGAGCCCACACGAGAGGAAGTGACGGACATGGAAAGTACTGGTTTAGAAATTATATTTGGCCTCTTAAACCTACTTAACATTGCTCTCAATAGGTCTAGGAACTAGTACCATGATCTTAAATGCACCCTTTTCTAAAACTGATTCAAAATTTGACACAGACTGAGAAAAGCCTTGTATTTCACTGTAGATTCAGTTGAAGAAGAGAAATGTGTATTTCTTTTTGCTGGGATGAAAGAATGCTTCTCCTGTGTGGCATTTTCAGGTTTGTAATTTCAACTCCATAGGCAAACATCTGTGCTTACATCAAATTGGAGTAAGAAAAAATATAACCAGTGGTATTCTTTGATCTGTTCTGCCGCACTGACCAATTCCCTGCCCGAGCCTGGCCGGCGGCAATGTGATCCTATGCCCGCAGAGCTGACAGGAGGGCTCTGGAGCTTTGAGTTCCTGGATCCACAGGGGCTGAGTGGAAGCTCCGCAAGGAGCTGTGTGGCAAACGGCTTCTTACAGCAAGCAAAGTCAGTAGATGTTACAGAGCGATGGCAGAGGCGAGAAGGAGAGAGTCAGACTGCTTGTGGCTACAAACCCAAGCTTTATTTCTTCAGCAAATTACTACTCTTTAAAAAACTATTGTTATTTTTTTACCTGCAGTTGTTGAAAGACTTGGAGAAAAATGGAGTCTCATGACCAGGAAAGGTTTGGACATATGGTAAAACACAAGTTATCATCAGGATATCAAAGAAAAAAGGTATTCCACAATGATGACTTAAGTTGTCAGAGGGATTAAATGTCTCAAAACAGCACTTTGAAAATGCCCTTTGAGGACAAACAGACAGGTGATGGCTGGGAAGAGAAGCTGTAATGTGTAGGACGTTGCGGTCTGTGCAGGTTTGGCCAAATTTGGAGGAGATATCCTCTGTGAGAAAGGCAGGTTACAACCACCCCTCCTCCACCAGGTTCGGGAAAAAAGAAATTTTCCTCGAAGGAAAGTGAAAGAGATAAAATTATTTATTTAACCAACACACAGGAAAAAGATAATAATGCTAAATAATGAAATCTCCCACTATGGAGAGAAACCTGAGAAGATTTCAGAGTCCTCTGTAGGTGTGGTCTCTCTCCTCCTCGGAGCTGGGTCAGTGAGGCCGTGGGCCCACCTCCGGGCCTCGGAGAAAAATTCTCCCGATGTGTTCTGATGTTGTTGAAACAATCCAGAAGGAGAAGAAAAAGGGGAAAAACCAAAGTCCCAGGAAACAAAGGTCAGCTCTCCGTCTCCCTCCTGAGAAGAGGAGCCAAAAGCTGGCTGAAAAGCAAGCAAGGAGCTTCCTCCGCTCTCGCCGCTGCAAAAACCAAGGAATCTGTGTCCGTGTCCTTGAACAATTGTTTTGAAAAGTTCGCTCGGGTTTTTTTCCTCTCCCCGCTCTCAGGCTCAGTTTAAAGGCACAGAAAGGCACAGAGTTAATTTCTGGGCATAGAGCGGTGATAGGGGATACACATCATAGAGTCACCCCAAGACACGGTCTCAGGAAGAGCTTCACCAGGACAGAGTCCTCCTCATGGCACAATGTGCAGTAAAAGTTTCAACTGCACCTCTAAACTTCCCTGCCACCAGCAGGGCCATGGGGTGAACAAGGCTTGCGTGTGCAAACAGTCCCAGGAGAGCTTCAGCTGCCCCTCAGTTCTGACCCAGCCCCAGGTGATACACATGGTAAGTGTGTATTTGAGTGTAGAGAGTGTGGTGACCATTTTACACCCAGCTGCAGTCTCACTAACCACTGGAAGACTCACGGAAAGGAGAAGCCCTTTGTGTGCACAAATGTGGTTATCATTTGAGGAATGCTTTTGAGCTGATGGCTCACCAGGGATTACACGTATGATTTCATAGCGGTTCTTTGTGTCTCAGCAGACTAGGACCACAGGCATATGGAAGAAGCAATCACTCCATGGGACCACATACCCTCTAAAAGTTTTTGTTCTTTTGATATACCTTAAAAGTATGTGCAGGTAATACCTAAGAGTGGCAAAAACTCAAAAAAACAACAACAACAAAACCCAAACCAAACCAAAAAAAAAAACCCCAAAAAAATCCAAACAAAAAACCCCAACAAAATAAACACCAGCCCCTAATGCAAAGAGCCTGGTTGGTGTATCAATTGTTAGGAATCCAGTGAATGTGGAATTAATCCTGTCTCTTTTAGTACATAAGCCTCTGTTGGGATGGAAATAGAAGTTTACATTTATTTTAAAAAGTAGGGTAGGTTACTGGCTGAGATGAGAACAAGGAACTTGATTGATACAGTTTTGGTTCTGAGTTCAGGTACAGGATGACCTTGTGCTAATTACTTTGTCTCTCTGTCTTTATGACTCATAGTTTAAAAAAGAAATGTCTTTTTAAACTTAACATTTTCAGTGTAGAGGGTGCACTAATGTGTGCCCAGTTACTACAGTCACTAGAGACAGATGAGTTTAGAGGCTTAAAAAGCAACTTTTTCTAAAAGCCTCTATGTCTGTTCTTTGCTTTTTAAAGGAAGATTTACTAAAACTCTAGGCTTTATAAGTTCATTCATTTTTTTTAAATGGAATTTGGGTTCCTAAATTCCGAAGGCATTTCTGAATATTACACTTTTGTAACCTCCAAGGCTTCTAAGGGATTAGTTCTGAAACGATTTTTCTTTCCTGCCCATTGCTTCCAAATCTGCATAACTCTTTGTCATCAGCAGAAGGATTTGCTCCTGAAGTTAGGAGCCTTCTACCAGGAATCATCTCCTAGCTTGTTTAAATAATACCTAGTTGAATAAGGAGGTACTTGAAAATCTTACTTAAATCTAGAGATGTGTGAGTAGCATTTTTCCTAATATGACAAGCATCAGGATATTCAGACTGAAAAGGAATTTAATTTAATTAAAATTTTATTAATTAAAACTGGGCAGTTACAAAGAACTGAGTTGATTGAATATAGACAGCTGACAAATTGTCAGTTGGACAGCGCAGAGTTTGAGGAGCACTCAGTGTTTCATTATAAAGAACAATTAGCACAAAAAAAGTCCTACTGGTTAAACCTTAAAAGATATAAATTTTAAACTGCTATCTCATAATCCTATTGATTGGATAGGTTTTATACAAATTAATTCAGTCCTCAAGAACTAAGGTGATCTGCGTTCAGTGTTGTATTTTTTCATAAATCAAAGCAACACTGAGGATGAGGGGCAAAAGGGAGACTTCACTCACCGTGCATGAATCCACTTATAGTTGAGATGGAGGTTACCCTTCAGCTGTGTATTTTTGTGTCAGCTGGATGGCCTGTTGTCTGAGGCGATTAAACAGTTTTCTAAAGTAAGTTACAGCAGTGTCTGAATCCATGTTCTTACTGGTGTAGATGATGTTATCTGGTTTTGGTCACTCAGATAATATTTAGCTCAGAAGGGGAAAAAAAACCAAAACAAAAGAATTGTCATTTCTACCACCTAGATAATTTTCTGGATATTTCCCTTAGAGAATGCTGTCAGTTGCTGGGATAAGACCAAAACTGTCATTCACTCTTCAGAAGACTTCTGAAATTTGAAGGCAAGCATTGAGGGACTGAAGAGCTAATTTCAAACTGGAAATTACCTAAATATGTTATTAAGAGTAGAGATAACTGTACTCTCTTATAGATAAAGATAACTTTATCTATCTGTGCAAAGTCATATATACTGCTACCATGTTTTGTGGACTCCCAGAGCAGAGGGCAAGAAGTGTGAATAGGTGTGGCGCTCTGGATGTTTCTGAATATCAGGGAAGGTAAAGAGACCCAGCACTGCTCTCCTCCTTAGCTGTAGTCTCAAGTAGGTATCTTTTAGTGGTCAAGGTTATTATATACAGTGCTTTCCACCAAAATGCCCATCTCTGAACTTTCAAAGCTTCATTACTTCTAGAATCCTCTCAGCTGGGCAATCTACCTCTCCTAGCAGTCTTTCGTTCTAAAACATAGTTTAGCATTGCATGATTTAGAGAGTATGCGTAGGGCACAATGCCCATCAGGGTGGAGTATTAGATGGAGCATGGAAATAACTTACATTTCACCAGAATTTGAGGAATGTTCAGTTTCTAATGCTTAACAAAAACCAGTGTGGAAGGTGTTGCACCTCTTCTAATTTCCATTCTCTGTCAAACAAAACCCCCTCATGCCATTAATTCTAGTCTTTGGAAAAACCCTTCAGCACATAAAAAGCATTTTGCATATGTTAGATAAATGTGCAAAATCTACTTTTCTGTCTTTAATCATGTAAGCAGCAAACAAAGCAAAGATTATTTTCTAATATAGGAAAAAAAGAGCTGATGTGTGAAAGGACTGTAATGTTTCTATCAGCTTGTCAGTGGTTAAAAAAATTATTTCCTAGTATATTTTCTGATTGCTTACATCTTTTTCATACTTCAATTTACAGCTACCACTTCCTCATGTGTACATTTTAATGATTTGCTCTTCCAAATGATACTTATCAAATTAGCTTATTCCAGAAAAAGAATCCATGAGGTAGTCTTCCTCAATCAGCCTTATTCCTTGAATTACTTCCTTATGTATGAAAAGGCAGTTATCACTTTTGATTACTCTTAGATAATTAAATAATGACAAAAGTGCCTAATTTAATAAATTGAGTAGCTTTTGCTCATAGTGCCTTTTGATGTATGATCTTGATTTCATTAACACAACTTTTGCTTCAGAAATTGAAACACCCATTTTTTATTTTTGTATTGTGCATTAGATACTGAAATGGTATAAAGCTTTTAGATTAGTAAAGAACATTTTGCAATCAGCACTTTCAACTTTTTAAATGTGTATTGACATAAATATACTTCATATTAAAACTGAATTTTCAGTAAAAGAATTCTAATTGTCTTTTTGTTTCATTATATTACTGGGAGAAGATGTGAGCTGGTATTGTCTCCTTCATGAGGTGCTTGTAAGCTCCCTGTGAGAAAGGAGTACTGGAATCTGATGTCCCTGGCACTGAAGTAGGGTGTTAAAGGGTGCTCCCTGACAACTGCTCTGTTGCTTGACAGGTCCTTGCCTTTCTCTCCCTGCTCATAGCTCTTGCAACTGAACACAAACTGGGAAGATCTTTCTTTAACATAGAGTATCACTGATAAGCTTACTGGTTTTCATATGCCCACCTAAATTTCCTAGTATGGTCTTCGTGTTAGAATATTAATGATTGCAGTCTTTTTATTAAAACTTAGTTTTATTTCATTTGAAGGAGTGAATTCAAACAAAACATTGAGTTTCTTTATGGTTTAGGTTTTGGAAAAGAAGTGAAAAAGGGTGAAATAACTATGTGGGAAAAATAAAGAATAAAATTGTGACTCCAGTAAGAAGAGAGAAGGTAATTTTAAAAGGCTACAAAAGAAAAGATAAAGGAAAGAGAAGTAATTAGATTGAATTCTCTCCAATATAGATTTTCTTCTCACTAACATTAATGGAAATCTACTACAATTCAAACGGATGTTCTTATTTACAAGTGATTTTGAATGGTTGTGTGAGTAACAGACATTCTTTGCATCAGATCTGAGACGTGTGGCCCTGAATGGGCCACAGTAGAGGAAGGCCTAAAGCCTATAATGCTATTTCTCCTTTCTATGTGAATAAATCAAGTACTTAAAGGGAAGAAAGGGAGTACTAACTACCATTTTTATAAAGTAGAAATAAGTTCATGTTTTGTGTCTAATTTGTTTTAAATTACTTCTGAGTAGTCCATTGAGAAATGGAAAACAATTACGTTACTAAATGGCTGAATATTTATTAGTGTAGACAGTGTATATTTATACAAATGTATTGCTGGAGATTACAAGTTTTGATTGAAGTCTGTGGAGATACCATACTGTGAAACTAATATACTCATGATGAGGCCCAAAGGATTTCATCTCAGTTTGAATTTTGTTACAGGGAATTCTCTCAAACTTGAGCTTATTAAAACAAAACTACATTAACTGTTTGTACTGTGAGCCTTTTGTGGCGATTGTGTTCTTTCTGTTGGAAGTTTTCTTTTTTGCTACTGTCCAGTTTTTGCAGAAACTACCCTGTGTGAACACTTGTAGCATTTGTTAGCATCTTTCTGACCTTCTATCACATTTATTGTGATTAGCCTAGCTGATTTTTTTCCAATTGCAGCAATTGCTGTGACTGTGATACAGTAACTTATGACATTCTTTTACTTGTGTTCTGTTTTCTTTACTTTTTTCTTTCCTTGAATAGAAACAGAAGGTTTAAGTTTCTGATACTTGTGAAAAATGCTCTCTATTTCAATAACTACTTGAACCCCAAAATCATAACTTCAAGGTTTATTAATCAAAACTTGGACAAATCTTAAATACTAATAGTTTGCTTAATAACATAAAATTCCATTTAGGCCAGATTTTTAATGTGTGAGAGTGCTATGGATATCATTACAGATGGCTAACTAGAGTGTAGAAATACCTTGCCTTTCTTTAATTTTTCTGTATCTTAGCTATCCATTGATGTATCTGTCATAGCATAGAGATAGCAAGGCCTCCTAAATTATTACTAGTATGCAATCTGATTTGTACAAATCTAGTTCAGAAATTTCTGATCTGGCCTGCAGTCAAAGTAATAAAGAATCACTTGACACTGAAGGCTATGGAATTTCATAAGGAAAAATGTGACTGAGTAATGAGAGCTATGCACAGGACGAGGGCAATTAAAGATGTGTAGTTTTCTGTAGTTGTGATGTGTTTGCATTTTTTTTGAGTACAAGTTTTTTATGTTACTTAACATTTAGTTGACATATGTGTGTGAAGAGTGTGTGTTAGCTACCTGTACTTCAAGCAGAAAGTATTCCCTTAATATTAGCAGTATATATAAGAGAGTGTTCAACATACTGGACAGATCTGGACATCTTTAAACACATACTCAAGAAGTAAGTGCTACTCTGCAGCAATATGGATTCAATCTGGATGTCAGATGATTCATGAGTGAAAGTATGTCTCAAAATGATAACATAATTTCCCATAGTTTTCTCGGAAATTGCTTTAGATTTGATTAAGTTACTGCCAGAAAACAGCATATTTTCTTTGCATTCATCTTTTGAAATAAGGTTATATTTTTAATTTATTTCTAATAAGTAATCCATACTGTGAATAATTGTTCTTTGTTTGTAGATGACTGCTAGAGCAGCTTGAATTTTATAATAATTCATGAGAAATTAATAAGCACTCATAATGAATAAACTTACGGACAGTTTAATGACTATTCATCAGCAGTTCATGCACAACAAATCCAAATGTTTATCAAAGATGTTCATAAACATAGTGCACAAGCAGCTTTAATGAACTGATAAAGAACATTAATGAACATTCATTATGAATTTCCCTTTGCTGGGAATGGCATCCTCAGAGGAGATCTTATAATTTCAAATTACTTTCCTTTTAAAGAAAAGAAATGTGGATATTTCAAAAAATGCTAGTACTTAAGATAGCAGTGAAAACAAAATACAGGTTAAATTTTTTATTGAGACCAGGTATTGGCATCTAAGATCATCTGCTCTTGTCATGCTTCGTGTGAGGCATCTTGAGAGACCATTTTGCCAAAAGTCTGCCAGATTTATAGAGTTGTCATCTTCTAGTTTGTGGATTGGTATCTTTGGTGTGGATTTCATTTTTCATTTCATGTGGTGGTGTCTATTTTCCACAGAACTTTTAGCAATTCCTAGAAAATTCTGTGCATTAAATTCTATCTTAAATGTTAGTGGAAAAAGTTGTGTTTCTTCTTGCTGATCACAGAAGCAATGTTAAATAGAACTTCAGTGCAGGAAATAAAGTCATACGTTCAGGCAACTGTAAACTTCCTCAGTTAATGGTTCAGTTATGGGTATATCTTAAACCAAAAAAACTAAATTTGATGTTAGGGGCTATGTATTATTCCTCTTGATTATAATTTCACTGTTGAAAAATGACAATATGCATGTTATATTTTATTCAAATTGCATTCATGATCTAAAATTAAAAGCTTCTAAAGTATTTGTTATTTATCATGGTTCATTTTCATTGATGGCACAGTCATAAGTAGACTAATCTCTTTTCAAATTCATGAAATACAGCGATGGTTTCCATGTTATTTCTAGTAACTGACGAAATTCTCCCTAGTGCAGTGATGAAGACTTAGATGAATGACAGTTTAGCTACATGCTGGTTCCCTTTCACAGCAAGTTAAAATGCCATGTGCATCGTAGCAATCACAATCCCATTGCAGAAACATTGGAGGTCAGCTGCATAAAATCACATTTATCTGCAGAGGAATTGGGGAACAAAACTATTACTTCAACTGGCATATGTTTTTTATCTCTAATTCATAGGTATTGGAATAAGATGAAAGCGGTACTAATCATTGCACTGCGTTTGCTTTGCATGCAGAATAACTTAGCTCCTTCTGGTTTTTCTACTACTAAGAATTCTATAGATACTCATACGACACGATGTACTCAAAATCATGTTGTGGGCAAAAAGGAAACTTAGATACATAAACCCAAGAATTTATTATTTGTATAACTGATGTACTTAAGCAATTATTACCAGTCCACATTCAGTTATTACAAAAAATAAAGAAGTGGGATGGAAAAGTCTCAGTAATGGTGTTCCGGTTTTAGAGACAAAATTTTTAGGAGGAGACGCTCTGGAGTGAGCACCTCCTCCCAAGGGAAAGGGGCCTCCCCCTTTCCTCCACCAAAGGGGGAAAATTAACAGAAGCAATGAAAGTGGAAGAAGAAAAACTGAACTATTTGTTAACACAAAACACAACCGGGAGAACAAAAAAAGGGAGAAAAAGGAAAGGATGCCCGGGAGGAGCCGGTAAGTGGTCACCCCCCACCCCCAGTCTCCGGGAAAGGGAGTCCACACAGCAGGCTGCTGGAGAAGGGCAGACGGAAACCTTGTAGCGCTTCTTCAGCGCCGATTCTCCTCCTCACAGCCGGCGATGCTCGTGTCTTCCTCGGGGTTCGGACCGGCGGGGCCACCCCGCAGGCCCACCGGGGCCACCCCACAGGCCCCCCGGGCAGGAGATAAGGGAAGGAAAGCAGGGAGGGCAGGGGAAGAAAGAGGGGAAAACAAACAAAACCTTTCCTAAGCCTCGGGAACAACCAAAGCCCCAGAAGAGAGAGGGAGCAGCGCAGCGGTGCCGGGGCGCTCCCTGCCCCCAGCCCGGCTCCCGCCGCTCCCCCCGGGCCGTGGGGCGGAGCCGTTGAACTGCGCTGCACCTGGGGCCTCGCGGCTCCAGCCCCGCGCCCCGGGCCCGCCCGAAAGATACAGGGACTGGGGCACTGAGCAGGCGGCTGTGGGATAAAGGAGCCTCAGAACATCACCCCAGGACAAATGGCAATCCAGTTAAGTCTGTTACATATAGACTTGCTGGTAACTACCGCTGGTCCTGGTGTTATACTCATGATGCTAGTGCCTTTCTGGGTCCTAAGGGCACAGATTTCAGTCTGGTGTGTGTGCATGCACGTTGGTAGAGGAGGAGTACAGTGTGCTGCAAGTCCTTTGAAGGCCAGAATGTAGAGTTGGCTTTTTCGTTATTCTACTCCATTTGTGGTCATTTTTTATGTTTGCTAACTTATTCTTTGTTCTCTTTATTACCCCTAAAACTGGGTTTTTTTCCTTTCCCTAGCTCCATTTTTTTAACTGACCACCAATGAGACCCCTATCCTTGGGATCTCCAATGTCAGCTGGGTCTCCATCTACTGTCATCTCATGTAGTTCCACAGCAGCCAGTGTTTTCATTTTGGGAGGCCTCTACCAGCCCTGTATTTCTGCTTGCATACATTACTACGTTGTAATCTTATCTCACTTTACACAGAATAGCTACTTGCTATTATCATTGCAACATAAAAAGTTAAGCAGAAAGAGAAGCAGTTATAGCCATGTGATCGTTAAAAAAACCCCAACCAACCAACCAACCAAATGTCTGGTGGAATTAAGTTGAGTGAAAACAAAGCTTCTGACACATCAAGACCAAGGAAGCCTGACAAGTCTTAGTCCTGTGGCCATGTAGGCTCAGTAGCCTGTGACCAGTTGCAGTGCTCCTGGGCTGCAGGGTTACAGCCTTGACAGATACTTTCTAACTTCTCTCTCAAGATTAAAAGACTTAGTTTGAAAAGAATCTGATCAATAGTAAGTTCACTGAATATAATGGGGTTAATTTGCAGTTTGTCTAGCCATGTGAAATAGTTTTAACTTTTCTGTTTTTTCTCGCTTATTACTTTTCCACTTGATTCTTGCACACCTTTATACATATTTTCTTTATACATAAGGACTTCTAAAGCATTACAACTATTTTAAAACTGGTTTGCATTTGTGCTAGAAAATCTAGGCAACCAGGTATCTTTAGCTGGTTCTTTAGCAGATCCTTAAATAATTGACTTACAGTGCAGTCATCAGATTCCAACTTGTTCACCTCTTGATGAGATTTGGTTTGTCCAGCAGCATTTCTGGTAGGGTGTTGCAAGAGAACTCTGTTAGGGAGAGTGCATAGCAGTGAGAAAAGCCTCTGGTACTGGCATTCAATTAAGTATTTAATCCTAATTGCTACTCTTTTGTGAATGAGGTTGCCGATGTGAAGATGAATCATATCCCTGAAAAAATATTGTGCTTTTCAGGGGCCAAAGAGGATCCTCAACTGAAATGTGATTTCTTGTGCATTTCAATCTATTGAGTTTTCAATGGAAAGAGGATGGCTGAGAATGTGCGAATAGTCTATGATAAATTTGATGCCATATCCTAGACTTCTTCAAAGACAGTGACTGTGTCAAAAACTTCACAGGATTATAGGATAATTCAAAATGGAAGTCTTCTCAGGAGGGCTGTAGTGTGAACAGGGCCACCTATGAGGTCAGACTAGGTTATTTAGTGTTTAACCTGCTTGGGTCACTAAAACCTCCAGTGCTAGTTTTCTGGGCAGCCTTTTCCACTATCCAGTTTTCCCTTGTATCCAGTCTCCAGATCACAAAGCTTTTCCTTGTATCCAGTCATGTTCTCTCTTGCTTCATTTTCCATGATCTCTCATCCCCTCAGCATGCACTACTGTGAGGAGTCTGCTCTGTCTCCTTGATAACCTCCTCCTAACTATTCAAATGCTCTTAATAAATTGATTTAAAAAGCTTTTTCACCCATAGTGATAGAAGATAAAATATTAATTTAATTTTAACGTAGAAATTAACAGTATAAGGATGTATATGAGGATGCTTTTTTTTTCCCCCACCAAACTGCAAATAAATCTTTGGTCTTAGGTAGGTTTTCTATTTGCCTGCATGGGAAAAAAAAAAAGTTCTACCTTGACAGGATCAGTCTTACTTTTTTGTCAAGATAAATTTAACATCTGTGGTTCAGCTTTTTTATCTAATGGACACACACTAGACAGACTGGCTTCTCAAAAATACCGCCATTTAAGAAAATTAAGTCTTTTGTGTAAGGTACATTTTGAATTTGGACAGGTCAGATCAAGAATATAATAACTGTTCTCCTAATTTCACTGAGAAGGTCTTGACTATCTACCACAAAGTGTCGCCGGCCATACATATTATGTTTTGTCTTTGGCACCATGCCTGCAGTCTTGCAATACAACATATCAAGAAGAATTTTGCCCTGAAGTGTGGAACAAATTAGAGGTAGACAGGCATTTAAAAACAGATTTCATTTGCTGTATTTTGCAAGCTTTCTGAGGCAAAGAACCATTGCAGCTTGAAGTAATGTGATGAGAGCACTCTTATCGCTCTGCATATGCTTAACAATGTTTCACTGTCATGCTGCCCTTAAAAAGTGTTTACAAAACAGAAAAAAACTATCAGTTTGATACAGATTTGTCATATCAGAAATGCTGAGTCATGGATCCAAATAATCTATGTGTATAAAAGCATTACATGTTGAATTAATTAATTGTATATTACCTGGAAGTTTCCACAGGTTGCTATTTTTCCCACTGATGCTCATATGAAAAGTTTAAAACATAGGTATTGAACTGGGCTTTGTTGAACATTATGGGGTTTTTGTTTGTTTGTTTGTTTTTTCAGAACTAAAACAATTTAAAAAAATATAATTCTTTATTTAAACAGCATTTATTGAACTTTTCTTTTCCCATCTTGTAGGGTAAGATTTAAGTTTTGGTGGAGAGTGTTGATAGCAAAACCCCTAAGAAGGAAAATAGGATGTAACTTGATGAGTGAAAGGAAAACATTTAAACCACAGTCTTTATTCTCCAATACCAAAGTTCTTACCATTGGACTTGTTCTAGGAACACTAAATATGTATGAGGCAGAGATGAAAAGACACAATAAAACTACATAGAAATCTTGAGATTAATTCCTCGAACATACAAAACTTCCTAGACACAAAGATTCATACTTCAGCATAAACAATGCTAATAATTTATATTTAAAAAAAATCCCACCCAAACTGAGTTCAAGTCTGCATTTTTGGATGGGGATTAGAAATGAATAACACATCATAGTTGAATCCTTTCAAAAGTGAGATTCCATAAACTGAATATTTTATATTTTTCAGAGCCAAAAAATATGCAATATAATATAATTTAAATCATAGAAGCCCTTTACATTTTTCAGCATAGAAGTAAATTAATTAATTATGAGCTGGTAGCAAAAACCAGCTTTCTTTGAGATATGAAGAAACTACATGAAGGTAACAAAACCTCCAGGTAAAAATGCAATAAAATACAATAAGCTCTTACCTGATCAAAACAGGATTGGCAGCCTTTATTTTTGGAGTAGGAGAAACATATGATAAGTGCTTCTTAATCATAAATTCACATACAACCTTCGCAGAGCAGGATTGTGGGCTTTTTGATAGTCTCGTAGGGGGATTATTGAAAACCCCTGTAGGCTGAAAAAATTAGGCCTTCTCAAAGGTGTTGTGAGAGAAGAGAGAAAAAGTAAAGTAGTTCATCCCAAGGAGAAAGAAAGAAAGAATGGCTGCATCAAAAATCTGTTGTTAGAAGATATGCTTTAAAAAGATGTCTTTCAAAGTCTAAAAAAAAAAAAAATTAAAAAAAATTAAAAATCAGATATATGCCTCTCTGGTTCAAAACAGTGCATCCTAATGTTTTCAATTTCTACTTGTTAATGAAAAACTAAGTCTTGGAATAGTATCAATTGTGTATAAACTTCCTAAGTTTCAAACATACTTGGATTTTGTGAGCTTTTCTTCACTATTCATCAGTAAAACTCAAATATACTTTGTCTTTATGAGACATTTTTTAGTAGTTAACTTGCCTTCAGTATTTCTTAGATATTGGGCTCAATGAAATAAGAAAACCATATAATTATGAGTACCTAGCAAAAGATGCTGAGAGTATGGAAACTCTAGGCAAGATTGAGATGAAAACAAGCTTTGAGATACCAAACCTCAGTTAGTGAATCAATGAAAAACAATGGTATAGCCGACTGAAGGTAATCCCCTTTGATGAAACAATACCCTCTGNCTTAGACTGTTCTTTTTTTCCTGTTACTACACTCTGAAAGCTGGAGTAAGCCAGAGTACCTTGACTGGAATCTGGGCAAGCAGAAATGAACAGGGGTGGCAAAGGAAACTTTATTTCTTCCACATCTTTCTTCCCAAATAAAACAGGAAAGTTCTAAGTGAAGTCTTATTTAGGGAATACCATTGCACAGTTGATATTCTTTCCAACATTGTGTTCTAGAGATAATAAGCTCAAGTGAGCCTGTAATGATGGCTAGACATTTTATTCTATCGAATGCTTCATCCCATGAGTTCATTTTCTTGATCTGAAATGTTCTTATGGCTGCTTTATTGCAAAAGTCGGGGAGTGTCCTTTTGCTTTCCCTTAGCATCCAGACTGCCAGACTTTCTAGTTGAGAGCATGTTGTAACCTCTGATATATACAGAGATTCTCACTTCATTTGGCTTGTTGAATAATTCTTTGCCATATGCTGAAGCTGTAGCAGAAGTTGAAGAAAGTTGGAATGTTCTTTGCAGAGATAGGAGATGCTGGAACAAATGCCCTCAGAGTGATGACTCAGCAGTGTACTGGGTGTTGATCAGTTTCTGAAATAATTTAGCCACGTGTTCTGTAACATCTGGTGTAAGCCTTTACCTTCACAGGAGAGTTCAGAGATACAAAATGAATTGATTCATTCACTGATCACATCATTAAATCTGTACATTTTCAATCCTTCTTAATATATTTAAAGTATGCAAGATACAAATGTAGAGCAGAAAATGAATGAGTACTAATAACTGTGAGCCATTACTATGTCTTAATAAACTGAAAGGAGCACAGGCCTTGCCGGTGAAGTCCATTTGAAAAAAGACTTGCACAGATAACACTCTATGAACAGATTTTTAAAGGTTTTGAATTAAGTCCTTTTCTAACCTTGATCAAAATATTGAATTTTTTAATCACTGTTGGGTGTTTCTTTTTCATTGAAGGGGGCATAAATATAATCTCAGATTTCTGTGAATGCATTTCAGTGTATAATTTTGCTACAAATGACCTGTGGCTAGAACTGCAAATGCCCCTTCTTTGGTCTCAAGGTTATGTATTATCAGGTTGCTAAGGAAAAATAAAAAGGAAAACAACAAAAGCACAATGGTATTGCTATCAGAAAGCTGTCATTCATTCTCCTTGAACAAGCAATGCCAATATACTTTAAAATCAATGGTTTGGGATTTCTTTTCCCTTTTAAAATCATTGAGAAGGGTTGACTATGAGTTTGTAAGATGGTTGGAGGAACTATTCTCACATTCATCACATTCTTGTCTGGTACTAATAGGCCCTGGAGAAGCAGTAAGCAAATCTAGGAATGTTTGATGTCACTGCTCTTGAAATTAATCAGAACTTTGATCTAAACCCTGAGCCTTTAACAGGGATTAATATTAAAATGACATACTGAGGGAAGGTTGTATGATTTCTCTAGCCATCATACAATATGGACAGTATTTCAATATATGTATTAATGACATGACAAGCAGTTAATATTATCAGTGAGGTCAAATAATAGCTATGGGCTTTCCTAAGACTTGGCCTTACCCTGCGGTACAGAATGCTTCCTGATGCTGAGGACTGGCTTCTGACCTCTCATACAGGCAGTTCCTGACACTGTGTGACTGGTTGGAGGCTTTCAGCAGACTCGAGGTATTCTTTAGACAAATCATCAAACAATATTTCCTACTATATTCTGGCTGCTTTTTGTTTTGTTCATGAAGATGTGAATGTAATCCATTCTGTAATGATGTTTTTGAAGTCCTTCTTCTAGAGCGAGCTCTTTGGTCTGTCCAAGATACACAACCATTAGCTAATCTTGTTTTGATTTAGTAGTTCCCATGACTTCACCAAGTTGGTAGCGATAAAACTTTTGAAGTCTAAGGATGATATCCCCTTCCTCTTGCTCACGCTTTTTTTTGTCAGCCATGAAAAGCTTTGACTTACTGGCCCCTGAAGAACACAGCCAGCCTGCCCCTTCAGTCAGTAACAGGAGAAAGCTGGGACATTTCCAACCACCCCACACTGGAGGAGACCTCCAGTGGGACCAACTGCAGCGTGCGAGGAAGGAGTTGTTCCATTTTAGACTCTGAAAAATAGATCTCTGAGTGTAAAAATAATTTAGCTCTCTAAATCATTATGTGTCTTAATTAAAAGTTGCAAAGTTTTCCAACATTTCTGTTCAAATATGTCTTGATTCCTTTGCTTGGAAACCAGTTACAGGAATCAGCCTTTCCTTTTTTTTTTTAATTGGATAATTTAATTTTTCTTCTCATAACTGACCCTAGTGACAAAGAGGTTAATTAATGTTAATCCTGATGAGCTTTCTTAGATACAGATACCTGTCCACAAAGAAAGGGATTGATGCCACCACATTATCTCATGTGGCTCCCAGAAGAACTTATCAGATGATGAAGTCTGAGTTGCTACTGACCTGTGAGGCAAACACAAAAGTAGTAAAAATATTCACTCAAAAATTGTAGCACTTAACCAGTCAGCCTCTGCCTTCTTTTCTACTCTTTGTGGCGTATGAGTCTAAATGAGGTTTTTCACCATCCTACTTTTCCTGCAGTTGCATGTCAACTTTGTGTTTTTGCTGCTCAAGAAAGGGGCAAATGTTTCTTTCTCACAAGTGAGCATATCAACCTACTTACTTGAAATTTTTCTATGACAGCAGAAGGCTGTGGAATTTATGCACAGGACTCTGAAACAGCCCTGTTTTCTTAAGTTATTTTTACCACTAGCTGTACTTATTGCCTGTGTTTCTTACAGTGTATATAAAATAATTTACTTTTGGTCAAGTCATTGTCACTTCTAAAGCACCCAATGTAGTAAAATTTAAGTGCTGTATTTCTTGTGGATTTACAGAGTTTCAGCCTTTCTACCTTTGGTTCAAGTCAACAAGGACTTCTTTCCTGGCATGTCGTTTTAAAAGAGTGGATTATTCTTTTGAAAAGCTTTGATCACTGCAGTCATATTGTTGAACCTTTTATCTTGCTAGTACATTGATTTTAGCCAAAGATTGCCTTTCATGAAACTCTGAACTTTAAAAGCACCTCAGTTTCAAGGAAAAATATTCTGTGAAACATCTGAAGGCTCAGGTTTGATCTTTTTATGTGCATATTACTTCTGACTTATTTTCTGTGGGTTGGTTGTATAATGCTTGTGCTTCTAAAATGTGAATTATTCACTACCAATGTGGAAAAAATGGTGAGAATTTAAAAGTGTATTTTCAGTAGTGAAAGCTTTTTTTGTTAATTAGTTAATTGGGCAAACCATCTATGTCTTGATGTTATTATAGATATTGAAACACATAATTCAAGGGGTGAATGTGTGTCATACGTAATCTTAAATTGTTTTTCTTAATGTCTATTAATCTTTGGTATTTTCTGGAAGTTTCTCAATTGGACTACATAAAACACCTTATATAATTTTTAAAATATGTTGAAAGAGATGCAAAGAAATCTGTGTTTGCCTGGAAAGCGGGACGAAGAAAGATTTGGTGTGTGTATTACAAGCATTATTACTATACTGCATAATTTTGAGTATAAGTGGGATATTAACTAAATAGACATAAGATAAGAAAGCATATTTGAATTCTGAGACTCCACTCTACTTTTGTGTGTGTTTCTGAGTTTGTAGCACTAAATTTCATGCCACTAGTACTGTCTAACTGTTAGTCTTACTATGTAAATTCTAACAGAGCATAAAATGTCAGGAGAAAGCCTTCACATTAATTTTTCTTTCCAAACAAAATAAATCTGAACTAAGTTGTTCTGCAAAGGCACTGCAAGTTTGCAACTACAAGATGAGGTCTGGCAACCTCATCTGAACAGCCAGCAAGGAAAGAAAATATCTGTGTTTAAGTGGGCAATGTTTTAAGTCAAGGTCAGTCTGTTCTCCCAGAGCACTCCTTTATCGGCATTTATATTCCCTCTAAAAGCTGTATCTCAGAAGTCTTCATTTTAGGAAATATTCCCAAATGGTAGCTGAATGTGAGAAGTATATTGAGCTTTCTGGAGCACTGGAGCTTTACAGCGTATACCAAGGCATGTACAAATGAATGTCTTGACTTAATATTTATGTATAAATTCAAATTCTTGAGATTTTCTTTTCTAAGAGTGTCTTAAATCTTTTATATTTACTGGTGTCCAGAATTAAAGGAAAAGGATACAGTGTTGCTTTACATTTCAATTGTCTAAGGTTCCCTTAGTAATGCTGGACATAAACCATTTGAACAGAGGGAAAAATAAAACTTTATGCCACATCTAAGTCTTGCTGTTAAGCTGTGTCAGTTTCTTCATTAGAATTAAGATGTAGAAATTAAGATAAATTTTCCCTATCTTAATTGGATAAGAATCTATAAAAAAATGCATGATTCCAAATACAGTTGAGACATCGATTTCTTCCATTATCTTTCAACAGTCTGTGGGATTAAAATTTGGGTAGCAACTGAAAGGAGGTGGAACATCTATCTTGTAATTGTCCAAAAAAAAAATTAAATGCAGCCAAAGATTAAAAAAAAAAAATTGCAGCTGATATTCTCCTTTTTTGGTGGAAAGGTAAAAATCAGTTTTAATTAATTTATGAAGCCAGTAGTAGCCTTATTTGAGTGTTCCCACTCAAATAGCTCTTTAAAAAGTGGCTCTCACAATTACGAGATACTCCTCACAGACGGAAATATTGGTTGTATTCTATGTTAATTTTGCTATAATTTGGTCTTCCAGTCTCACACTCTGTGCAGCTAAAGTTTCAAAAGCCAGTGTATTGCTAAGCAGCACATGCTTCTCTAACTCCTTCTTTGTCTTTGAGTACATTTGTTTGCTTTCTACATTTAATGTCAGGCTTAATAACTGTTTTTATCAGGAGGTATTCCAGTGTTCACTAGTGTTTTCCTGGGACTTTTTGGTTTGTCTATGTTCTTCACTCATTTTACATTCATATCTGCAGGTTTGTTTTCTGTTCATTGTACTTGTAACAAATTCATTCATTTCTGCAAATATGAGGTGTAGGTTAGTTTGTCAGATTATTTTTTAGGCATTAGCTGTTTAACAAAATAAAGCCTTTTAACTCTCTCTGTGAAAGCCCATGAACATATGAAATCTCTGGCAAACTCATGTTAAATAATTTTCACGTCATAGGATTTTGCCTGCTAAAATCTCCTGTTTTGCCTGGGCTGGCATTTAATTTCTTCTTAGTTACAGAATCAGGGAATATTCTGAGTTGGTGTCATCAAGCCCAACAGTAAAGTGAGTGGGCCATATGGGGATCAAGCCCTCCACCTTGGTGTTATGAGCACCATTCACTAACCAACCGAGCTAAATATTGTTTAGTCCTATAGACAACCACGTTTAGCTGAGGTGCACTAAATCCAGGAATCAAGCATACATTTCAAGCCAGTCCTGTAAGCACACATTTTTATAAAGAGTAGGGATATGAAAGATCTTCTATAGAAATTAATCTCATTTCCATAGAACCATATCTTCAGATGGGTGGGATAGCATTCCTGGAGATGCTATCATAGGTGCATAGCTTGTGATAGAAGCAACAGCTATTCTGTATTTGGGTTGTGTGCCCTAACCTACATTCAGTTACTCCTAATTTCCAGAACTGTAAGACAGGTGACTCCTATGGAACTTTAATAGTTATTTTTCTCTGCTTAGCCTAGGAAAATAGTGTTTTCAGTAACAATCAGCCTAAAGTGTCACACAATTAATCTTTCCCTACAATAATTCATAGTCATGCAGATAAACAAGAATGTTAAAAAAGAGTTTAGAAGTGTTGCAAAAATTTTGAAAGTTAAAAAAAAATCTTTATTGCAGATACTGTTGAAATGCACTCAGATTCAAAATGCTGAAGCCAGACCTGAAGAAAGATGTGAAGCAGGCAGGTGTAATGAAGTGGAGGCAATGTTTTGCTGCTTTTTTGATGCCTGTATTTGTTAGTAGTGAAACATAATGATTCATTATAGTCAGAGTTTCTTACTCTCATTTTCTTAGTAGTAATTCCAAATATGTTAGATTTTGTTGTTTGGCAACTCCTAAGTACTCAGTACTTCCATTGTTACTGGATACAAATTTATGGGGCAGGGAGAAGCTAAAAAGGCTATAGAACATTTTTATTATTGCTCAGCACAGTGCATGTGACCAAGAAAAGGCATGAGTGCTGTGCATTCTCGCTACCCTTGGCCTCAGCCTGATACATACAGACTGTGGCCTTTTCACCTTCATAAAATATTTGTAAGTCTTTATATTGTGTACACAAGATTTCGAGGCCAATTATTTCCAGGAAAGAATATTTTAAGTCAGAACCCAGAAAGCACTGTCAGAACATAAGCTTCCCATACCCTAAACTCACCCATTAGATTTTCCTGCTGCTAGAAGTCTGAAGCAGCTGGAAACTGGACACCTATGGACAACTGAGTGAGGCTAATAACCCCAGCTGCTAAGAAGCCAGCTCCTGAAGCAAGGCTGAACATATCTCCTGGTGATCATGGTGAATGGGGCAAGCCCCTTATACATCTGATCTGGGAATGCACCTGGCCTCCATGGTGTTTCCTGAACAGCTGGGTGGGGTGGACGGGACCAGAGCCATGGTGTAGGGGAACTCATCCCTCATCCCCACAGCTGTCCTTCTCCACTCATATACTTAACACTAATGTGCAAACAAGTCCTTTTTCTTTCTACCTTAAGAACAGGGAGGGTTCTTCAAAGGACTCCTTTTCAAGGAGATCTGTGGGAATTTTAGGTGTGAATTCTTAAAAAGCTTTCTGTAATTTTATTGACAGCACACTCCTGGAACATATTTGAAAATACAGCTGTATTGTCTTCATGTATAACTAGGAGAATAAATTTTTGAAACAAGGATGTTTTGGGGGTAAAATGGGGGATCAAAGAGTTTTCTCCTTAATTTTCTAAAATTGTAAAGGATTTTAATTTTAAAAAAATAATTCCACAACAGCACACCATACTGTTTATATTTAAGCTTTCTGAAGGCTTTAAAACTCTTTGATGTGAAGGTTATCTTGTAATTGAATGTGTGTGCACAGTATATACTGAAAGAAATTCTAACTCTGCCTACAAAGGAATTGCATTTTTAAGCCTTTCTTGCATGAGTGAGCTAGGACTGCTATGTTATTCAGAGTCACACTACTTTATTTAAACTCAGATACCAAATCAGTGAAATCTCCATCACAATTCTAAGCAAATCTTGAACCCAGACAAGTAACAAGCCTAAAGTCCAGTAAGAAAATACCCTAAGTGGAAAAGTTCTCCTCCTGTTGAAATGTTAACAGTAGGAAGAGTTACAGATCATGAATTTGTTTGTCTTGACAAGCAACTGCTGCCACTAAAAACAAGACAGAAAAGCAATGCTTTGACTGACTGAAGCTGACCTCTGTCAGTTACTTTGTCAGAGATAAAATGGCAAGATGTCACTGTGGTCGTGAATAGACTCATAAATACTCAAATCTCCACCTCGTATTTTGGAATATTCAGATTTCAAACACATATGAATTAGTTTGGTAAAATTGAGTTGTGCTGATTTGTTGGCAAAGGAGTTGATTACTGTATTATGCAAAAACACTAGAGAAAATGTATGTGAATGTTTCTGGAGTTCCTCAAAAGGTTAAACATTATACTGTGATGACAGCACCTGGGGAGGCAAGCCTGAATTTGTGCACAGTATACAGTCTCAACTCAGTTCACAAATTTATGCCACTGTAGGGTGCAAGTCATCAGGTCTGCATACAGCTACATTGTTGTCTGGCTGTGGGAACACTTCCCCAGTCATCTGGTACTTCAGCAGAGTTCATCAAAGCTGTTTTTTCTATGTATGAGGAAAGGAGGAAAAGCAAAGCTGAAAGCAATGGGAAGCCTGTCACCGAGTTTGTCTGCATCACACCATCCGTGTGAACTCAGTGTGCCAAGAGTCCCAGGGAAGTGGGAAAGGAGGCAGAGTCTTTTTGCCTCTCCACAGAGTGTGCTACTGCCCGCAGGAGAGGTTGAACTACTGAGGAGGGGATTAACCCTCACAGTGTGAGGATATTTGGATCGGAAGGGCAGCAGTTCAGGCTATTGGATCAGGCATGTGGGGGTGAAGGAGTCTCTTTGCCAGAGTACAAAAGAAAAAATTGTTTGAAAGGTTACAAGAATTTGGCAGTGTTAAAAGCCTAAAAATATAACTATTATTCACCAGTAAAGAAACTCTGTCCATAGTAAAGGTTGTCTTATTTTGAGAGAATTTCATAACACCAGTGAGGTGATTAATGTGCAGTTTTTGGCAGCATACAAAGGGCATTGAGTTTTAACAATTTGCCACGAAAATCTGATGTGCTAAAACAGTTATGAAATGCAAGTCAATGTAGATTTTAACAACACAGTATGACTTTTAGACAAAATTTTTTTAAAATATCACTGCGATACAAGTGGGTCTTAATGGTATTTTTATTCTGAAAACTGCCTACTGACTTATGCATATGCAGGCATATACGTTTACATAAAAACAGACAAAGCAACTAACTCCTTACACTATGGGAAAAAGAAGAAAGGTATAAGAATATGCTGATGATTAAGAAGAAGAGAAGTTTAAGAAGGGCATATATTAGGAGCTTTACTGAATTTTTAACCATATGGTAAACCATAAGACTGTCCAAATAAATTTTAGTTTTCTATCAAGCCTTCTAGAAAATTAGCATGGTGTCTGAAATAAATAGAAGTATAATCTGATTCCCCAGTCAATTTTGCAGTGCTAAAAGTACAAAAAAACCCCAAAGGAACAGAAGATCCCCAAGTTTGTTGTTCCTTTTGCTACAAATATCAAGTAGAATAGCAAAAAAATTGCTTGATGAAAGTGTTGAAATACATTGTGACATTTCTGAAAATCAGATCCAAAAAGTGGATATTTGCTAGCTGTAAGGAAACCATATACATACTAAATACTTACCAGATAACACATATATACATACATTGCTGTAAATAGATGCTATGGTACATTCTTTGTTTTCTGAAATTGGGTTGGAACCTTACATTTGGAATTAATGCAAAACCCCCCCACAAAACAAGGAGTCCTGTTAAGCAGATGTCACCTTGGAAAAATAAGGATTAAGTCTTAAAGAGACTTAATTGCTATATCTTCTTCAGTTTCTGTGTTAATTCAGGAAGACTACTCTGGAGATTATAAGAAATGAAGAAGCATGCTCAGGTTATGAATATTCTGGTTTCTGCCTTGATGAATGCAGTGCTGATTGCTTCCTAAACATGCAGCAATTCATGTGTTACCACTTTTCAGTGTACAAAGGCACATAAAAAGGAGCCAAGAGAAGTCTGGAAAAACCTGGAACTCATTGATAAGGGCCATCTTTGCACTGAAATTACTTTTCATAAAAAGCAGTTCATATCTGTCTGCCTAGATGTTATAAGTCGTTAACAAAGGTTTTTATAATTTTTATTTGCTCAAATTAATAATATTCATTGTATTACATAATCCTATATGTTAAACAACAACATAGAATAGCATATATCTGAGATGTTAGCCATCTGTTCACATAAAAATATCACTTGTGTATTTTTGTATGAGGGACAATGTCAGTGGAAGAGGTGTGTTCCCTGGGAAGTGACTGGTAGGCAAAGGATATCTGAACTGAAGAATAGTAAATGGAAAAAAATGTGTATGGGAAAGACTAAGAGCAAAAGAGTGAAGAGGGAGCACATTTATCTCTGAGGATGAGAGGAATAGATGTATGGGTATATAGCTACTTAAAATCATGCATGTTCATAGGGAGAAACAAAATATTCACTTTCAGTCTATTTTTTTTCTGCAGAATTTTCTTCTGTTCGGTTTTTCCAGTCACAATAGCTAAGATAATGACAAGGGTTAAAAAACCGAATATTGATATTCCTTTAGATGTAAGCATTTTTTTTTCCATTAAAAATGCAGTAAATGTATCAATAAATATGCTGAAGGTTGTAAGAATTCTAACGAAATTGTACAAGTAACTTGATTTTGAATGAAGTTTAGGATTCCAGAGATCAATGTAATCCCTTCTATCTTCAAAAATAATTAAAATAAGCATACTGGAACTTCTAATATTTGACCTGTAAGGCTGATTGTCAGAAATAATGAATTTTTCCAGCTTCTGTTGAATTTACCTGGCACTCATTACAGAATTGAATTTAATAGAAGAATAGAGATGGAAAGAGAGAACGGACAGACACAAAAATCATAAAAATCCTAGAATTGATCCCAAAACTGAGTAATCATGTGCTTTTTTTAAACTAAATATTATTATCTTACTTGATGTACCTGGTCAAGTTCTTTTGTTCCTTCACATACCCATTGATAGTCTATGATTCTAGCAGGAGGGAGAAGTAATGTATCAGGTGAGAAGAGGGGGAAGAAGTTTTTGTCAGATACAGCTGGTTTAATGAAATAGAATCTGTGCGTCTGAACAGAAGAGTAATTTTGTGAGTGACATCTACCTGGGGCTGTCTTGTCTGACATGACAGAAACTGTAGAAGGAGATGTGTGAAAAGACAGGGCTGAAACATCAGGACGTGTAAATAGTGGTTATGCATCACACATTCCATCATGGGAAATTAAAAGGTTAATGACAATCCCTGTTTTCCAAAACAATACACTTTCCACATTTTAAATGTTTTGTCAGCAAAGGGAAAATAATGTCATGGGGAACATGGGAGAAAACATAAACCCCTCTAACATCTGCTCTGGTTTTTACTCACAAAATAAGCCCAGGAAGATGAAGCAGATTTGAGAATATTTGCTGGGTGTGCTCTGCTACAGCTCAACCTCAAGGGCACAATAAACTTAGAACAAGTGCTTAGAAACAGATCAAAGATCCAATGAATTATTTTGCATTTTTAACCTCTGACCAAAACACCATATCGTGAATACTGTTGCTGTTAATTGGAGAGCTTAAAAGATAAGTAGCATACAGGGACAACAATTGCCATAGGAAAGTAAAACTGTGTGATTAATTATGGCATATTCCTTTGTCTATTCAATATGTTTATGTAGAATTTTTTTATTCTTTCAGCAATAATATTAGAACTTTTCCTCTATTGAGTAATATTTAAACTCATGTGTATGCAAATTTAAAAGGTGAAAATGTGCATAAGTATCCATTGAGCTTATTGTTACCTACATAAAAAAATTAAACACAAATCTCAGTGAAAGTTATTCACTTATATTTTTCACAGTATAGTGGCAGAAGTTAAATTTATTTGAAATCTAGGTCCATTTTGAAGAGATCAATACTTAAGCAACTCCATTTTCAATTTACACATTGGTCTATAACTCGGTATTTCTTCAAAGTTCGTTGGAAAGTCAATGTGTTCTTTTCAGTCTGTCTTGAATAATAAGATGGCTCTGGATCAAGTGGCTGTCTGTTAAATGTTGATGACCAAATGATTTTATAAATTGATACCCAATACTTTAAATTTTGTGTATTCAATTTGATAACATTTTTTGTTATTTTCCCATGTTTTGGTGACTAGTTACCAAAATATGTGAAAGTCTTTCTAATTGTATAAAAAACTTAACAAAACAGGAAAAAAAAGTGTTACTGAATTTTAATTCCGTGAACTGAAATTGAAATTCATATCAATTCAGCACATTTCAACAACCAAGTAGTACTGAATAGTGAATAAATGTTTTTATTTGCACGTTTAATTGTTTCTTTAAACAATAACAGTAATGCTACTTTAAACATATGAAAATCCTAGAATATGAATTTGATTGAAGTTAATAGGCTTTTGTAATTTAAATAACCCTCAGTCCTGTGTTTTGTATATTGATGAGTCTGTGTCTCTGACCAGATTGCTCTTCTTTCTATTGATTCAACCATATACTTAGTGAAGTGGAACTAAGAAATTTGAAATTTGAAATTCACTCAAAATTACAGGATGCATTTAAAAGCATTTACCTGTAAATGCTTATATAAAAGCATTACTCTCTTGCATGGTAGCAAGAAAGTGTTATGATCTACAAAAATCTACATTTTACCCTATTACTGGGTTTAAAGAGAAAGATATAAAAGTAGAAGATAATTCCTTTTAAAGCTAATTGTGCTCTTCATTGTTTTTATTAAAAGGAAAGCCTCTTGATTGTCACACCTGGGTATATGATCCATAGCTTTAGATTCAGAAGAAATTCTGGTCATAAATACTTTTAGCATCAAAATATGACTTCTATGTCTATATTTTTCTTTTCCCAACCTTTTGATCTTACTTTTTTTACTATATATGGTGATGGACATTTATACCTGTTAGTTTGGTATTTCATGGCAAGTATAACAATTTTAGAATTTGCAGTCACACTATGTAACAAAAAAAGACTAGTACCCAGGGACTGACCTTTATTAATTACTTGTAATTTGTCATCTGGCTCCTTAGGGTTTGGTTTGTTGGTTTGGGTTTTTTTTAAATGAAAAAGTCCTGCTTAACGTAATCAGTAGCAATTAAAAGAATTACATATGGCATTTTCCTTTTTTTAGCATAAGGTCCAGAAAAAAAAGGTGATGCCATTTCATTAAAATGTAAATACGTCAACTGTAATTTAGATAACTGAGTATTAATGATTTAATTAACAGGATGAAACCTTCCTAAAAGCAAAGAGAAGATTCAATAATACCAGTCTGAGTGCAGGTAATAACTGATTTCAATGGAGAAATACTGCCTTCAGTGAAAAAGTCTTTTCATAAAATCATGAGCTTGAATATATAATGGTTTATCTTTAGTGAATATATTCATGGGAAAATAAAGGGCTGAATAAAATTGAAAGAAAGCTATCAGCTGTATCACAATTTCACGTTAGGCAATTTAGATTTACTTCAACAGTTTTTCTAAATAAAACTTTGATACATTTCATGGAAGAAAAGTGCAATTTGCTATTAAATTGGTCTATTTACATAAGTTTTGAGAGGAATAACCATTCTCGGTAAAAAAGTAAGCACTTGTACTCTGTATAGCTCTGAACATTAATGATTATGTGCCAAATACATCTAGCAAATACATTTCTCTTCTGTAATTCCAATAGAGTTGCTGTTGCTGAACTCAGAGATGAATTTAGTTCTGTGTGCTTCAAGACTAA
The DNA here is from genome assembly GCA_013399195.1 of Dicrurus megarhynchus. Taxonomy (NCBI): domain Eukaryota; kingdom Metazoa; phylum Chordata; class Aves; order Passeriformes; family Dicruridae; genus Dicrurus; species Dicrurus megarhynchus. The sequence goes on from VXAD01013448.1 coordinate 1,386,117, forward strand.
TGACTAAAACTACAAGAGATGCTAGTCCTCAAACACCGGCAATAAGTATATCAATTAAATATGCAGGTCCTCAAAACATTTGACTATTTGTCTTTTAATTCTGGAGTCACCCATAGCAGACAGGCAAAGATTTTAAACTTTTTGTTGGTAAAGTTAACCTGTGTGTTTCAAGTCATCTCTATGGCTGCTTAAGCATTCACAGTGCTTAATGGTCAGGTTGTACAACAGCAGTTACTAACAGTTTTTGTTCAAAAGTGTAAACATTTTTACTCCAATTTTAGACACATGCAATGGCTTTTAACAAGGTTTGGATAATTTTCTTAATTTCATCACTCGAACCGGTTGATAAAGTGGTATCAGGATGGCTAGGAAATAGGTTGTGCACAGACTATGCACTGCAGCTTTCCAGGTATCTGAACTAAAGCATACAGCTGTAGTTAAAGCTTTTCATAAAGCTTGTTTGCAGCCAGAAAGATGCATGTCTAAAGCAATATTAGTTGACAGAAGCAAGCAGGGCATTTCTTTAGCATTTAAGTACAACTTGTAACTCATTTAGGCTTCAAAATCATGAAAGTTGTCTCTATAATGTCATTAACACATCAGTTGTCTACTAGAATCTCTGGGTAGTTTGGTACAACTGGCAACTTTACTAGTGTTGTGACACTGAATTTTGCTACTTTGTGCTATGCCACTATTTTCTTTAGCATGTTATGATCCACAGTTGAGTCCCTCTCATTTTCAGGATTGATTTATTAGAATAGCAGACTTCACATAATATCTCAGAAAAAACATAATTGTGTTGCTCCTGCATTGGACAGGAAAATGGATTATGAATGTCCTATTGAAGTTTGTTTCATGTATATTCTATAGGCATCCTACAGCACTCTCCTGAGAAACTAGCTTCCCATGGCTTGGACAGATGCACCTGTAGCTGGGTTAAAAATTGATTGGATGGCCAGGCCCAGAAAGTGGTGGTGAATGGAGTTACATCCAAATGGGAACCAGTCACCAGTGGTGTTCCCCAGAGCACAGTGTTGGGGCCAGTCCTGTTAAATATCTTCACTGACTATCTGGACAAGAGGATTGAGAGCACCCTCAGTCAGTTTTGGATGACAGGAGCTTGAGTGGGAGTGTTGATCTGCTGCAGGGTAGCAAGGCTCTGCAGAGAGACCTGGACAGGCTTGATTGATGACAGGATAATTGTATGAGGTTCAAAATGACAAAGTGCTGAGTCCTGCACTTGGATCACAATGAGCCCTGGCAGTGCTACAGGCTTGGGGCAGAGTGACTGGAAAGCTGTCTGATGGAAAAGGACCTGGGGCTGCTGGTAGACAGCTAGCTGAACATGAGCCAGTGTGTGCCCAGGTGGCCAAGAAGGGCAATGGCACCTGGCCTGTGTCAGAAATAGTGTGGCCAGAAGAACCAGGGCAGTGATTGTTCCCCTGTACCGATGTACTGTGCACTGATGAGGCCGCACCTTGAACCTTGTGTCCAGTTCTAGGCCCCTCACTATAAGAAAGACACTGAGGTGCTGGGGTGTGTCCAGAGAAAGGCAGCAGAGCGGGTGAAGGGTCTGGAGAACAAGTCCTTTGAGGAGCAGCTGAGGGAGCCTGGGTTGTTTAGTCTGAGAAAGGAAAGATCGGGGGAACCTTATCGCTCTCTGCAACTACCTGAAAGGAGGTTTTGGACAGGTGGGGGTTGGTCTTTCCTCCCACTTAACAGGTAACAGAATGAGAGGAAAACTCCCCATTGTGCCATGGGAGGTTTACATTGGAGACAGGGTTTCGTGGTGAGGATGGCAGAGCGAGGCTAGGGGTTGGAGTAGATGATTTTAGAGGTCTTTTGCAACCTTAATGATACTATGGTTCTCTATATTCTATGTACTTAGAACTGCCATACTGGATTGGATCTCAGGAAACATGAAGGTGAAGTAGCTGTATTTCATGTAGTACCCTGTGAGTTGCATCACCAAGAGAGGATATGGGAGTTCAGATTATTGATTGCATGAAAAACCTGAGTATTTCCTCTTACAGTATAAAATAATATGTTAAACATTATCTGTCATAAAAAAGACAATTCTCGTGTCCGAGGATCACACAAACAAAATTTATTAATTAGGGAAAAATTAAAAAGGGTACAAAGTGGAGAGAACAAAAACGAAAATCCCAGGTCCTGCAGATAAGAGATCCCTAACGCCGGCCTGGCTAAACCCAACACAGATACCTGATCGTGTTAGGGAGAATTGAGGCTAACCCCCAATTCGAAAATTAATTATAAGAGTCTCTATAAGAAGAGACTAGAGGCCACTGCCTAACACGGGCTCCACCCGGCTAACCCAAGGCAAAAAGCAAGATGGCTCCTGGGGTAGGCTCTTTTATAAGGCGCTGTCTCCGCCCCAGAACGCCCACTCCCGCCTCCTGTCCGGCCCCCATTGTTCATAGTGATAGGTGGAATCAGGCTATGAGGTCACCTTTCCCGACCAATGGCTCGTTGTTGTCTAGGGATGGTGGTTTCGGCGGGAAAGGTCCTCATTAAAATTCATCGTAACCATGGAGCCCGGTTGCAGGGAGCAGTGGAGCAGCTATTTTTAGAAAATGACAGTTATGAAGCTGCCCTTAGAGCCAGCCCAGAGATTCCCTTTAGAGTACCTTAAAAATACAAAACCTAGTAATTAAACACATTTAAGAACACAAAAATCCAACAACCCACAGGGATAACACTAAAAACAAGGGTACAACAACTTGGAAGGTATAAAATTAAACATTTTGGGGTTTAAAACGTCTTTCTAAGAGACACAACCCATGCATAACCAGAATTCACTAAAACATTTTAGGAACTTCAAGAAGGTGTCAACATTTGTATTTAAAATAGATTTCCCCAATTATCCATCTGAATTAATTAACTTTTTTAAAACCGACAAACTGTGCAAAAAACCAATAACTCAAAAGTTCATATATAACATTATCTATAATGTATTCTGGACATTTAATTATCTTTTTGAATAAAGAATAAAGAGATGTTTAAAATGGGGCAGTCTTATTATGCCATTTGCTTTTTTGGAGTCCATTAATAAAATTAAATTGAAAGAAACAGAATTCTAGGGAATTCTTCTCACTTGCAGGGCCACTGGATTAGCAAGGTCCCAAGTAAACCTAAGGATGAAGAGTTTTCATTGGAAATACAAAGATATATTTGGCCTATGTTGGTTTGAAGTTAGGCAGCCACTGAGTGGCAATTGAAAGGACATTGAGCAGTGAGGTGTGAGAGAAGACTGACAGGGAGTTTTCCAGAGTATCGCTTCGGTTACTTCAGCAATGCTAATATCTTGAAAGCTGCTCTATTTAGATTAATCAAAAACCTTACTGTATAGGAAAAAACACATTTTGTGCATTAGATCTCTATTTCTCTTTCATAATTTTGAAGGATGATCATTGCTAGAGCAATAGCAAAAGAGTAATTTGTTTACAGTGCCAGCGAAGATGTCTATACCTAGTCAGTCCTGTGAAAATAAAATTAAGCCAGACCAGTGTTCAAACACAGAATATTTTATTTTGCTCTTGAGTATTATATTCAAACACACATAGACTCAGAAAACACTAAAAAAAATATCTTCCAATGGTAAAAATGTTCCTAAACAAATGATTCTGTCAGATTAACTGCTGCACACCTGCATTAGTCTAAAATAAGAGTATGTTTTCAGGTATTGTATGGCTACTCCTTATGAAGTTACCACACAGCAGGATTGTTTACTCATGGCTGTTGCTAGCTTCTAGTAGTATCTGCTGATAAATGTTGGTTCTTCTAGTGATGATGTCTTAATAGTAGCCGTGTATTATGTAAACTTCTTAGTCTTTAATCAGCAGAGAATAGAAAGAGAATTTTTAAATTAACAGTAAAGCTTTATTGCATTTATGTTAAGTCACCAAAATTTGCCATAGTCATGGAGTTTCTAAAGACTGCTCATTTCTAACATAACTGTATTTTAGAAGAGTGTTATTCCAATTGTTCAGCTCTCAATATGCAGAGATTATTATTTAATACATTTCAGTCAAATTGTGGAAAGACCAAAACTTGCTGACACTTCTGAGACTTCTATTCACCAATGTCTTTATTATAACAGTTTCTCAAATGTAATTGCTCTGAAATTCATTTTCTAATCCTACAGTTTCAATTGTTGGCTAAAGATTGAAATAGGAACAAGAGCCTAGATACTCAGTGGATTCTCTGAGGGCTTGGACTTAGGTATTGCTGCTGTGTTAGCAACTATGCAGTAGTTGTGCCTTTGACCTTAGTTTAATTGCAAAAGATGATCTGTAGTAAGAACTTTATATGAAATGTAAATAAACGTCAACTGGTGTATTAACGGGCTAATTTATTCATTAGAATAACAATAGCAAAACAAATGTAGTATTCATTAATAAGAACCAAGCATATGTTGAGGCTGGGAAAGCACTGTAGCTGTGTGGCTCCTCCAGTAAGTATATTGGCATGCAAAATTACAACTCTGGCAGAGAAAATGCAAATGAATCAGGGAAAAATCAAAATGGATCACTGTTATTGTGCTGTCGGTATCAAAGCTTCTCAGTGATCAGACTGGGGACCAATTTAATTCTATTTTTTTTAAACTGGCACTGAAGTGTGAAGTTCTGCTGAAAATTCCAGTGAGCAAAACTGGAGGACACAATAGATAAAGGAGTCAAAATAGCCATAAAGTCAGAAGTGAATGATCTTGAGGATGATGATTTGCTCTTTAAGCTAGTAAGTAGAAATGAGATGTAACTTACTAGTATAAAGTGCAAATCATGCATTCAAGGAGCAGACAAATGATCCCTAATCCTCAGGCAAAATTACCTAGTTAACTTAAACTGTAGTTTGAATGAAGAACTGTTAGTTCTTCATTAGCATCTCGGTTAGACTGAGATGGGCTATGGCGAAACAGTTTTTAGAATACATTAGGGAGAAGTAACAGGGAAAGACAGTAACTAGTAGCTGGGGACAGAGGAGCAAGAACCTCTTTACTGGCACGAACAGTCCCAGATGAGAATGCATGTCCTCAGCCTTGGGACTATAGCGGTCTGAATTCTTTCTGTTAGCTTAACCAATGTGATTTTCCAGTTTAAATATTCCAGATGTGAGAATTGCAACATTGATGCCCAAACTATGCTTCCTCTGAGAGGAAATCTTTTATGTTTTAAGGGCATATCAACAGAAAAACATTTGGTCAGTTCGTTTGATTCATAAATTCAGTTCAGAAATGCTTCGCTCCCATCCCCGCTCTGATGAAAAATGCAAAATAAAACTAGCACCATTTTATAAGAAAACCTCCTTAAGGATTTTCTTTATATAAATAGTGCACTGTTCCTTTCTACCTAGTTGAAGTTATATGTGCAAATGGTTTTAACTTTTGAATGAATAAGCCAATTTTCTGTCAGTTATAATATTGTGTGGTGAGGTTGGGGAAAGATGGCTGGGGATAAAATTAGAGGAAACTGGGAAGTTGTATTCACATCTTAACAGAAGTTATAATGGTACGGAAATTACAGGGTTGCTACTCCCTGGATGGAATGCAGCTGGCATGCTCAAAACCTATTCTGTGATGATTCCCCATACCCACAATCTGCAACCATAAGCACCTGCTAAGGGGGATGGAATGGAGGCTGAAGCAGAGTGGGGACACCGCAGCCAGCCTCTGTTGAACTCTTTGCAGGGAGGGGAACTCGGTGGTACTTTGCAGCTGAGAATCCATGTAACACCTGTCAGTCAGGGGAGAGAGGAAGAGATGCCTTGTTGCTGAGCCAGCCACTGGGCCAAAATTGCTCTCCTCAGATTAACTTGTTTTTTTATAACGTAACTTTAATATGAATGCACACTTGCATCTCAAAGGTACCCGCCTCCAAGGTGCAACCAACCCTCACTGGGCATGTGCTCTTTATTTTTTTGACTATACACCCATTAGTAACAAAGGTATGTGTGACTAGAGTCACTCAGGTTCCACCTAACATAAAGAAATAGTATAAAAGTTGGTTGAGAATGGGGAAAAGTTAGATAAGACTCTATCATAGTTGCTGGGATCAGTGGATGGGCTGAACCTGTCTTCTCCCCTGTGAAGACACCTATTGGGTAAGAATCATAATCTATGCACACTAAATACTTTAATTGTAGATTAGAATTTGTCTGTGTATTGCTTTAAATACATTTTTTCAGTCAGATACCATCACCATCAATCCTTGAACCTTAACTTGTTACAATTTTATATTAAAAAAGAGTGTGATTGTGTTGGTGTGAGTCCTTCATGGGTGCTGGCAGTCCCCAGCAGCATGCAACATACTCAAATAAAGTGGAAGATCCACTGAAGGTTCCTAAAGTGGGAAGACCTGCTGAGGGGCCTCCTTTATGCTGTTGGTATGTCCCTGAATAAGTCAGTCAAAGTGCTCTCTGATCCAGCAGGACTGCTCAGTGAAGGCTCCTCCTGACAGGATGCTGACACTGGTCAGGCACAAGGGTCTCAGCTTTCCTGGGGTGCTGACAGACAAATCAGACAATAAGGGTTGAGGAAATCTCCCTTTTCACGTGACAGAGGGCTTTGTAGATACTTGCTATACTGTTCAAGAACACACATAACTGGAGGATGATATTGCCCTATGCTTTTAAGAAACTTATGATTATAAGAGGTATGGGTTCAATGTGATTAAGTTATTACTGATAAATAAGTCCAGACAAAAAAATCTGCTGCTGAAACTAAAGAAGGAACAAACAGGGTAAGTCTGTAGAATGGGAATGGCCCATAATTCCTAGAATAGCGAGCACATTGGGTTTTAGTGTGTTTAGAGCTACGAAAAGAACAAACCAATATCTATAAACTTAGGGGACTAAACGTTAAACATAATTTGCTTGTGTGTAATTTGTGCATACTTTGTTTTCTAGCAAACTAAATTGAAATCAAGACAGCTAATCTCAGTTGCCATAAATTATGCTACTATATTCTGCTATGCAAAATTAATGAACAAAATAACTAAATAAGGATGTACTCTAAATGAACTAAGCAGCACAATTATACCAAGACCCTTAAAGTGAGATAGTGCAAATCCATCCTGGAAATATTTGCAATGTGTGCAAAATATGTGTGAAAATGAAAACATATGGCTATTTCTCACCAAATATTCTTGCTCACAATCCTGTAAACCGTCATAAAAATATGTAGCAGCAAACATAATATGTTGTAGCAGATTTTGTTTAAAAATGCCTAGAAATGAAGCAGAAACTAAATTTTCAATAAGGCAGAACTAAGAAATTAAGGTACATGGATTAAATATTTGAGGAGGCAAATACTCAATCGATACATTCATATAGTCCAATATATCTCTTGAAAAATTATGTCAAGACCTGTTTATAGACACTTACATGCATGACACTCTCAGGTTTTTCCAAACATACTGTTCACTCACTGCAGAAAAAAAACTCTTCAAATTTTAAGAAGCACAAAAATTATATAGAACGAATAGTAAGGTTGAGATCTTTTTTCTAGTCTGATCTGCATACGTGCTCACCGAAACATAACATTAGATACTTGGGGTTTAATTGTTTCCACCAAAGCACACACTGAAATCACTCAGCTTTGCTTGACTGGTGTGGGTGTTTTTTATTTGGGGTGGTGTTTTATGTTTTATTTTGATTTTTTACTATTTTTTTTCCTTCTATGGGAAAGCAATAACCTTTTTTTTTTTTAGATTATTGGAAAAAAAATAAAGTAGAACTCATAAATGAAAATAGTAACTTCATTGAACATAGATGTGAGGGAGGAAAATTAATAATAAATTTTTGTTTGTAAAAAAAATATTGTTTCAGTCTGAGCAAAACTGTGAGAAAAACTGTGAGAAAAGAGGCTAAATGCCTAGAGAGAGCATCCTAGCTAAACAAAGTGCTTGTGGTCAATGGCAAGTTGAATCAGCAGTGCCCTGGCAGCCAGGAGGGCCAAGCGTGTCCTGGGGGCCATCAGGCACAGCATCGCCAGCCGGGCAAGGGAGGGGATTGTCCTGCTCTGCTCTGTGCTGGTACAGCCTCACCTTGGATATTGAGTGCAGTTTTGGGCACCCCAGTATAAGAAGGATTTAAAGCAATCATAGAGTATCCAAAAGAGGGTCATGAAGATGTGTGAAGGATCCAGAGGGGAAGCTATATGAGGACTGGCTGACTTCATTTGGTTTGTTCAGCCTGGAAAAGGGAAGACTGAGGGGAGAACTTATAGCAGTCTACAACTTCCTCATGAGGGGAAGAGGAGGGGCAGGCACTGATCTCTTCTTTCTAGTGACCACTGACAGGACCCAAGGGAACAGCTTGAAGCATGTAAGTGGTTAAACCTAAATGAGCATGTGGGAAAATTTGTAGTCACCTTTACATTGCCTTAGTTTGCCCCTCTATAAGTGTCTCATTAAAAAAGAATTGCAGGTATAGCTTTGTTGTATTCCAAGCTTCATCATCTGACTTTATCAAGCATTATATGAATATTACTCAAAAGATAATATAGTTACTCTAAAAAAGATGAGAAACATATAATTTATCTGCTTAAGCTGGTTAACATTCCCCCAAATTGGCTGGACAAATATTGAATCACTAACCATGAACCAACACAGGTTTTGGTGAGATAGCATTATTCCTTATTGTCCATGGAAGTAACTAAGACATGTAGATATCCAAAACCTAGCAGTCACAAAGAAGAACTAAAAGTGGTGAATAAAGCCCCCTTTTTTTGACTGTTAAACTCTTTCTGTCACACATAATGAGTGCTATATAAAAATCCATTTAACAACGTCACTGAGCCCCGTCTTACAGATCTTTCCATGACCGATGAATAATGTTTCACAACTACGTAAAGATCCAGGAACGAAACCAAATTTGAAGCAGTCTAATCACATAAAGAGTTTCACAATTTATTCAGATTCATTTCCCAGAGTGTTGCTTCTTATGCTGTCTATTTCTCTGTAAGCCTGTTTGAAACGCTAATATACTTAATACATATTTGCAATACCTAAGAAGTAATCTTGTCCATTCAAACTCAACACATACTAATTTCCTCAAGACTCTTGAATACTTTATAGTGCTAATTATATTACTGTCATTTACTTTGAAATGATATGTGGGCTCCCTTCTGAAACAGAAATCCCCAATTTTGCTTAGTAATGAAGAAAGTTCTATTTCAGTAAGCCTTTCTGATCTAATGGCTCTGATTTCATTTAGAAATAATAGGTTTACTTGTACAAAGAATGGTGACACATATGTTTAATGCAGATAACTGACTGCTTATCAAATTTGTTCTAATTAGACATTTTTTTATTATAGGATTAATGTAGACACTTTTGGGACACTGCACAAGAAGCATATGTAATTCACAAGTGATATGATTTTTAAAAGCAATTTTGCATTTTTTTCATGTTGTTTCTCCAATGTATATGGGGTTAAATATAGTACTAAAATAGTCAATGTCACTAGAATAAAGCTGAAAAACCTTTGATTCTAATTAAGTTTGAACCTGATACATTGCATATGTCTGTGTCTTTCTTTGTGCATCTATGAATTTGTTCATCTTTTCATGAACATGAATCCCAATTCAATCACCTTTTTGTTATAAAGCACTAATTTACATAATTGTGCACCATAGTTTCCATTGTGATGCACCTTTGAAAAAAAAAGAATTACTAGAAAAAACTAGCTTCTTCTTCCTTTAGTCTGAGAACTAGACAAAATGGCTTTTAACCTGAGGTTTTTGTTTGTTTGATGAAGATGCAACATACTTTATTTACAGTTGTGTCCTCATACTGAAGGCATGGCCAAAGATGAAAGTTCTAGCCTTGGTCAGGTTGAAACATTTAAATCCCAAGGAGAATCTGCACTTAAAATATTTTAAGTATCTTTTGGTTTTGTTTTGAGTTTATTTTTGTCAGATAAAGCTAATTCCTTTTGGTAACATAAACATGAGATGAGCAGTCTTGTGTTATATGATGCCATGAGACTGATGCATTTAAGATCTTTCTTTGCTCTACACTGAACTGTAAAAATACCTGAAACTGATGTAAGGCCTAATAATCATCTACAACAAAATCACTGTAGAGAAGAAAAGGTGGAAGGAAGACTTGATCATTCAAGAATGCTAAAAATTACAAGAACAAGGAAGGGTGGCCTGTTTTTCATGTATATGGAAAGCTTTATGAAGAATTAAGGAGTTTTATCAGAAAAAAAAAACCTGCTTGCTTCTAAGGAGATGAAGAAAATGGGCGTTGAGTGGAAGGAATCCAATTCTAAAAGTCACATCACAGTAATATAGAGATTTAGGAAAGAAGGACAGATGAGTTCAGAATGTATTATATGCCTTGTATTTGTTTTGTTTTAGGTCAGAGGCTAGAGTTAAAGATACAAAGCTATGAAATTATTTTATGTGTACATACACCAGTTGGAAAGAAAATCTAAGGAAGAAGATAAGAAACAGGAAGACTAGTATTGAGAAATTTTGTGAGAAACCCAAAGCAGCATGGTGTTATACTGATAGGAAAGGAAGAAAAACATGAGAAATCGGATCAGTTCATTTTTCTGAGAATATCAGAAACACTTATTTCCTAGAAGAAGAAAAATAATACTGGAAGACAGATTTTAAGAGAAACCAGAGAAAGAAATTAATGATTTATGCAAGCCACCAAAGCTCCGTAACTCTTGGAGATAACGGCTGGGTATTTGATGTACTTGGGTATTAATTTATTACTGTGTAATAACAAGAAGTCTCCCTGACCTATGTTGTATGTTAGCATTCACAGCCTGAACCAATTGCTCAGAGATTGCTATGTACATACATATCTCAAATCAGTCTGATCCCTGGCTGAGGTCTGTTGTGGTTCAACCCCAGCCGGCCACTAAGTACCACACAGCTGCTCGCTCGCTGTGTGGGTAAGGAAAGCAGTTGCTGGTTTGGCTCCAGAATGGAATGCCCAATCCAGTATGACTGCCAGATTGTGAGGCATTTTAACATACTTAGCTTATACCATGTGAAGTCTTAGAGAAGTCAAGGTGACTCTTCATGAGATAAGTGCTGCTAGTGATGAATAAGGTCATCACAGTAAACTGATTATCTACATGTCACTTTAAAAATAATGCACGAATTATTAGAAAATAACGAGATCACACTAGCCTCAAAAAATCTGACATTCGTGTTGAAGAAAATGACAGTAATTGGATACCAACTTTTGCTGCAAAGAAGGCATTACTTTAATATTAATTCCATTTTATACAGATATTAAAAATTGAAACAGTTGATTTTACTGACAGCAACTAAATCAGAAATGGAAAAATACAGTAGGATAACAGAAATACTCTTCAGTCCAATAACAATCTAAAATACAGGGCATGGAGAAAAAATACCAAAGTGCTAAATAAAGTGATCAATGAACTATATACAAGAAAAGAAACACATATAAGAAAATAACTTGTTGACAGGGAAGGATTAACTATCTTAATTAAAAAGTACTGGAGTTATTATGTCAAGCAGCTTAGATTTTACCTAGCAATTGGAAACCTGGCAGGATTTATAAAGTACATTTTTCTATTAATAGCAGTCTGTAGAAGTATCAGGAAGAAATGCAGAGAATGCACATTTCAGATCCGCATAATGACATCCATCACATCCCTGTAGGGGCACTAGAAAGGGATGTTTAAGTTGTGTACCAATCTCATTTTGCTGATAACACTTTTCATCAGAAAAGATGAAACAAATGTGACTTTCAAAATTTAATCATGAAGGACAAGGACATTGGATAACAGTAACCACTTTAAATATCTCAGGAACTTGCACTGTAAATGTGTATGCTATCAACTTGAAGGCAGACCAACAAACTTCAAGGCAAACTACCCAGATTATTTTAGCTCTTGAAGTAGGAAGGACACACAGTACTTTAAATGTATTATACACATTACAAAAGAGAGGCATATTCTCAGCATCACATAAATATGAAACAGTCTGAGGTGAAAAAACCTGTAACCAGAGGCCATTAGATCACTTTAGGTGGATAAATAACTCCCAATAGCAAAGCAAATATGCAACATTTCATCAAAGCTACGACTTTGGTAGTATGCCTGAAAGAAACATTTAGTATACAGAATGATGCTATATTGACAACTAATACTGAACAAAAGAAATTACTTTAAAAATACATTCTAAATTACAGAATATGGTTTTGCAATTGAAAGTTACAAGTGGATTTTCAAGAATGTTGAGTAACGTGAGAGAATAATTATAAATACCTTACTAAGAAAATAAAAAATTATTCACTCAGTCAGAAAACCTGATTATAAAAATGACAGATACACAGGAAAACAATAATATCTTAATACTGCTGAAATACGTATTACAATGAGCCAATATGTAAGAAGGGTCAAAAAACACATTTGCCTTTCTAGTCTTGCAGCTAAATGGAAAAAGAAAAAAGACTTACAGCTTTATTCTACTGGGGAAAAAAATCCTTGAATAGAAAATTTTGTTGAAGGATATTTAAATTATTTCAAATATTTCCTTATTAGGCACGCACTTTTTCCTGTACAACTATGAAGTCAGGGATGGTTATGAAAGGAGTCATAGACAAAGTGTGTATATGCATTAAATTCACGTACAGCCATGTCACTGTCAGCGTGATTTTTGTGCATGTTTTCTTTACTTAAGCATGTTTTGGCAGACATTTATTCATCTGCTTAGTCAATATGAACAGCTCTTCCCACATTAAGTGAATTATTCCTATATGTACAAAAATAATGACTAAACAGTATCTTCCTGAAATGAAAAGTGTTTATCCCCTCTACCACACCCTTGTGAGACTCCCCCTGCAGTGGTTCATCCAGCTCTGGGGTCCTCAGCACAGGAGGGACATGGACCTGTTGGAGTGAGTCCAAAGGAGCACTATGAAGATGATCAGAGGGATGAAGCACTTCTGCTGTGGGGAAATGTTGAGAAAATTGGGGTTGCTCAGCCTGGAAAAGAGAAGGCTCCAGGGTGACCTAATTGCAGCCTTCCAGTATGCAAAGGGAGCCAACAAGAAAGAAAGAGAGGGAGCTTTTACAAGAGCATATAGTGACAGGAATTGGGGGAATGGATTCAAACCAAAAGAGAGATATTAGATATTAGGAGGAACTGACTTGCTGTGAGGGTGGTGAGGCACTGGAAGGGGTTGCCCAAAGTTGTGGATGCCCCATCCCAGAAGGTGTTCAAGGCCAGGCTGGATGGAGCCCTGAGGAACCTGGTCTAGTGCAAGGTGTTCCTGTTCATGGCAGGGGATTGGAACTAGATGATATTTAAGGTTCCTCCTAAACCAGGTCGTTCTGTGATTCTATGATCCTATGATCCTCTTCCATCATTGAGACTATAAAGCCAACAATTAGCTCTAGACTGAAGAACAAAACTACATATTCATCTAATTCCCCATCTGATCTGATACAGAAAGGATTTTGATGTTTTGTTTATAGTTAATTCATACTTAACCATTGTTATTTCCTTCCATTTCATGATACTGGTATACTGGTCAGAGTAAAATATAATGGGAAAGAGAAATTTGACAGATTGAGCGTTTTTTACCTTCCCCCTTCTATGGTTCTCAAAAGAAAACTTGTACCTATGACACTTTGGGACTAATATTGCAAACTTGACAGGTTCAGACAAAACTTTCCTCAAGCTTGAACATTTTTGTCTTCATTCCCACTACTACTGAGGATATTGAATAAACTGAACAAAACTATCATGCTATTCAAAATTAAATGTTGAAATGACAGGACGAATGTGTAAAAACCATTAAATTACTTAGATATATCTCATTGATTTTCAATATGAAAGTACCAATCCCAGTATATACCTTCAATTCCCTAAGAATATCAGACCATACTCACTGATTCTATGAAGACAGAAAACTTGGTCTCTCTAGTGCATGACTAGAAACCAGGATTTTACTTCAGAGGATCACGCTTTTATCTATAACACTGCAGTGTTTTTATTTCCCAGAATAGCTTACATATAGAGTTGTAAAATAATATCCATTGGATAGAAATTCTCTCCTCATTCATCCATGTGTAACAGAGGCCAGAACAGACAGAGGTATTTAGGAAAAGACGAACAGAAACAGAACAAGTACAAAAGTATTTTTTACCTAGTGTGCACTCTCGACTTCTAGCAATCAGCACTTTATCTGGACTATCATTATGCAATTTGCAAAGAATATCTGATAGAAAGAGTGAAGAATATGAAGCCAGACTCTTCTCAGTGGTACCTGGTGACATGACAAGAAGCTCTGGGTACAAACAGGAAGAGTGGAAATTCTGACAGAAAATACAGTGAGGGTAGTTACACTGGAATTGGATTGCAGAGAGCTGGGGATTCTCTGTCCTTTGAATAGTTCAAAACCTAAAACCTAACTGGACACATTCCTAAGCAACCTGTTTTAAGCAGGATGTTTTTCCAGATGACCTCTAGGGGTGCCTTCCAATCTCTGCAAATCTCTGATTCTGTGATTCACTTACTCAAGGGTGAGAATATTTATGACATCCACAAAAAATGCCACACTTCAGAACTGCATATGGTTGTAAGTGCACTCGGAAAGCAAAGCTTATGCTTCTTTTTGGATCTGTGCCCAGGAGTAATAGAAGTCTAACCTACACCCCTAAGTATGTTTCTCAAGCAAAAATGTACCTGCTAGCATATCAATGACATCAGTGAAGAGAATACCATTTGTAAGGTAAAAAAAATAGCAGTTTGAAATTGATATATAATAGTGCCTCACTGAAACCATTATTTCTGTGCTGTCACTCAAATTTAAATGCAAAAAGCCCCAGTGCTCTGCTAAAATTGTAACTGATTTCCTTTTCACTCACCTGTAGAAAAATAGTATCAAAGTAAAAATGCCTAGTTCTGTGAAAACCTGGTAATCTGTTTAAAAGTAAAAAAAAACCCAAACAAGTTATAAATACATGCAATAGACTTGTAAAATAAAAATTTCAAAGTAGATGGAAATCTAAATAGCTGAGGAAAGGCTAATGATGCATAAAATCCTTATTAGACACTTTAGGTGGCCCATCTGAGTTACAGAGATTTCCTTCTCATATGGAACTTTCCTGGTCATTACTGACTGTAATAGCAATGGAAAATCTAATTAAGAACTGTTAGATCATATATATCTTTCATGTATAAACTGCTGGAATTTTAAATCCCCCTTTTAACAAGGAAGGGACCTACAGGACAGAAGGGCCTCTAACTGGGGAGTGTACTTGAGGTTTCAACTCTTCTTCCTGTGCTGAAGATCTTCCCTATAGCACTCAAATTCTCAAACTATTTACTGAAGTTACCTTCCTTTGAATTCCTTTGATAGGAACCTTAAAGCATAACTTTCCTTGAGGCCACTGCAAAAAAAGTCATAGATGCATAAATAGGCCATTAGTTGTCCCTTAAAAAGAAAAAAATCAGTGTTTAAATATCAACATATTACAGAAATGTTTAAAAAGTAGAAATCAGAAGACACATGAAAATGCTATTCAGGAATAACCCTAACTGGTTTTGCTTATTATTTCCTGTAAAGATTTTCTATTGATTTTATAGAATATTCCCAAGTTAGGATTAGATTTTTTTATACACAGAAGGAGAGAGAGACTTTTTGTCCTAGACTTCAAAGTCAGACAAGAGAGGTTTTGTTTCTCTTTTAAAGAGCAATTAAGTGATTTGCTGTTGTATGACTTTTTCATCATGTACAAATAGAATAGAGATTTTTTGACTTTCTGTTCTGTTCTTGATACACTCTTATTTCCCGCTGAACATTTTCTCAGGATGCCCAGAGGCATATTTACAGGTACGTAAATGAAGAGGAAAAAATATTTTAGGTTTTTAAACACAACTTTATGACATTTTTCAAATAAAGAATCATAACAACATTAGTGCTTCTAATTTAGATAGCATTTCAGAAAAATACTAGTATAAAGAAACTGTTCTTAATTAAGAAGTGCATTTTTAATAGAATAGGCACTATAATTAGCTGTCAGTAGAAAATCCCAAGAAATTTTTATAATGGTGTAGATAAAAAGATGAAATTGTGTATTTTGTCTTATTCATAAATCAACAATTAAAATTAGAATAAATGTCATCGATAAAATTTTTAAAAAGAGTTTGACTGAAACACCTTGGCAACTCTAAGCAGAATAATGATCAGTTATATCTCTAGGATCTATGTAGTGCAATTATAAGATTCCCAGAATTATTTTTAAAATTATATATTTGTTTGTTGTACCTCATAGGAAAAAATAGAAAATAAATTGCATTGAACTAACAGAGTTATTCCATATTGAATTATTTTTCCTTTTAAAAGACAACTGAAAATAAGGACAGTCATCCCTCTGGGCAGTTTAAAACACTGTGGCATCTGAAATAAGTTAGTGAACATCACTAGAGGAATGGTAAGAAATAAAATGTGCAGATTTTTGGTAATAAAATGGCATGCTGGTTGCTATCAAAATCAAACATCAGTCAAAGAAATAGTCTTGTCAGAATTATCACAAGAATTGGACAAGGACTACTGAAGATAACACACTTGGATTAAAGGTGAAAAAATGCAGATCTCAAAGGACTTTGTCTTTGCAATCAATTTAAAACAATTCAGTAATAGAAGTATTACATTAAAGGGTACTAAAAATAACATTTATCCTCTTTATGCTTGAAAACAACAAAAATTATTTGAATAGAACAGATATAGTATGTAGGCATGTAATTAATATTGGAATTAGTAGTGGAACTTTGTTGTATTATCAATTTACCTAGTTTTTGAGTATTAGCTAGTATATTTGATGGTATGGGATAAAGGAAAGAAAACAACAGAACACAGTAACCAGACACAGAACTTTGCTTTATCAGGACATGTAACAAGAGATTTGATTTAACAGGGTATTTTCTTTCATAGGAAAGCAAGAATTTTCAGGCTAGAATCAAAAAGTTTGATTGTAATCATGGTAAATTAGAAGTAACTTCAGCAGATTATGGCCATTTTCTCTTCCCTACTTTTTATCTGGAAAAATAATGTATATATACATTCTCACTCAATCCAGAAATTATTACTTTGTAATCAACCAAAACTCAGGTTTATCTACAAAATGGCAAGAGATCAAACTTTCCTAAAGGAAGGTTTTTCTCAACATCTCTTTGAGAGTGTCTGAGGGCATTCTAATTAATGGTTCATGTCACTTGCTCGTTACAAATGTGACTCTGAACTATATGGCTATTAGGAAGATTGAAAGGTAATTCTTACTGCCCTCTTCAATAGGACTGCAAACAGGACTATCCTAGACCCAGAGGACAGCAGAACAGCTTTATGGTGGCCTGAGAGGACAGCAGAGCAACTTTATGGTGGCTTGTGGGAATAACACATCTTAGCATGCCTTTAAATTTTTTAAGTAATTTTTGAATTATGAAAAGCTTTACACCTTCAATATTTAGAGCAAGTTTTTGAAATTTGGCCTGGAGACAACTGTGAGATAAAAAAATAAAATGCACAACTTTTTCTTCTGAGATTCTCTTTAGGTTTGGATGACATGTAGTGTGAATTTAATGTCAGTTATCCTTTTGGTAAATTCTTTCCGCATGTTAAGATAACACACCAGGAAAAATATCTGTCAAGACATAGTCTACAAATCATTTGACAATAATTCCAGCTAGTGGCACTGGCTAGTTTTTCTCCAACTCATTTTAATTTTGTTATCAAAGTCCAATTTCTGAAAGCTGAAATGTTGCATTTAAAGATCTTGAAAATTAATAGCCTTTTATACCAAAAGTCTTATCAGGTGGTCTGTGTGAGAGCCATTGCTTTTACTCAGGAACAGGGATGGGAAAAGAATACATTTAAAATAATTGCAAAATAAACATGTTTTGGCTATTATTATTATTATTGTTATTATTATTATTGTTATTGTTATTATTGTTATTATTATTGTTGTTGTTGTTATTATTATTATTTTTTTTTTTTTCTTTGTTTTTTTATTTAGAAAAGAGATGTCATTTCAAAGAGAAAAATGTCATGGGAATAAAAAGTCTGGTGGGAGGGAAAGTTCCTCCTTTACAAGTCAAGATCTGAAAAGTGATAGCTCTTCACATTAACAGTAGAGGAAATCCCCTATACGTTAGAGAAATCTGTGTTGCACTAGTATGAAGAAGTTAGCTAAAAATTTTTTTCATTTGTGTATCTGAAAAAAAAATCTGATTGATTATAATATTTTACCTCAAATACTTGTCCTGTCATGAAAAAAAGTTTTGGTATTGAATTAAGTAAGTAATGAATTAACTAAATAGTAGGTGCTGGCAAAAATATTGCTTGATGTTGCAATGTAAAGAATGATATAATATCCCATACATTGTCACAAATCCATTTGCTGTTATAATCTAGTTTTATATATCCAGCTGTTTTTCTACTTTCTATCACCTTCATCACCAAATTAGAACCAATGTATTCCTGGTGGCAACCAGGCAACCAAGGACTGTGCTCTGGAGAGATTTCTTTATAATGCAGAGGCCACAAAAGGCATCTCAGGTAACATGTGATGTTCCCATGCAGTATTTCTTTTTCTCCCTTCCTGTGACCTGCAGCAAGACGAAAGGATGAAACAGTAAGGAAAAAAACCTTTAACCAAACACGTCCCACACTGGAAGATGAGATATTGGAAGAAATGACGTCATATACAATGTTACAAAAGCTCTACAGAATTAAAATCAGCTTTTCTGTCCCTGCACATTTTCTTGAACATCTCTACTTAGCTACATCCAGAGATAATAGAATCCTAGAGTATGCTGAATTGGAAAGGGCCCACAAGGATCATCGAGTCCAACTTCTGGCCCTGGTGAGGTGGGCATCATATGCTGACTACATCAGGAAGCAAAAATCCTTCTAAAGCTTGTATTTCACAAAGTTGTTTTTCAAATTCAAATTTAGTATTGGTTGCACAATGGAGAATTGTATATTATGGCATTAGCACTGACTACCATTTGAGAGTTGCAGAGATAGTAGCAGTGTAATTCCACTTGCAATAATTCTTTCTTCAGGGATTGTTGAAACTCTACTGAATTCAGGCTTTTAAGAAGAGAATGTGGCTTTTCAACAGAACATGTCAAATGTCCTACGTTTCAGTTACTTTGTTTTCTCTGTGAAGAGCAACCTTTAGAGTTGCACAGTACTAACTGAAAAAGGATATAGACCCTTGACAGAAGCTTGTCATAAAATCCACTAGAACCCCAAACCAAAAACCAGCTTGTCTTTCAGTTGACAACTGCAGTTTAATGCAAAGATGAAATCAGGTATTTCTGGTGATTGCCAATACAGTGTATGCAATTGTGTACAGCACTATGGTGTTAGACGTATGTCCCTAATTGAGGTCAAGTGGTATCTACTTTTCATGACAAATGTTCTGTAAGAACCCATAGAGTGTAAGTGCTACATGTTCTTTCTAATTTTACTAGAATTGTTCTTGGTTTTGTATCCATCCCTTTCCAGCCTTGTTAACCTGTCTTCATCACCAACATTTTTGTGCAGTATTCTGCCCTGTGTGGCCTGAGTTTGCAAAGGTTTGGGCCAAGGCTGTGCCACCTCATTACCCATTTGAGATTTTTTTCAGTTTCAAACTGTTTGCAAGACAACTGATTCTGCTGCAGCTCTGCAACAACACCAGATTGTGCACCAAATCTGATATTATTCTGCCTTCATCAGACCTGCAGAATATGTGCAGATCCATTGGGAGCACGCATCACCTAAAGCAACGCCTTCTCACAGAGATAAATGAGTGCCTTATGTCTGCTCTGTGTTACTCTTGAAAAGTCCTTTGCATCGAAATCACCTCTTACACAGAGGTTTAATATAACAAAATATAACTATGATATAATCCTAAAGATCTGGATTCAACTTTTTCCTTTTTTACACTAGAACAATAAAGCTGAAGCCCATTTATATTCTTGACAGACAGCTACTGTCAAATCACCTTCAAAACCAAGAGAGTTCATTAAAGAGAGCACATTTTTCACAAAGATGTCTTTGGCCCCAGTGAAAATACAAAACAAAGACTGCAGAATAAAAGGACATAGGAAAATAAAGTCTTGAGGAAATAGGCTCAGACAAGTGACAAACAGAGTTGGAGGATAACAAAAGGAGTTCACCAAGTAAACATTCTAAACCAGTGAAATTAGTCAAGAGAGTTCTTCAAGCACAAATCATATGGCAGAGCTAATGAGAGGAAAAGCTAAAACCCCCAGCTCTAAAACCAACTCTCAAGTATAAAATAGATGTGGCAATAATATAGAAATTACTAGAAAATTGTTTTCAGTATCCATTTGTTTTGAGAATGTAAACCAGATTTTACTTCAAAACCAATTTCATAATAATGATGTTTCACATGGAAGAGATAAAGCAAAATTAGAGAGGAAATTCAGTACTGAAAATATTTCTTTGGTTTTATTCCAGCTGATGGCTTTGCTTCCTGGATGTCTGCTTTTCTTTTTCATTTTTTTTTTCCAATGTAGCAGATCTTTACCCTATTTAGCTTACCTTTTAAGACCAAAGTTACTGTACCTTTCATTCCCTGATTGATATTTGCAAGCCAGCAGATGCTAATGGTGCAGAAAAGTGCATATGAGCTTGAGAGAACATTGTTGAATCACAGCTTGAAGCCACAGATAATATGGATATATACACTCTAGTTTTACTGACACAGACTTTGAACTGTCATAGATTTGGATAACAGTTGGTCAAATATTTCATTTCAAGGAAATTATTTTTTGTGTGTATGTGCCAAAAGAAAATATGATGTTAATCCCATGAGACTTGGGCCCCATGCTGCTTCAAATAAGATTAAAGGGATTGCCTACCAGGGTGAAGTTCTATTAGGTTTATAAATATTCATTGCTATATTGAAAAGTTTAAAGCAGACTGGATTTCAGTTAATTGCTCACAGAAAGTAATCTTCTTATTTAAAAGAATACTATTAATTAGATTTTCAAGGAAAAAAGACTGGGAACCAAAGATTTTTGTACAAAGAGAGGGCTTCAGGCAGCTGAGTTTTATGAAACACAGAAGTGATCAGATCTGTTACAAGGGTAAAATTAGTTACTATTTTGGTATGAAGATATTTTCCAGTTACAAGATAGTATCAACGTTTTTTTTAAAGAATTAATTGCAAATTAATTTACTCAACCGGTCAGAAGTTCCTGAGTATTGGTTCTTGGTTCAAAAGCTACAGAATCCCTGGCCATATCAGACAAAACTAAATTAGTTAAAAGACTTGAGCTATGTCGTGCAAAAACACGGACTAGACATGTCAGAGTAGCAAAATGATCTGTATCAGAGGGGCTACAATAAAAACAAAACAAAACAAAGCTCACCTCTGCCCACCAAAAAACCACCTCCCCAGTATCAGTAGACAGCACAGCTCACACCAGTACTGTAATGAAGAGAGTGGCTACAAAATGTTGCCACTACTGAAGGACTTACTTGGTAACGAATGTGTAAACAACATTAACAAAGCACCATTTTTGTCATAATGTCTTGCAAAGTGCACTACTTTAGCTGTGTTTCCAGGAAAAGCATTAACAAGGCATACTGTTGGAATTCAGCAGAACACAGGAAAATACCAGTGGTAATGAAAAGTACTGATATAGTTTCTTTGCCAAGAATTCCGTATACTCAGGAAGCTCAAGGTTAGAAGCTACAATTTGTCTCCTAGTTGGTTTATCACAGGCTGCAATAATCGAACAGTTGTCCATACATTAAAAAAAGAAAAAAAAAAAATAGAAGGCTGAATTTGACTAGGGGTTCCTCTACCTGAGGAAATAAATGGGAAATGAACTAAAATGTAAAATGACAGGCCACTAACTTGTCTCAGTAACTCTCCAGAAGAGCACTCCTTTGCTGTAAGAGCACTGCTGTGAAATGGATTTTATTGTGCTTTGGAAACATATTAAGATACAATGCATTAAAGTTTTCTTTAGTACGACATTTTCTTTGCCAAACAGGCACTATAAGAATGGCAACAGTGAAGTAAATAAACTCCTTCTCCTCATTAATTTCCACATGCAGATGGTTTTAAAATAACATCTAGTTAAAATTTGTCACACAGGCTATGCTGGTAGAGAGAATCCACTTTGATTATTTACACCAAAGGTTAATCATCCTTTTAACAAGGGTGTTTCTTTTCACACTTAGAATATATACAACCTTGGATTTTGTCCTTAGTTCTTTTTTCTCTTCTTTTTAACTATTCAAATAAGGGGGCCTTTTGTAGTCTATTATGATAATACTGAACGAAAAGAATTTTTAAAGTCAGTGGAAAAAGCTCTCATTAAGTTCAGAGGATTTGAAACTGCTCCAGAAAATCCTAAAAAGTTTTCTTACATTTTTTTTTTCATTTCTCCATGAAGTTTGTTTTCCAGCCTGCTGAATAATGAATATTTTGTTCAACTCTGAGGGAAAAGGCACAAAATAAAACTGATTTGTTCTGAGGGGTAGTGCATAACTACTTCTAGGTTATTATTAAAGTAGGAGTGAGCCCAGGAGATGAATCTGTAATTATATGGATCAAGTTGTTTTGATATTTCTCACAGATAACAGAGTTCTAGGTCTTAAGTAGGACAGATGTCTGCCTCAATATGAAGTTATGGTTTAACCCAGCCAGCTACCAAGCACCACGTAGCTGCTCGGTCACTCCTCCTCTAGCAGAATCAGCAAGAGAATCAAATGGGTGAAAGCAAGAAAACTCGTGTGTTGAAATAAAGACAGTTTAATAGAGGAAGTAAAAGTCACTTACACAAGCAAAGCAAAACAAGGAATTCATTCACCACTTCCCATGGGAAGACAGGTGTTCAGCCATCTCCAAGACAGCAGATCCCCATCCCACGTAACGGTGACTTGGGAAGACAAACGCCTTCATTTAAGATGTCCCCCGCTTCCTTCCTCTTCCCCCCACTCTGTACACTGAACATGATGTCACATGGTCTGGAATACCCCTTTGGTCAGTTTGGGTCACCTGTCCTGGCTGTGTTTCCTCCCAACCTCCCATGCACCCCCAGCTTCCTCACCAGCACGATAATACAAAAAACAGAAAAGGCCTTGGCTCTGTGTAAGCCCTGCTCAGCAATAACAAATTTTCAATTTCAATTTTTCAAAATTTCAATTTCAATTTTTTTCAAAAAAAAAATATTTTCAACCCTGTGTTCAGCACAAATCCAAAACACAGACTCATACCAGCCACTGTGAATAAAATTAACTCTACCCCAGACAAAACCAGCATACAAGTTGTCGCATTCCTCTGCAGGGAACTGCGGGGAGTTCTTTTAAAGCAGATGTTCTAGGATGAAATGAAGCCAAACGAGGCAAATATTGTATCTGAGAACCATTTATTGGTAATGAAAAGTGTGTTGCCCTAGTAAAGAAGAATAGAAACGACAGAAAAGAAGGAAGGAGAAAGAAAATTAATGGGGGCAGAGAGAGAGAGAGAGGGGAGAGAGACAGAAAAAGTGGGCCCAACCACCAGAACTTTGGAGTGCTGTCGATGTCCAAGTGGTGGTGAATGTGTGCACGCTGCCTGCCAGGGAGCCTGCACAGCTCCTGGAGAGGCACAGCTCCACAGGCACAGCTCCCACAGCGATGGGTGAGTGGGTGCTCAGGGAGGAGGTGCAGGGCCCTGGACAGGGTCGTGATGGGGATCACCATGGCAGGCTGGATCGGCAAAGCAGGGTGGAAATCTGGTGATTCAAGCAGGAATGAGGTAGGCAGGGACAAAGCAGGCAGGGTGTCAGGCAGGAATGCAGGGAGGCAGGACAGGTAACAGCTGGAGCAGGTGAGGGAGACAAAGCGGTAGGGCAGGACACAAGCTAGGCACGAGGCTCGGAGGTGGTCAATGAAGCGAAGTCAGCAGCTGTCCGGCCAAGTGTTCAGCAGTGTCCAGCAAGAGGGAGAGAGAGCGAGGGCAAGCCTTGTAGTTTGTGACGCAGTTACTTTTATACCCCCTGGCTCTTCCCAAGGTCTGCTTGCTGGCAGGAGACCATCAGCCAGCCAAACGTTCAACTGCAGTCCAATTGTGGAGAACTTTTGCCACCTGATTGGAGAACCTTTCTACTGGGCACAGAGTCCTTGGTGGTCTGCTCCTCCTCACAGATATTGACTGCCTATTCCATGTGAGACATGAAATGGCTGTCAGGCAAAGTCCCCCTAGCGACAGAGCTTTTCTCCATCTTCTCCTAGCTGCCTCATGCACATGGCTTGTATGCAGCCCCTTCCCCACGTACCTCTGGTAATCTTCAAACAATGTTGAGAAAAAAATCACAATTAAATTTGTTCCTCACACAAGTAAAGGCAAATTGTTGTGTTGAAGTTTGTTATGCTTGGATATCTATTATGTTGGAAGCAAGTTTTGCATGGTTCTGAAAGCATTGTTTCCTAAATTAAGTTCCCTGAGAGTCTTACTTTAGAAGAAGCAAAGAGTCAATTCTCTAGAAAAACAATATGAAAATATATAATCTCAGTAATTGATATTTCCCTAACAACTATATAACTATCCAATTGCAACGAGATATGCCCTTGCTCTTTGAACTTTGGTTTAGAAGAGCAGTAATAAAACACTAATTTTAAAGTTTCTCAGCCAAAAATACAAACCCTAAATCAGAAAGATGAAATTAAAAAAAACCCTCTACACTTTGTTGAGATAGCTGTTCTTGTAAAATCAAAGATTGTATATGAATATTTCTAATTTTTCCTTTTTAAATGCAAAAAAGCCTTCTCCTTTCCAGTATCATAAATTGTACAGAAAAAACACCCTTAAGATGCTGCCATCTTAGTCCTTTTTCAATCTTGCCTGTATCTAGAAAATAAATGTGCTGATTCTGCTGTCATAAAATAATTATAAACTATGACTCACAAAGTCATCTTTATACTTTGACCTGTGGCATATAAGATGTTTTCTAAAAATGTAATTGTTGATCTTAAGTTGTAGAAAAATGCCTATCTAATAATTTCTAGCTCTTTATAGGTAACAGGAAATCATGGTGCAAATCAGACATTAATGCATCTCATGGAAATCTCTGTGGATGTCTATTCATGGTTCTGAAGAGGACAAGAAAAATATTTCTGTGTGTATCTACATTAGCTTTTTTTATTTCCTCTGTTGAATAAGTGTAATTATTCACTAATATTGCTCCAGAAATAAAACTATTTCAATTTTTATAGATTTTGATTTCATTCCATCTTGAAATTATGTAAATATTACAGCCTCAAAACACACTTTAAGTTTATTAGTTTTGTGCTGGTAGATATCAATCTCGCAGGCTTCAAAGCCTCTTCATGAAGATATCTATGAAATTTTTGTGATATTTGCAAGCATTGATAACAATTTGAAATACTTGTAGAAAATAATAAATTGTAAAATTACAGTTTTATTTTAGAATCTTTTTCTTTTTCTACAGCTGGTTCTTATTTTTTTTTCATAAACATTGGAGTTATTTCAAATGAGGCCCTTTCTGTATTTATTTCTTCGTGTATATACTGTCTCCTAGCAAATAGACATTGATCATGAAAACTTCAGACACCTACACTATAAAGAAGTATTTCAGACAGTTTTGATTCCTTACTTCTCAATATATTTAGCATGCCGGTTTGGTAAGTATCACGCTGAAAATGTTCTTGAAGTCAATACTGAATAATAAAGATTCCTTTTTCACATAAATAATCAGTTTTTCCAGCTTAATGTGGGATTTCAAACTTACTGCAACCCAGGCTTGATTGATGCATGTGTAATCATAAGTCTTTGTGGTGTGACCTTCTTACACCTGAAAATCAACTTTTACAAAACTCAGCTATTTATATGAAAATATAATCCTACGGCACACAAAGCCCAAACATGTTTACTTATTTTTTACTTACTTTTACTGTAATTATGTATCATTTAAAGAAAAAACTTGTAGTCAGCTTGAATTTGAGAGGAGGGCTAATGAGTCCGAAATATTATCTTTTTTTCCCACTGATATATAACTGGATTCATAATAGTTCTCATTCATGACAAAGCTCTGAAAAAATGTAAGTATTTGCTAATAAAATAACGCATTTAGTTTCAAATGGAATCAAAAGAGATGGGCTGGGATGCTCTTTACAACTAGCACCGGTGGTGTAAATCTCTGTGAAAGAATGATCATGCTAACCCCTGCATACAGATGTGCTAAGAACCTTTAACTGCAGAGATACATTAAATCTTTTATAAACAATAAAAATTGTGCTTTAATGATTTTAAGTTGTGGGAAATTTAAAATTAATTATTTAGGAACATTAAACATATTTGTGTTTTAAGTATATATAGTAGTCCTTACCTTAAGAAAGAGAAGATCTTTGCGACCTTTCAGCAAATTTTACACAAACTGACCAAATGTGTACTTGAAACAGTTTTTTTCTGATGAAATACTGCAGAATTATGTCAAACACATTTGTATTAGAGTACTTACTCCTGCCTTACTTAGTTTAGGTTGTGTGACATTTCTGCCTTATATATAAAGTGGAAAAAACTGGCAAGCTGATTTGAAGTTGTATGTGCTCCAATCACTAATCTTAGAGTTGGAAGCAAAAATCAGTGTTTTGCTGGCTCTTTTAAATTAACACAGTACTTTTTATTCAAAGTGAATTACTATTCACTTGGCAGAAACTAAAAATACATACCTGGATACTGACAAAACAACAGACTATTTCTTGGGCCAAATTTCTGATATTAATTTCTTTCAAATGTTAACAATGAGAAATAAACTGTACACCAAAATGAAGCTAAATGTACTGCCAATTCCTTTGTACTTAAAGGTTATAGAAACTAAATATAATTTTCTCTGTAAGGAGAATTGGGTGGAATTAATATAGGCTTTGAAGAGAAGTGATGTCTGAAGTAAGAGTCAACTGCTGTGCATTCTGCATCTTTCAGGTAAGGACATTACATAAGAGGAAAAAACACCATCTGTTTTCAGCCAGAAACAATTTCTGACTGTAGATGTCACGAAAACTGGAAAAGTAACTGAACATATCCCTAAGGAGTATCATGTATCTGACACAAATAATAAAATAGGATGCATGCACTTTGCTGAAGTACTAAATATTGAGAGCTTCTTTTGGAGGCATTGAGAGACGTAGCTCTCAGAATTCCTGAAAATAAGATTGAATAAAGAATTAATTAAAATTATACTAGATTATCATATAAAAACCACAGTTTTATTTTATTCTGAAACTGTTGTGTATTACTTGGCAGTGGTCAATGATGCACTTTGTTCTTGAATCATTATTAGAATTTTTATTATAGAGTGACAAGGGACTGTATCAATAATCTATAAAAGTCAAGAGAAAAAATGTCTGGTCTAGCAGGTAAACATTGAAACTGTTTATTACAGATAGTGATGTCATATCAGTGTGTCATGTTTTATAGTACTTATGATTCAACAGTGAAATTGTGTTTTTACATTCTTATTTTAAACTGTGACATTCATGAATTAGTAATTTTTTCTTTTGTGTGAGGAGAATATAAGACAATAACCCTGGATTTTCTATCAGAAAATAATGAAAAGTATCCCTATGACTTAGAGTCATAAGAGCAAAGGAGCCACTTCTGAATTTTTTCCAGTAACATTACTCATGCAGAGTGTAAGACATTATGCTGTGGTATGAAGTTCTACTTTACAGACAGGACAGATTTCTAAAATATAATTTTGTCTTCTTCATTTAGAAGAAATATATCTTACCAAAAATCAATCTAAGTCTATTGTATCAAACACAAAAGCTCAAATCATATGATTTCTAGCTTAGTGACAAAAACATTTTATTCCAGCTGACATAATGAATTTTCAATCCTTGCAGATCCTCTTCAGTACTGCCACTGAGGCAAAGAAGATGATCTTTATTCAGCT
Organism: Dicrurus megarhynchus; assembly: GCA_013399195.1. Lineage (NCBI taxonomy): Eukaryota > Metazoa > Chordata > Aves > Passeriformes > Dicruridae > Dicrurus > Dicrurus megarhynchus. The sequence continues at coordinate 1,414,069 of VXAD01013448.1, forward strand.
GAAATCCATGAGCTCCCTTTAAAGTACTAGTAAAGTACTAGTTGCAGTATTTACCAGTAAAAAGGTAGAGAAGGAGAAATTAAAAAGAAGATTCTATTCATGAAGGTAAAGAAAATAGAAAAAAAAAAAGAATTAAAAAAGGAGAAAAAAAAGGCAAGCTTAAATATCCTTCTCTATCAAGGAAAAAATAGATTGCTTATGAAAGAACCAGTTAAAAAAGCTTTTGCAGAGGTTTTTCTGAACAACACCTCTCTCATTCTTCAAGATTATGTTTGCTAAATCTGATAGTGAAAAATTGAATAATTCTATAATAAAAAGGCCAGGTATTTTTATCAAATGAACATAAAAACTGGTATCAGTTTGGTCTCTCTATCAGTCTTGCTATTATTTTCAGAAACGCAGTAGGTTTTGTCAATAGATTACAACATTCACACTTGCTTACCACATCTCAGCAAGGGTGGTATGAAAACCATCATGCTCAGGATGAATAGCTGCAGAGAATGCAAGCCAAGAAAAACCTGTTCCATGTTCTTAATACACCAAAATCACAAGAAATTGTTAGGTAACTTGACATATTCTATTAGTGTAATGTTGGGGCACTACTGGTAGATATAGAGAGGGATAATAAGGTTTGGGGCCTAGGTACTATGTTTAGGCTTTTTGTACTGCAGTAAATTTTCTGAAACTTTTCCAATTTTATCTCCACTAATGTCAAACATGCCATTAAAATAAAAAAAAAAAAAAAAAAAGGGAAAAAAGGGTGATGGATGTTCTGCTTTAATTGCTAAAATTCCTGGAATGGACTAACTTTCAATTTCCGTTCTTTAAAATGGGGCTTGGGGAGGCTGTAATAGATTTTACCTTTTGTCTAAGTGTTTCAATAATTAAGTTAATACTTTAATGGCATTTTACGAGACAAATGTATATATTTGTGTCAGTATAACATTTTAAATTATAAAGCAAGACTTTATGGGAATTGTTGCTAATTTTGAAAAATATTCAAGGAGTTCATAGTGTTTCAAGTTAACTATATGCGTGGTTGCACTACAATGAACTCTGCCATGTAACATAAATATTCAAGCAATCACTCCAAGATATGTAATGTTACAGTTATTAAGTGAACACACAGTTACAAGGTTATAGCTATCAGTCTAATTATTTAATATTTCTGATAGCAACTGACAGCTATAAACGTTAATTCTCAATTATCCTTGTTTACATGATGTGAGGATCTGGACTCAAGTAAGCAAAATATTTTATATGTGGTTTTCAGGTGCTATGTTTTGTCTAATGGATTTCTGGTATTTAAAACACATTAGAGTATTCCTCTGCTAAGCACAACACTGACATTAAAAGGTCAGAAAGCAGGTGTATTTGTAAAACTGCATGACTTCCCTCAAGCTGGTATTTCATAGACGTACAAAATAAGTGATGGTGGGCAAGGAAGAAAAGAAATTTGTTAAGCAATATTTTCAAAAAATAATATTAAGCAGATTTTTCCCACCTTATCTTTCATTTGTTCACTATTAGCTACTTTGATTTCATATAGTTTAAATAGCTTCAAAATATTGGTTTGTTAAAAGTTATGTTAAATAATCTTTTATCATTGAAACCACCATATATAGAATTAATGCAATCAATGTTATATCACTGTAAATGTTTCCCCGTTGATATATGATATTATATTACATTATGGCAATTTCAAATAGTAATTATATTTTACTGTGTGTTTTTACTTTTAATAGACATAGTATTATGATTGCATATCATCTGCTGGTATAAAATAATACATCTAGAATTCATCCACAATTAAAGTATTTTTCACTAAACACATCACCACCTACTGTTAGAATTCTAGTAGCACTTAGAGTAAAACTTCTTAAAAACGGACAATCACAAAGACCTACTTTACCCTGCTTTATTTTACCACATATTGTAACATGCTGCTTTCAGACAAAGTATGAGCTTCTCCCAAAAATCATGTGCACTGATGAATGAACAATATTTTAAATTGATGTGACACTGCTAAACTAGCAGGCATTTCTGTGGCCAAAGACTGTTCTCCAGCCCTTGGGGAGAATCCAGCATCTTTATGAGAATACTTAACTAATGAGCTAATCACTTGGTGTTCTAGACAAACAGTACTTCTTCAGGTAGATTATATGTTAATTAACCAGATGGGAAAAAAATACAGACATGTCTCTGTGGCTGTGGAGCAATGAGCATGTTATATGAACGCGCCCAACCATAGAGGATGGAAAATCATTTTGTGGAAATAGTTTTGGGAGCTGTCATTGTGTTTCTTTTCAATTATAGACTGCAGTGGGAAAGTTTTGTGGAGATGTTGTTTGTGATTCCTTTTTGCAATTTTGTTTATATGCAAATTTTGTTTAATGCAAACTGTGGCACAGCAGTGCTATTTTCTTTATCTGGTTTTAGAAAACCTGAAGTCTTTGCTAAATTTCTCTGAAAATTTCCTGAGCCCTTGACCTTGTTCCTTTGATGCCACGAAATGCAGTATTCAGTTAGGATGGAAATTGTGTGATACTTAGCCTACCTCGCTAGAAAATAAATATGCAAAATTTAAGGGCATTTTAGTTATTTCTAAAACCAAAAGATAACATAGAACATATGCAACATTTGCCCAAGTTAAAAAATTACAATAAGAATAGAAATAAGGACTTAGTTTTGCTTTGTGTTAGATGAGGCTTTTGTTTAGATAGGATCAAAGTCCATATGTATAACTAGAATTTCCACTGAATAAAAATATGTAGATATAAGAACTGAATAATCTTCAAGTACCATTTCTAAAATAGTGCCGTAGACAAGAAGAATTTTAGTTTATTTATCAGTAAGTGTTATTTTAGACTGTGTGATCTGATTTAACAAAATTGAGAGAAGCTTCATGTATGGAACAGGAAAATGTAAAAATGCATATGAAAGACTTATTTAACTCTAAAATAAAAAAAAATTGAAAAAAAACAACTAATTTAAAAATTCAAAAAACAGAAAACAATATATATGCAAAAAACACTTTTTGAGTGTTCATCAAAAATAATCTATAGAAAGAAAATGTAAAAACTTTTGAGCATACAGAACGTAAAATACTAAAAAAGATAATCTACCACTTGGGCATCATTTAAATCATTTAAATCATTCAAATCTTAAAAAAAAAAAGTCTCTTGGTCTATGGCAATTCTGTAACATCAACAATTAAATTAAAAACATATACACATATACATAAATTCCATTGCCCTGAACTAGGTACAAGAATAAAACTCCTCACGAAGAAGAAGGAAACAAGGAACTGAATGAAAACAATATTGTGCACCAGAGCATGTTCTAGAATAATAGACATATTTATTTTACCTTAGTCACTGGGGAGAGTATCTAACTTTATGGAGTCAAGTTTATTTTAAGTCTACAAGTATTGATAATATGGAAGACTTTTTTGACTTTTTTTTTGGAGGGCATGGCTAACAGAGCTTTTCAGTATTTGAAATCCATTTTTTATTCCAGTTTGAGAATACTAAGATAATCTGTTATGCATAAGTATGGAAGATTTTTTGTAGTCTAGAATAGTCTATGAAGATGTTACCCAAATGTGACATGTCTGGTAATAGGAGTAAATTTTCTTCTTGACATATTATGCAAACTGTCCATTTCATAGATTCTACAGTTTTTTAAAATGCACACTGTTCATTGTTGGAGATAAGATGCTAAAGCATTTCACTGTAATGACTAGCTTTCTTTTGTGACTTGACATGTAAAAAAAAGCTGACTATAAAAATGCATTCTATCTTTTAATATAAAAAAATTCCAGCTAAATCTATCACTAGATGGATTGTTTTTTTATGGAAGTTTATTTTTTCCAGTATCAGGTTTCCTCCTGTTTTGTAGGGAAGGAAATAAGAGGTCTGACTAAGTAACTTGATGGATGTAATGAAAACACAACATCTACAAGTGATTAAATGAAATCTTATTTCATGTAAGTAACAAAGGATTAGAAAGCTGATTTCTCTTTTATAAAAGGTTGTGTTAAAGGTTATTCTATTTCTTCAAAAGTCATTCTGAATTCTGCTTGATTTATCTTTATACTCTGTGCTGTACATCATCCTAAACTTAAGATTTCCATTACTTTCCACATTCTAGTATAACAAGTTCTCCATAAAAAAAGGTCAAATTCCCCTCATTTGTGGTGGTATCATTCTGGGAAAATAATGTTGAAATCAGTGAAATTACTTTGTAAACCAAGATTTTAGAGAGAATATGAGAATATTTAGAATTAATTTGCTTGTAGGCAACTTTTAATAATGCTTCATATGTTTGTATCTGCTTTATTGTCAAAATCAATGTTGCTGGTATTTCACCTCAGGCATGTGTTTATTTCTTTTTAGTCCATGGTCTTCATTGTAGAATGTGATATAAGCATGTGCCTTCCACAAAGATCAAAATTTTAAAAATATTCTATTCTTTTCTATGTCCAAAACTTGAAGAAGCTGCAGTTTTCTGTAACTGATCTAACTGGATTGTACTAATTGGATTGATAAGGCTTGAAGGGTTAACATATTAAACTTGTGCATTTATGTTAAATCTTCTGTTGTTATTTGTCTTCAGTTAAGGGCAACTACTGCCCATAAAGCTCACAACAACACTATCTTATTTTGTGGCAAAAACATTTGTAAACAGGAGCAGTAAACCCAGGTAGTGCTACAAAAATTGCAACTGCAGCAACTGCAAACATGTCTGAATTTTGTCTTCACCTTTTGATCTAATAGTATCATGTGATTCAGAGCTGTATATACAATTAAATGTCACATATGCAGAAAATCTGTAATATGCTGATCTCAGAGGAAAACCATTATTTGATAAAAAGATATGTGTAAATAAATATAGAAGATGACAGAGAGTATGCTGGTTAGTTTGAAAACTGGTACTTCAGGGACTGAAGAAATCCATAAAAACATGTAATCAACAAAGGGATTATTTCATTATTTTCATTGTCTCCTACTCTGTTTTTCTAATTCCTGCTCTCTAATTTTTCTTCACAAAGAGTGAAGAAAGTGCTCTTTCTTCTTATGGATAAGCTTTAACTTGGTCTTTAAAAAGATACTTTGAAAAAATGCATTTATTTTCATTTAATTTAACCTAAGGAAGCTAGTTTTGTTGCTTTGAAATCAATACGTAATACCTTTAGGGAGATATTTGCACTCCAAGCTGAAAATAAAAGTGGCGGATTTTTTGCATTATCAATCCTTTTCTTCTCACAGTGCTGAAGATTCACTCCAGAGAACCCACTAATTCTTATTGTTTAGCTCTTCCACCATCCTCAAAGACCTCCAAAGATGACGCTTATTGCTTCAAATGTGCACAACACCTTTGCACAGATGAAATAAGTTTGCAGGCAATGGGAAAAAATTTACTGTGGCAGTGAAGTTTCCCTGAAATTACTCTGAAACTGTATTTTCATTTTTTTACAGACAGTATCTTTCTTATGAGAAAGGCCAGTATACAATAAATCTGTTGGCAAACATATTGACAGTTTCTTTATTTTTGAAGAAAATAAAATTATAGGGAAAAGGTGGAACAAAATGCTACACACAACATATACAGAACATGTGAGGATGAAAACACAATTTGGGTTACTATAAATAACTTATTACAAAATTTATATATTGAGAAGAATTCATTGTGTCAGATATTTTGTCAGGAACCTTGCATATTTAAAGACATTAATCCTGTTTGCTGATTTGCTTATTTATTTATAAGCTATTTCAATGTGAAATGCACTGCTGGACAAAGAATTTTAATGCACAGTGGATATAACACCAGGCTTTTACACAGCATTATTTGCATACTTTATTTCCATTCTTTTTATGAACGGCATGCTATTGCATTTGTATGGAAGTGTAAGTTCATACATATTTAAACTAAATTCTCTTGGCAGGATAATATAGAAGTGTCATTAATCTTATAAATTCCAGAGAGCAAATGACTTGTTTCTCCCCTAAAAATAGCCATTAACATGGCAACAACCCAAAATGTGTTTTACCTTGAATACTACTGTAAAGTTATCATCTCAATCTTCTGAACTGGTATAGAATCCTGAAGAATTATGGAGAGAAATACTAGAAAAAAATTAAGAGGACAGTAGAAGTAGCATTCTGAGTGAACACTGCTCCCGTTCTACTTGAATAGTGTGTTTGAACTCATGAATTCACTTAAATACTGATTCCCCTAGACAGGCGTTATGTGAATCTCCAGGAGACAAATGACCAAGGTATTGTTTGAGCAACATCTTTTGAAAGCTCTTATTGCTATCTAGGTAGTAAGAAAAAATTTAAGACAGCTCAGTTAAAAAGAAAAAGGCTCTTGACTTACGACTTCAATGCCTGCATTGTTATTTAGCCCTGATCAGTACTTCGGTCTGCTGGATCATACAGTTCAGGACTCCACTGTCTGACTGGACAATACGTTATCATGTGATACTGTCGGAGCAGCTAATCAGCAGGGAACAGATCTACTGACTTGGACTGTTCCAGTGCATCTCATCTTTGTGGGTTTCTCTCTTTCTCTTGGTGAGACCAGGACGGGATTTAGAAAACAAGTCAGAGTCACTTAGTTCTGCAGAAGTACTAAGAGAAAGTCTTCCATGTAAGGCATAAATTCTTCAAGAACAGTGTTTATGAATAGGCTGTTAATGAAATACAGCTAGAAAATAGTATTTTGTATACATTCTTCTTTGCTAGGTAAACAAGAGTTCTACTTCAGCTACCTCAAGGAAGCAGCACCATCACCTGTGACTGAATTATACAAAAGAATAAAACTAAATTTGGATGCTGGTATATATAAGCTTTAACACTCGAGCAGACTTTTAGAAGAATCTCAAGTAAGTAGAAACACTTGTGTAGCTAAGGCTTCTAAATTCCAGGATCAAGTAGGGTTTATTCTCAGCACCCTGTTACAGGGTGGGTTTTCCTGTTTCTAGTGTATGTGTTGTGTATCAGCTTTGCAACATAACCAAAATTTCCCTGTGGCTTCCAGAAAGCCTTAGACAACTTCAGGTTTGTGACCACAACATCATGCCTAGATGCTAATTACAGCATCTACTAAATAATGCTTTGAAGACTCTCAAAACTGTTACTGGATATAGCCACTCGTCTGTGAGGCCAGAGACCAGTACTGGCTTCTTTGGAGTCATAGTTTAGTATGTCTTCATATTACTTATGACTCTAATAATTCCTATATTTTTCCCTAATGACAACTTAAATCCGATAAAATTTCATGAAGATAAGTTGTGTGCCACTTTGTCCTTCTAAATTAATATTTTTTCATGACCTTTTTTATTTCTTCACTTACTCTTTGAAAGTCTTTAGTTAATCTGAAACATTAGAACTGAATTGGATCATTCCCATCCCTTTTGACATGATGGTTAATGTAAGCATACTCAGAGATACACTTCTGTCCACTTATGACTGATTTGTAAGTTTATAAGGATGTTTATAAGTGTTTTAGAAACATTCTACTCCGGTGCTGTTGAAGATACTGTAGTTCTATGTGATACTACGGGCATCGGTTAAATGAACTAAGAATCTCTTTTTTCTCATCTCTGATTCATTTTATAAGATGGACAGAAATGTAAACTAGAAAGCTTCTGAAAGATTAGGAGAAAAAAAAAATAAAGAAAAGAATCAATCTATTTCATAAAGTTCCACACTGCTTTGTGGAAATTACTGTTGACATTGCTACAGATCTTCCTCTGCCCCTGGCCTGCTATATCATTCACCTGCACAATTTTTCCTTTTCAGTGTTTTACCAGCTCTAGAGGTATACCAGGTTTTGGTTAAAAAGCAGAGTTCTTCTGCTCCAGCTATTTATATATCCTATTTATATAGTAAACCACCTATTTACATAAATGTGCTGGTTTTGACTTAATTTTCTTCATGGTAGTTAGTATGGAGCTGTGTGTTGGGTTTGTGCTGGAAGCAGTGTTAACAACACAGGAATAGTTTGGTTATTACTGAGCAGCATGGACAGAGCCAAGGCCTTTTCTGCTTCTTGCCCCACCCCACCAGCGAGACAGCTGGGGGTGCACAAGGAGTTGGGAGGGGACACAGCTGGAGCAGCTGACTTAACTGACCAAAAGGATATTCCATACGATATGGCACTGTGCTCAGCAATGTAGCTGAAGGAAGAAGAAGGAAGGCAATGATGTTCAGAACGAAGGAATTTATTTTCCCAAGTCAACATTTTGGGTCATTCAGCCCCGCTTTCCTGGAAATAGCTAAACCCATGGTAAGTTGTGAATGAATTCCTCATTTTGCTTTGCTCACATGCACAACTTTTACTTTACCTGTTAAACTGCCTTTATTTCAACCAAGTGTTCTCTCACTTTTAATCTCCAATTTTCTCACCCATCATGATGGGGGTGGAGAGAAGAGGTGAGGGAGTGTCTGTGTGGTGTTTGGTTCTCAGCTGGGGTCAAACCACAAAAATAATCAATAAAATACCTTGATGTTAGAAATGTTCTGACTTGCAGTGCCCTGAAACTAATGTTTGAGAAGTGTCTATGATGGGTGTAGGCAAACACAAGCAGCTTTTTTCAACTTGCTGTGTACAAGAGAGACAGAAAAAAATTAACTTCTGTTTAGGCAATTGTTCTGCATCTATCTAGTTTGTAGGTGTGGTATGTTTGACATTTACTGGAAATACACCTAAAATGACTGACTAGTATTTAGTTAACCAGAAAAAATAAAAGCAAAACAAAAAATAACGAATACTTAAATTTACTTGGGGTATTGCTCGTGCAAGGTAAAGCTGCCTTTAAATTCATCTATGACTGGTTTCCTTAAGTATGCTTGACTTGTATTTTAAAGTGTTTTTGTAATAGATACAGCTGAGCTTATATTTAGGTAATTTAAAATGTGGATGTGAAATGGGTTTTTTTTTTGGTTTTTTTTTTTTCTTTTTTCTGCTAAGCATGTGTAAATTACATGTCCAGCTAAACTAACTGTTCCATATATATATATCTATGTTTTTTAAAGAAGCTGACAGTTTCAGGTACTCAAAAGTTTAGTTGTATTGAATTCTACCTTAACAAAAGCCACATTTTGGAACTTCTTAAATCACTTCTAGTGATTTAACTATGAGTTGATGCTTAACGTTTCAATGAATCTTATAAATCTGGTTGGTTATGGCCAGCCAGCATTAATTTGGAACTAGTGTACTGTTACAAAAGGTATTAGAATCTGCTAAAATAGTAAGCTTGGGAGAGTTACTTGTTCTCATAAAATAGTACTTTACTTTTGCATACTAATTGAATTGTGTTTTGTTTTAAAAGTAGAGACAACTTACTTACCCTGAGGATACATTTTATTATCATGTGAAATATGGAATGCTATTTTGCTTCAGGAGATAAAAGCAGTTTTCCTCAGAATCCCTCTAGAAATGACTGCATCAGCTTACCTAGTCATCAATATCTGTGAGGACTATCTTTCAATAAGTGTTCTTCAGTGTTATTAATTTGTACAAGACTTGCACAAATGAAATATTTAATAAAAAGGGTGATTTTTTTATTTCTCCTAAAGTTAAATAAGACTAAATTGTAATTGTTATCAACAGATCTTACCTCACTGTATTTACAGTGGAGGGTTAGCCCTGGGCAAAACCACAGGGGAGAAAACAGGAAGAACAGGAAACAAGCTTATGGGTCAAAGTAAGACAGGGAAATTGCTTATCAATTACCATTATCAGCAAAACAGATTTTACTAGGGAAAAATTAACTGACTGCCAGTCAAAATGAAAACGTAATTATTCATTCATGTAGACGAAAATAAAACATTAAAGCCACACCATTAGTACCCTTTTTTCCAGGCTTAACTTTACTCCCAACTCCTCTGCCTGCATGCCCCATCATCATCCTGCCCCTGCAGCATCACTGGGAGAGGGAGCTGCAGAATCACTGGGAGAGGGAGCTGCAGCCAGTCCCTATTTGCTCATCTCCACCACTACTTTTTCCTCACACTTTCCCCTTCCTCCAACATGGATGCTTCAGAGGCTTCAGGGAACACCTGCTCTGGTGCCATGGACCTCCTCCTCCTTGTAACGTTGGTGTTCACTCTATTTCTGCTCTTTCTTAAATGCACTTTCCTGGAGGCAGCACCACCTTGGCTGAGGGGCTCAGCCATGCCCTGCTGTCCCCCCAGTTGCTGGCTGGACCTGGTCATGTGCAGCACGGGACAGCGCTGGCCCCTCCCCACAGAGGCTGCCCCGCAGCCCCCACTGCCAGGACTGGGGCCCTTGTATTCTAATTTAAAAATAAAATTGGTAACAGTAGAAGTTGTACAGAAATACAGATATCTTTCACTAGCATGCTTTCCAGACTTTAAGATTTTTTTCACTAAATGTTTGCAATCTTCTGTGAAAAGTCCTTCAGACACTTGAAAGGATCACCAAAAAATCTTTTCTGATCTCCCGTTTCTAATACTTTCAAAGTCCATGTGGGCCATAACTGATCAGAGCTCATTGCCTAATGGTGTTAATGGTAATTCATTTCTTCTTTTAATTAAACACAGATGTAGATCTAAAGTTTAAGAAAATAGGAAAAGCTGTATTCCCATGCCAAGCTCATAATTTCCTTCTTCTGCCACACTACAGGGTCATTGACAGTACCCCAGAGTCTACCACAGATGCACATTAATTACCCGTTCTCTAATTATTAGGGTATCAGGATAACTGTTCAACCATTCATTAAACTTTCTTCTTCCAAAGCTCCAGAGACGTGTGCAAGAAGCTCACAACTTGGCAATTTTAATTGAACCCTATTAACTCATAAAAATGAACAAAAACTCTAGTTATCAATAAAGAATCCTTTTTCATTTTGTCCACTAAGCCCACAATATACAGATGATCATTTTTGGTGCAATCTATTTGGACATCCAACAGTGCAGCTGTTCACAGAATGTTAATTATTGGGAATATATCAACAGGATTAGGGAAGAGTCCTGGCTGTTAAATTACCAGTTGAATTCTCCATTGAAGACATGCATGGGGGCAGTTAGCTAAATAAGCAAATCTAAATAGGATGATTATCTAAAAATTTGAATATTAAGAAGAGGAGGACTGTGCAAATTAATAGAGTTGCTAACAGCAAGTTAAAAATACATTAAACTGTTCTGTGATACATATATTTCCAGGATATAATGTGAAGTTCTACTATCTTAAAACATTTTTCCCAACATCATTGATTATTTGACTGAAGGAAGGATTATGACACGAATGAATCAGTCACAAAAAATGAAGTCTTGCTTTTTAACATCAGTATTTTTCTTGTGTCTGCCACACCTTTGATTTTTAAGGTTTATTTGTTGTAAAAAAGTCACACTTAACTATCTCCTGTTTTTAATACACCTGTGAGATGTCATGATGATTTTCATTTGCTCTGACTTCATATTGCAGCTTCAAAAAGTATCTTTTCTTCTACCTTATTGGTATAGGAACCATTAATATCTATTAATACAGTTAGCATTACTTGATAAATATATGAGTTAATTATTTGTGGTTTGTAATCGACATGTTGTTTTCCAGGATTCAGGATCCACTGGTGGATTTTTGGTATTCCTTAGCAAATTCCCTGTCTTACTTTAAGCAACCATGTCTTTTCAAAGCTCTTCTCAATATATTCAGCAGGATTAACTATGTGCCTAAGCAACTTTTCAGAACAAACAATTAAGATGTGGTGTTGTTATTACAGATATATTCAATAGTCCACAAAAATTTACAGTTACTTCTCTTTGTTGTTACCTATACCAGAGTAGTCAATGACTATTTTCTTGTACTTAGCTGATCTATTAGTGTACTTTTAAAGTTCTGCACAATTCCAAGCAAAGAAAATTTAAATAAAGTTAAATAGTGAGCAGTCTGAAATACATGTATGTCTTTAAAGTTATAGTAAAATGAACAGTTGAATACTTGTCATTAAAATAGATACTACATCTTTGTCATATTAGTGTAAGTAGTTGGCTAGAACTTGCTTTTGCAATAGGTGTAATGCTAAGCCATAGTGATAAAACGCTCTTTGCAACAGGTATTCAGGCCAGTTTGTCATAAATGAACAATTTTTGAAGTCTATAAAAATTAGCTCTATATAGAAATCCTTATCAAATGTGTGAATTGCCATTTAAAAAAGATACAGAAAATACAAAGGGAGGTTCTTCTCCTTGCAGGGTATTTCTGGATACTGGACCACCATGTTGCATCAAATGAGATTCAGCTGAACAGTTGTTTTCTGCTAATCAATAAACAGATTAACTCCATACAGAGGATTCTGCTTAAATAAGCATGTGACACTTACTGCAATTAATCAGAAAAAAAGAGAAGACAACATATGTTGATTGATCCTGTCTAAACTCATCCAGAAGAACCTCAGCTATCTTTTGCATTTTGGAACAGTAAAAGAAGTGTGTCAGGAAATTGCTCCATCTCCACTCTGGTCTGCAACATTGACTGTTTCTTGATTCAGGGTTGTTTTTTCTTTCTTTTTCCCTGATCAGTTAAATCAGGATTACAGTTGATTACAGATTACACTTGAGTGTAATCATACTGCCTTTATTAAACATTTCCTTGATTTGGTTATTTGAGTACTAAGATTACTACAAATCTTTCCTATCAGAATGAATTTCCATTGCTCCTCATAGTAGACAAGGCTAAAAAATCAGGGAATTAATTACACATAGTTAATACCTTAAGTGGGATGTTGGATCACTGAGAGAGAAAAACCAGGAGAAAAAAAAATCTTATTAACAGTCAAAATGCTTAGATAAGAAAAAGCAAATAAGATTACACATATTGCCAGGCACAATTACAAAAATGCTGACTGAGTCTGTTAGAGCATGGGGCGCATAACACCAAGGTCTTGGGTTTGATCCCCATATGGGCCATTCACTTAAGAGTTGGAACTGATGATCCTTTTGGGTCCCTTTCAACTCCGAATATTCTGTGATTCTGTGATTTACTCTCCAAACTCCAGACAATACTCAAGAGTTTCCATGGAAGATTACTGCATAGCCAGCAGAGGTGTAGAACAGATTTTGGGTTCTGTGCTACCTTTTGGGCTGGCCTTAATCCACCCAAGGCCTAGACAATGCCAGCTGTTTGCTCATCCCGTGTCCCCGCGGAGCCTCTGGAGCGCGGCTGCGCACCATCCTGCACAGCTGGGAGGTGGGCCTGTCCACATCCCCCCGCAGGGCCTGGTTACCAGGGTGGTCCTGAGGCACAACGCTCATGAAAGAATGCATCCCTCTCAGGGAAAATATACATTCTATAAGAATATACATTCTATAAGAGACAATGTAAAATGGATTTTAAGTTTGTCCACCGGTAATTTGAAATAAAAAATTAAAGTAAGTTTTATAATCTTCTGTGCAGAGCCTCATTTCTTTGTGTAGTCTACCCATGTGATAGGCAGTGTCTTAATTGTGTTTTAATAGGAGTGCCACTGAGAACAGTAAATTTAAAAGATGTTTGATCCTAAAATTAGGAGGGAATAGAAAGATAGCAAGAAGGAAGCAAAGAACTTATTAAATATTTTATATTTCCAATTAATGATGCAGAGGACTATATCATACCACTGTAGTTGTTTTGATGTGAAAGTCATTTTTAAATGGGATATTTAGATGAGCTATTCTTTATTATTCTTATTCAATTATAACTGTATATATCATTATGTGTTAACATCCTGTACAAGGACTTTATTTACATTTAATTATTTTCTCTGCAAAATTATTTCTGCTTTTGAAATTATGCATTTGTACATTACAGAACAATCAAATTATCAGCCTCACTGCCAAAGATCAATTTGGAACTCTGAGAAGTGTGATGAAGTATGTTTTCCATCATTAAAATTACCTGCAAATTCTTTAGCAACTGTCAAAATGTCTATGACTGTTATTTAATTTGTTTACGACTAGCAGGAGTAAATGGGATTGTGTAGTAAAATGGAATTTTCAAGAAAGTTCATCTTTCCATGAGTGGAGTGCTCGCTGGAAGTCAAAGAAATCACCAGAATAAATGTGTCTATATTTTATAAGTCTTTGCTTCCTTATAATGTGTAGTCTTAAGATAGGCATCAAAACGTTACATGGGTTCTAATTAAAACTGATGCATTCAAACATCAGTGAAATTTACAATTAGTGCGCTGGTATGTGAAACAGAATATTATGAGAAAGGAAAGCCTAAGCTTAATTTTGTTTCCTGATTCTTTTCTCTCATGAGAACAGTGTTGAAGGTGGCAATCTGAGAATGACACAGTAAAATAATCAAGTGGTTCCCTCATATGATGGAATCCAAATACCTAAACAGAGCTCAGTGAAATTCTACACTGACTGTTTTCACACACCTAATTCTGTCCAAAGTGCTAAGAAGTAGTTTTTAACTGTTAGAAATGTTACCATCATATTCTCTACTATCTGTGGGACAATAGGAGAAGTTCTCTGTTCTACACAATTTTGTGATTTTTTAGAGAGCTGGAATGCAAGCAGGTGATATTAGAAATCTGTTGTCAATATAGCTCTATAAGGTTAAGTACATTTTCCTACTCAAGGGAACAGTTAATGTTGCTTTTAATAGGCATATCCTGAGTTTCTGCAACCTAAGTGCAAAACATGAACAATTAATAGCTAGCAAGTTTATACTGCTTGTAAAGTGAAGAAAATGCAAATCTCATACTTCCTTGGAAAATAAAAAAGTTAAAAGAGAAAAACACTTTCCACTGCCTTTTTTTTCCTGGACAATAGTTGTTGCTTATAGTTGTGCAAATCTGGATTTTGGAGTATTAGGATATACAGGGCAAACCACTATATTAAGCCTGAGACATTACTATGACAGCAACTTATATAATTTATCATTTTTAATTACTCAGGTTTTTGAGGCCTAGAAATGTGTTTGTGTTCCTATTTGATAAAAAAACCCAAAAACCCTCAAAAAACAAAAGCCAAACCGAACCAACAAACTAGGCTTTAGTCCTGTGTTGGGTTTGTATAGTGGGAAAGTGTAAATGTCGTGAATTGACCCTGACCAGCAGCTAAGCACTCAGCCACTTGTTCACTCCCCACTTTACTCCCACTAGAAGTAGACAGAACAGGAAAAACAAAAGTGTGAAAACTGTGGGTTCAGGTAAAGACAGCTTAATAAACGGAGGAGAGAGGAAAAATACAAGTAATGCAAAGACAGTCACATGCCACTTCCCTCAAGCAAACCAATGCTCAGCTAATCTCCAGACAGCAGCCACATTGGAAGCCAAAAATCCTCACCTTCTTCCTCTTCCCCCAGTTTTTACTGTTGAGCATGATGTTGTATGGCGTGGAATATCCTTTTAAATAGCTGGAGTCAGCTGTCCCAGCTGTGTCACCCCCCAGTTTCTTGTCCACTCTCAGTATTCTTGCTGCAAGTCAGGGAGGGTGGGGAAAAGAGAAAGTGTGATGCTGGTGCAACCACTGTTCAGCCATACCGTTATCACCTGTGGTTTAGCCACAAATCCAAAATACAACACTTTTTGGACTCCTATGAAGAGACGTGGCAACCCAAATCCCTTATAATGATTTGGGTGGTTTAAATCATCTGCTGCTGTCAACAAATGAGAAGTCTGAAAAATAAACCTTAATTAAAATATAAACCTTAACAAGCTACTGTTCTGAAGATTTTTCTTGGGCTGGTGCAACTGCTTTACCTAACAATAATAAAGTAATACAGACTGGGGATCTTTACAATGCATGTTCCAACTTCCAGAGGAGAATTCCAATTCCAACAATTAGCCTGATTGCCATTTTACAAAAAAAAAAAAAAAAAAAAAAAAAAAAAAAAAATTATCTAGTCTGTTCCTACACCAACACCTCTTGAAAAATAACACCCCAGTGAAAATACCCGGCCTTTGTTCCACTGGTCTTTGGCTATCCTGGTAGAGAATGATATGTAACTCTGCAAGTTATGGGAACATGTCTCAGATAAGGAGAAATATCAAGCTTGAAAGATTTCAGTGTATTTTTGGAAAGAAGGTACTTTTCAGGATCTTTTCCATAGTCAGTTATGTACTAAATAGAATTTCCTATTAGCAGAGATAAAATGAATGGTTTCGTTTTCAAGTTGGTATTTTAATTATGTTTGCATTAAATCAGGCTAGAAGGCGTTTAAAAAGCCTCTGTTTAAAGTTCTTTTAAGTAATAGTTTTGAACCAGGTGCCTGTCAATCACAGTAAGATAAAAATGCCAAATATAAGAACGAAGTTTATTTTGAAATAAATTTCACAGTTTACAAATGGTGAAGAGAGTTTACACTTGTGTGGACTTCATGAGAGTTGAATTAGCAGCTAGCAGCTTGTATGCGGGGAAAGGAAATATGCAAAATTTTGTTTCTCTGCATTTCTATACTTCTGCTAAACTCAGACCTCAGTGGGGACTGAATGTCTTTGTCTCATTTGAAAACAAAAGCTTAACTCTGAGACACAGCTCTTGGCTCTATTGAGATCGGAGATTTGGGAGTTGGGAGCTCAGGATCTGCCCACAAGCCCTGGACTGCTGATAGGGAAACATGACATAGATCCTCTTTTCTTCCATGAAGAAATTATTTATTCTCAGGATATCTGTACCAAAAACCAACCACTTACAAATACAGTGATACTGGAAATTCTTCTCTCATATTTAGGATTTCTTTCAGTGAAGCTGAACAGAATGGAGGGGATGAGGAAGAAAATAACTGATTTTACAAGATTTGCCTTTCAATTGACAGACACTGGTGGTCATACATACAGGTCATGTATGTCTTGGGGCAGGTAGCACGGCCCCACTTTTTATCTTCTTTGCCTTTTTGGTGGTTGGTCAGATATTTGGAATAGGATTAATTTTCAGTAGCATTTTACTCCTCAATGTAAATGATGCCATCAAAATGGAATAAAAATATTTATTTTGTACAAATTTTATAGATTTTAATGCAAGAAGATGTCATTATATTTAATAAGCTTTATATGTCTTTCAAAAACATATTTGTTCTTAATTTGAAGGCTTTTGAGTGATGGAAAATTAAGCACATCACTTAATAGAAGGTTTCTCATGGATAATTATCTTTACTATAAGAAACCATGCCTTATTTATAGCTGAAAATTTATCCAATTTCAACTGCAGTCACTGGATATTGTTATGCCTTTGTTTAGTAGATTAAAACCCCTTGCCTTTGAAAAGTTAAGTAAATAGAGCTTTTTGAATCTCAAACTGCAGACTTCGAATCAGTCTCATGAGGTTTGTCTGAACCTTTTCCAATTTTTTTGAAAACTTTTTGAAGATTTAGGCAGTCTATTAGTCTTTCCAGTGTTGCATTCAGAAGAAAGATTATCTTCATATTTCTTATATACATCCCTGCAAAATATGTCTTCTGATGGGATTTGTTTGGATTTCTGCTAACCCTTCATGTGGCTAATATTGTTTAGACAGTGGGTTTGAGTGTCAGGATTAAGATGCAGAGTGCTTCAACAACTGTTTGAATTTGAATCATAATAAACCTAGGCACTAATAAGAAAGTCAAAGTTAACTTGGGCAACCTAAGCAAATTCTGGTTAATTAAATATCTGCAAATCTACTAGCACTAGTTTTCTTCTCATCTAGGTCAGGGTCATCATAGTTTCTAAGAGCACAGAGCTGTGGATTTTACCTCAGTCACATATATTTTTTCTTCTAATGCAGACAGATCATCTAAAATTTATTTCAATCAGTAATGGCACAGTAATTATATACATTTCCTTATATACATTAGCTACACTAGTCTGTGGGGTGAGCCGGTGGGCAGAGGGTGGGAAATACTCTTCTAATAGTTCATTTAATCACTCAAATAAAGGTAGAACAATCTATTTGCAGAGGGAAAATAACATTTTCTCTGCCCTGAATGTTAACAATATAGGATAATATCTCTCCTTTGTAATATAACATTGAGTAAAACAGACGGTTGTCTCTGTCTGCTTCCTGTTTTTCATTTGAATCCTCAACAGCCAGCAGAATAGGCAGCTTGCTGGGCCAGTGGCTGAATCTTCTAGGTCAGCCAAATGAGGTGTGTTCTCATTCTTTGATCTCCGGCACTATTTTCTGTTTTGGTTTTTGTTTGATTGTTTGCTTGTTTGGTTTTGGTGTTTTGGTTTGTTTGTTTGCAGGTTTTTTGTTTTGTTTTTGATTTTTTATTATTATTATTATTATTATTTGCTTGTGAGAAAGTAATTTTCTTCACCCACTTTCAGTGATTTATATTTCTTTAATATAATGTGTCCATACCAGCCAAATAACTTATAAACACGGTACAGGCAACTGCAAAGTGAAGTGAATTGAAGCTGCAGTGCATACTTTTGGGAACTGGGAAATAGCATAGAAGAGACAGATGCAGGCAGATGGCCAGCCAGTTTGCTGTCCAGGAGAGTGCTGCACAATTCCAGCTGGGAGTTTCTGCTTCAAGCAGATAGGACCCAGCACATGGAGTATGAGGTCTCTCTGAATGTTCATTTCCATTTAAAAGAATATCCTTCAGCTGGGGGTTGCATGGGTTTGAACTGCCTTTTTACAATTTCTGTGCTGGGTGGAGAAGGGTTAGCAATTACAAAATTGAATGGGACCTCTCTAATGTGATATTTTGTCAATGGAATTTTAGCAAAGCTATTGCTGCTTTTACTTTTGAGAAAGAAAATGAGAAAAAAATTATGTGCTACATTTTCTGCAAGCAATCTGATGCTGATTAACCCATTTCTCACAGTTATGATTTTCCGTCTTTAATTTAATGTAGAAATGTATGGGCAGAGGGGGTTTGTATTTCCAAACAACGTATATGGCTTGTAACTATAACTGCAGCGAAATCACAAGCTTTTTAAAGGGAGATACTGAATTTACTGAGTCTGTGGTTTAAGCTGTCTTTATAGATGAGAAATTTTTAATTAATTAAACATTTGTATTTTAGAACACTCCCTTTTCAGCTCGTACTTGCCCTTATGAATACTTTTTTCCATGAGCTCACAGGCTTTCTTACCAAGTCATAAAAAAAATCTATAACATTGTCCCTCAAATAGTTCTTCTCCCACCTCTCTGCTGGTTTTAATGTAAACAAAGCCAAATTGGTCAACCAACAGGATGACTTCATTGGAGCATGGGAAAAGACTTTTTATTTGGCCACAGATTGCCATAGATTTGGCAAAAGACACAACTATATAAGAACAAGCAAGTGAAAATTGTATTTGCATTTCTCAAAGAATCCCTCATTCTGACAAATCGCTGGCAAAAATGCTACAAACTCATTGCCTCTTTGGAGGTAATCCATAAGCAAAACCATGGGCAGCACACACCAAGTGCAATCCAGCATGTTAGACTGCAGTCAGTATTCCTACTCTTTGGAGACTGGGCATTTCTAACACGCAGCAGTAAGCAGCATGGCTTGTGTTACGCTGTGAGGCGGAACGTCGCGCTGTGGCAGAAGTGCGCGCACAGCACAGTGACTCATCTACAGTACACTTAGCAAGCCAGCCTTTCTTTCAGCTGCTCTGAAGAGTGGAAGCAGTCCTCAGATGATATTCTTTCCCTTGCTGGAGGACCTAACATACAGCATATTGTTATATAGAACCCAGCCTGCTTCATTCAGTGAAGTGCACTAATGAATTAGTGACTGAAGAGCTACATGGCATACTTCTTTCTTTGTTTTGAGGTGTGATTTGATGCAGCTAGGAGCCATTTTACTGGTAGAAACCTGAAACTGAGTTAGAAGTTGGTTGAATGATAAGCAAAAAATAATGTACAAAGTGACCCTACAGAGAGTTGCTCACTTTTTCAATAAATTAAAAAATAGGAATCATTCTATTTTTATTCAGAATCTGATGTCTAAAAGATGGCAGGTGGCTTTCAGGTAATTTACTGACTGTTCCTTCTCCAGGAACATCTGTTAAGATTATAGCCACATTCAGTGCAATACTTAGCCTGAAAGCAATTAGAATTTCTGGCTTTAATGTGTGGCTTGCTAAACTCTATTTTGTCATTCAGGCTCATGATTCAGTTCTCTATGGTTTTAAGTTCTGGAAGCAGTATTTCTTTGTGCTAGGCAGTGCATTTATTATGCTGTACTTCTGTTCACTCAACACTTCTACAGTTTTAGAGACCAAAGCATAAGAGAAAAAATCAGCTCACTGCTGAAATCGGAATGTTACGTGAGAAATCAGGATTCCTTGGGTAGCTCATCCTCTCCTGTTTCAGAAAGAATTTGAATGGAGGACAGCATTAATCTTTTAACTACACATTCAAGGTGGCAATGTGGATATTGCAAAAAGAGAGAAAGAAAAACTTTTTTGGGAACTAAAGTGTGATGCTTCCCAGCAGCCTAAGAGACAGTTACAGATTGATCTGTAGACAAGTAAATGACAATGGAGATTCTGGGGCACTTTTACTTTGAGTACATGTTGGTGGTGCTGTGTAAGATGCTGGAGCAGCACTCTGTGAACATAAAAGTAGACTGTCTATGATCCGGGGAGTTTGACATCCCCTCCTTACACTATGATTTCCTTATGACAGCTGGAGATCAATAAGAAGCAGGAATTGAAAGTACACTTGGACTCATTGATTCCCTGTGGGGAACATTTGGGCTCAAAGGTGTGTGCAAGCACATATTAGGAGGACCATAACTCTTCCTTTTCTGATGTCAATGATGATATATCAGAAGTCAGCTAACAGCTGAATTAATTTCTGTGTAAGTGACTATCAGTTTGTGGCCCACATGATTAAAAAGCAGATGGCAAATGTCCAATGAGTCCTGGGGTTGATATGGGCTTTTCTACTTTATTTTTTTATGATACAGTATTATGTTCTGGGTAGAATGAATACTGGGACTGGATAATGGCAAAGCAGCTGCTTTTTTGTACTTTCAATTTGAGAGAGAGGAAACCTCCCAGAGCCACAGTCATCAAGAGATAATGCTCATTTTGTTTGAAAAAAGTCAGAACATATATATACATCTGAATTTCTCGGAAAGAGAGTTGACCCTTCAGTATGTGGAGGACCTTTTGGACCTTGTTAGAATAGGTCTGACAGTGTTCACTGTTAAAGGCTGCCCAGTTTTGTCATGAACTAAGGGTTTACTTGGTATGAGAGTACTAGAGGGAAAGATTGAGCCTAAGATGGTGGGCACTGGCTTGCTGTTAAATGTCTTCACATTTAGAAGTTCAGAGTATTGTTGGTATTTGTTGTTTCAAAAAGAAGGAAGTCCTTTCACAGAAATTTTTACAGCATTTTTCGGGTTATTAGGAGGTAAGCTGGTTCAGCTTTCAGTAGAAGATATATCAGAACCAAATGGGTAGATCCCTTTGCTACCAGCTTACAGAGAGCTGTCTCAGTCAATTAAAATTAATCACATATATAAAAGCTAATGATTGAAGTAACCTAAACACTAGACAAGTCTAAACACTTCTTAAGTGTTAATGTCTCAGGACAAAGGATCGCTAATCTTTTTTTTTTTTATGTTCCACATATTTCTATTAACACAATTAATGATTTTTGGTTGTGAGAAATTAAACCATCAGTGGTTTTTGGCATAATTCTTCCAAGGAGATTAGTTTTGTTAGCTGGATCAAGCGGTGTCAATGGGTTGATGAAGATTTTAGTTTTGTGAGTGCTTCCTGAGTGAGAAAATTTTAATAATTGTTAAGACATCCTACACTGGCTCTTTTCTTGTATGAGTGACTCAGTCTGAGGTGACAAGCTTGATCTGAAACCATGCAGGTGCATGGTTGGAAAATGCATTATTTTTTAGTATCTCTGGGAAAACACAGATTAACTCCCAGAAGAAGTGCACATGTGAAGTAGTGGGATGGTACTGGCATGGTACTGTGAAAATTCATGCTCAAGAACCACACATTGTAGACCAGCCATTTAAGTACAGTAGCTGAATATCCATTATTCTTTACTACTAGTTCTGAAAGGAAAGTATGGTGTAAAAATGTTAATAGGCTTATTATTGAAATCAGTGACAAAATCTGTCTGTTAATTTGATATTCTAAACATGTCAAACACATGCACAAAATTTTGTGGTATACTTTTTTCAGTGAATAAGCCCTTCTCTCTTTTATAGAACACAAAAAGAGGCCCTATTTTTCTTGTTAGAAATATTTTCAGCATGATTCATTAATCTGAATGCATTAATGTCAACATCTTTGTTATATAACAAAGATGGGCATAAATTTTAAAATACACTTACAGATTTGTTGTGTTAGGATCTGCATAAATAAATAAATAAATAAAAAGAATCCTCTATCTCTGAACTACAAACTTCAAATGACTGAAAATCACATTTGTTTCTGATAATATGTAAGTTTATGAATTATTTCCTATGTAAATAAACCAGCTGTCATGTCTAATAAAATATTAAAAGTACATTGCCAATACTTCTTTTTCATACTTTGACGAGAAATGATGTTGTGACTTTAGCCATTCAAGTGAGGAAATGAGCAAGTCCTTGGTGTTTTTCCTCCAACTCTCATTCAAGGAAAACCATTAATGATTTTCTTTTATCTTTATTTCTTTCCTTACTCTCTCCCTCCCAATAATTTGATTAATCATTTCAGTTACATGTTTCTACTTGGCAAGCTCTGGATTCAAAGGTTCTATCTCAGCAATATGTCAAAAGGAGTGACACTGCAAAGGCTGGACTAAGCTTTGACACGACATTAAATGAGGAACTTTATCTCTTGAGACATCTGAGTGGATTAGATTAAATGAACTTTAAGAGGAACTTTAAAGCTATGAGCATAACCCACACAATCCATAAATATTGAACATATCTGCAAATGTGCACTGTCTAGCACTACTGCCTGGTTTCAATTTTATATTAATTCTCTTTAAGAACTGCTGCATGTCTTTATAAACATGCACAAATTTATTGAAACAGCAAAGAAGTAAAACAGAAAGGCTTTCACAAAGTGTGGGAAAATTATAACGTAGCTTCAAGTTACCTGTTCTACAAAGTCCAGCAGGGATTTTGAAAATTAGTCATACCAAAAATGGTATTTTTATGCAGATGAATATGCTTGTACAGAGACAATAGAAGTTTTGATTGAAGGTATGGTCTTAAAAATTCCCTTCAGTTTGCTCAGGTCATCCATACTTGGTGTAATATATGTTTGGAGATGTGCTGAACAGGAAGGAAGACTTCAGTTTTCTCTTCTGGTTTTTTTGTAGTTTGTACACAGTGTGGATCTGAGACACTTTGGCTTGGGGATCCTCCTGAAAATCTTCATGATAGATCTATATTTGACTTTGCTCTCTGAAATAGTGTGTTATTTTATTTTTTCTTGTCAAACATTTATTTTTTTCTTTATAAGTCAGAATTTTTGGTGCAAGGGTGAGGCAGCCTCTTCTGTGACACGCTAAAAGTAAATGTGAATGTTGTGTAGGTGTGAATTGTGTAAACAGTGCAAATTGTGAAGAGGTGTGAATTTAGGTGCGTAGGGATTTGTCTACAGCTCCCTTTTGTTTATAAACTTGTAACTTCTATAGTTTAGCATTAAGATAAATTTTGCTGTCTTTTTTTGTGAAGTTAATGTCTTGTGTGTGACAGTATTTGGATCTTCCACATGAGGAATGAATTCCACGTGAATTCACCTCACCTAACTTCACTGACATAAATACCAGGCCTGAATTTAAGATACTGGTCTGGGCTCTCCTCATAACTAAGAAATGACAGAATGGAAGATTTTTCCCATTTACCTTAAACACATTTTTTATGTGTGTGGGTGCGTACAGGCTGCTATAGATACTTAGCTGTCTTCTTACAGCAGAGTAAGACTATATGACTGGCTTAGACTACTGCTTTTAAAATGAATTAAGATGAATCCATTTTAGGTGCAAACCAAAATTCACTAATTAACAGAGCTAGATGCTTAACTTTAAGGTCATGTTCCTTCCACAGTCATGGAGATCAAAAGGTAGAACATTCAGATATGAAAACTTATAGAACCTGTGGACAGATTAAATTTTTGTGTAGGAAACTGGAGACACTGAAAGAGACCTAGAAAATCGATACTGTGGGCTACGTAACTTTCTGAATCATGCTTCAGCAAAGGCATGCCATAGTCAAGAGTGCATATGTTAAATGTTGCTGTTGTTATTCCCCATACTTCACTGACTAGATATTTACAAAACAAAGATGCCACTGGATATTTACAAAGCAGAAATACCAACAGCGTATTACAATACAGAGTAGAAGGTAAAATACCACAGAGTACCACTGTATGATGTATCATTCTGAGTTCTAACATCAAAAGTTGTTAATGTCTTTTTATTTCATATTGCTGATGAATTTTTGATCTTTCACATATCTTGGACATTTTGCTAATCTTATACAAAATCATTACCCATGAGAAATGTTATTTTATTTTGTCAGGAGGTCTGTTGTACTGTATTTTGTGAAACTAAAAGCATGTAATTGCACTGTTGTCAAAGTAGAATATTTCCAGGGTCTATGTTGTAAGCAAAGAATTTGTAAAGTTGAAGTTGCAGGTAAAATTGCCAAATGGTTTCTAGAAGGATGGATTTATTACTTTCTAGAAGGATGGATTTATTACTATCCTAGAGAAGCTATTTTTGAAGATTTTTATATGTGTTATTTACAGTTGATAGATCTGATAGCCATGTTGTAATTTTAACAGCAAAAGCTGCCACTGAATTTTGCTAAATTAAAATATTTGAAAGACAAAGGAAAAAGAAACAGTCTTTCAGCAAATTATTTCTTTATGACTAAGAAAATTTTGGAGACAGGTGAGTATTCTCACTAACAGAACGTTTTTTTACAATCTTCATTTCATTGGATATTTATACAGATGAGAACTTGATGACTGACAAATGGAATTGTAAACTTCTTCCCAAGACACATGGTCAGTTGAACTTTCTTCAGGAAGAAGAAATGTACATTTCCTTTGAAATAAAATAATAAATCTGTCTCTATTTTGGAGTTGTAAACTGCATTGTACAAATTTCTTGGGGTAGGTGATGATCTTAGTGGGATTGCTCAATGAAAAGGATATTGTTTAATATGTGTAAGAGTCATGTCTTCAAACATTCAACATTTTTGTGCATTTTCTGATTGAGAATAGTAATTCTTATGAGACTCTGAAATATTTGGAAGGTCTGCTTGACTTATGAGTGTAAATTGTGATATTTTGGAGGATCCAATTCTCTTGCCATTTTTACCCAATATCTTCTGCTTGCATAGCCACTTCTTCCTTTCTTTAATGAAAAAAATAAACATGCAATTTTTTTTTTCTAAGTAATTGAAAAGTCAACAATCAATATTTTATTACAAATATAATAAACTGTCAGAAACTCATGCCAGCTGAGTTATCTGCCATGCAGAGCAGTAGCTCCTGCTATGTAACAGGAGCACTATCTGCTTAGCTCTGTTGGTTTCATTCTGTAGCAGCCTTTGAGGCATCCTTCTTATTGCCATAAAGGATTTAAAATTTATTGTTATATAGCCTAGTCTTTCTCTTGCAGGAGTCTAAAGCAGCCTTCTACGACATCCAGTTATAGACAGATCATATAAAGGGAATATTCATCTAAATATAACCTGGTCTTGCTCTTGGGTAGTCTAAGGCAATCCTCAGCCACATCCAATTATAGATGTATCATATGAAGAAAGAACTCATTTAAATATAGCTGACAGGTCCATAGATGATTAGAAACTGGTAGATCATCTAATCTTACTCCTGAGATAGCATAGGCCATAGGATTTCATCACTGACCCCATAGTCTACAGAAAAATGCCTTCTAGGAAGCAATCCAGCCTTGATTTATAGGAATCAAAAATCTGTTGCTCCCTTCAGGCATGTTGGAAAACAGTTTAATTTTCTCTGTAATTTGCCTGTACGATATTTTAATTTGGTCACATTTATCAGCTTTATATGAAACATATGCCTTCTGGGATAATATTTCTGAGGGTTTTTTTTATAAGTAAGACATTACAATCGAAACAAAATTATTGTATGCTATGATGGTTTCTTAAAATAGGCTGCAATATGCCCTGCATGGTAAACAGCAGAACGTTTCCTTTGTATTCTAGCTTCCTAGATATGCAAAGCATACACAATTTAACAGTCTAATTAACTCATAAGGTGCTGTCACATATTTGCTGGTGGAGGGATATTAGCAGTGGTGTGTGTTTTCATATTTTTTTTACAACATGCTAGTAACAGCCTCTTTTGCAAATTCTCTAATATTTATATTTATATTCTCTGATATTATATTGTAGAAAATCTCTGATCCTTTGCATAGGTTTGTGGAAAATAAATTATCATCATTTGCTAGAAGTTCCAAAGACTGAGAGAAGCCATGTGTTAGAGAGCAGGGCAGTGTAGGACATTGCAGAAATTTGGATTCTGGCCATACAAGACTGATGATAGTCCTGCACATATTTCATCATTCAGATTTGCTGCATTAACTTTATTTTTCTGTTTAAGACTGTAATTACAAACTTAGGCTACAGAGTGATTACATTACTTTGTTAAGATGGAAGCAAACATGAGAAATGCTAATTTTTTACAGCCTGTGCTTTGCTCAGCCTAAAGTTTGGCAAAGATGAAGGGTTTTTTTGGTTCATTTGTTTTTGTTTCTGTGATAGAAATGGAAAAGCAAATATTTTGGACACTGTAGGCTGTGTATCAGTAGAATATCAAGAAAGAATCTATTACCCGTGGAAAGCTTAGGGAAGTTTGCTTTGTTTAATCTCCATATAAGATTTCAGGATGTAATTTTGAATTACTGAGGTGTTTTCAATGTGTTTCTTAAAACAGTGATAACCTGATATGGGAAAAGAGAAGAGAGGCCTCATGAGTTTCAAACTGTTATGAAACTGAATTGGGAGCAATTTTAAACTCCCTTGGTAATCTTTCATACAGCCATAAGTATATCTTAAAGGATGTTTTCCGTAATAAATCTCTATAATATAGGTCTTATACTTGTCTTAATGTTATAACATCTGTGAGGAAAATACATGTGAGCTTGTAAAGGGATTCACGTAAGAGACTGTATTCAAAAATGAAGTCTGTAGTATACAACTCTAATGCTTATAGCTGCAGTATTTGGTGCAAAGATTATGGGAAATCAAGACTGAACAAACCAAAAAAGTGTCCTGATCCTCATACCATTGGTTGGCATAGGACTCAAGGGATGTTTAATGCATGACATTAGAAGCCATTAAAAAACCTGTGGGGCAAGAAAACAAAGGAGGCTTAAAGTAAAAGAAGAACAAAGACTGTTGGTTAAATAAACGAAGCTTATTCCGCTGAGCCAGGGAGAAGATGTAGCAAAGTTTCTAAAATGTAACAGATAGAACCGCAGCAGTTTGCAATAAGCTATAACGAAATGCTTGGTCTGAAAGAAATGGTCTGATGCTCAAATCATTTATCCTATTGGCTGTCTAGAGGCATGTTATTTTAATCTGATGGTAAAAATATTATAAAAACTGTATGCTTTTCTAATAAATGTTACCGGCCTTATCACTGCCTGGGGACCATGCTCTGCGCCCCGATATGCTGCAAAAAAACAAATAATTTTTATTCTGATTAAATCTTTAATTCACTAGCCATGAAGTTGTTTTACTCTCAGACTTACTTTCTCCAACTTTAGCACTTGTAGTTTGAGGATTAGGCAGGCAAATATTTTGTAACATCTTGAAAATATCAAAAGCAAAATACAAACGCAAATGTCAAATATATCGAGAAAAAATTAAGGAATACTAGAATCACCAGTCAATTTTATTACATTGCTTTATATATAGGGGCTGTAAATAATGTAACTACTGCTGCTTCAAAATGTTTTTTTGCTGAAGTGCCTCAAACCCCATTCTTTCAGCTCAAGAATAGATCTTCATAAATAATGAAGTTGCTGCTATGGATTTATGCGACTTTAAAAAAAAATAAGTTAAAATTTCGACACAAGTGAAATGAAGCTATTATTGTTAAATAGCCATCAATTCTTGCCCCCTCATAATTTCTTTTCCTCTAGGTGTTCAAAACAATTCAGACACTGCCAAAATACAGTGTGCCACCCTAGAAAGAGCTGCCTAGTTAGAACAGTGTCTTAAGGGTACAGAAACATAACTGCTTTGCACTATATTTTGCTTTTTCCCTTCACACTTTCAGTTGAGTAACTCTTCCTCCACTTCAGTATTTAGCTAGATGACAAATCAAATGGAACTATTTAACCTATTTATCATGCCTCTGAAACCTGTATTACTTGGAAAAGAGTAGTTATTAGTGGTTGTTTTTAAATGACAGCATATTCAAACAAATTCCAGAATATTCTTAGAACTATATGCTCCAAGCTAATGAAGGCCATAAGTTTAAAAGTAAAAGCCTGAGATTTAGTGAAAGATATTAGGATGCACAGAACTGAGCAACTGTGTTCTTACACTGACTGATATATAGTGTCAGTGAACTTGGATAATAAAGAATGATTTAGTACTTTTAAATTAGAATAATAAGTAATGATACACCATACTTGTCACAAATAAAAATAAAAATCAATAATCAACAAAAACTTACCACGTCATCAGCCAGCAAGTAAGAGGTTGTGAGTTTGGGCAGGCTTATCAGGCTGATATTTGGGTGGGCAAGCCAGAGAGTGCAGTACCTGTGAGACGAGCATGCTACAGCATCCCTCTGTTTGCTGCTGAGTCCCAAGCCAGACCAGACAGTGAGGGTAAGAGGGCCTGGGAGCTGTTCAGGAGTGTTGGATAGAGAGCAGGGTCATGCTGGTGTTTGAGGGATCCACAAAAGTGCACAGGAGTGTGAGCTGAGAGTGTTGAATTGAGTGTGTGCTGTCAGTACTGAGGTTCAGGCCCTGCTGGCTGAAGAGGGGAGAGGACCTGGCTGCCTGTGCATGTGTTCATGTCCTGCAGGTAGGTGATGCTCAAGGCAGCCCCTTGTCCGTGGCAGCCTGTGTCGCTGGCTGCGTTGGTGTCCTCTGTGTGTGTGTGCTTGGAACACACGCTCAGCATCACTGCTGTTGGACTTGCAAAGGAGAAAGGAGCAGCTGCATCCATTGACCAGGGATGGAGGTCTCTGGGTCTCTGGGCTGAACTCCAGGGGTCAGCAGGAAGAGTGTCTTATATAAATAACAGCCCAAAGCTGCTGGAGGCAATGGCCATTTCTTAAATCCCCTAAAAAAATGTAATTAGAATACTTATAACCAGCTTCCAAGCTTTCCTCCAACTTTTTTTCCTTCAAAAAAAGCAATTACATTGATGAAAAAGCACATTAATCCCCAAAGATTGTTAATCGTTATATTTTTATACTATCATACAGCCATAAATTTAAAGAAAATCTCTAAAGACCTGTTAAAAAGAAAGTGTTTTTGATGAAAACAAAAATAGTAACTACAGAACACACCAGAAGAATCCCAGACAACTTAATACTGTTGTAAATAAAAATCAAGGTCAAGTTTATCTTGCAGTAAACAGAATTAATATTAATTAAAGATAAAATTTATCTATCAGGCCTTTAGCTTTCCTAACCTGATCCCTGGCTGCTTAGACAATTTCTGTGTTCCATGGAGGCAGGGGTTGCAATTAGATGATCTCTGAGATTCCTTCCAGCCCAAACCATTCTGTTGTTCTACAACTCCTTCCAGGCTACCTATCCTTGCTTCCATATTCTATTGGCTTCCTCTTTGTGTTTCATTGTGTACAAGAGCTGCTTGTTCTATAGCTAAAATAATCTTATAATGCTTTTCTACTATAAAGACATCATAATCTACGAAATAACTGCCAGTTCCTCTTCCACGTATATAATAAAAACATTGGGGTGCTTTATCCAAATGTAAAATTGCACAACTGGTGTACTAGCTATGCAATACTCAGAGTTCACATCATGTTCCATAGAAGATTGGAAGACTGCAGGTATTCTATTTTTTATCTTCACACTGAACAAAGAAATTATATCATGGGAATCTACCTTAGTAAATAATCAGGGACAATTTTCAAACATTCTTTTATTTATGCTTCATAGATTATATGCTTATTTCGTTATTCACTCTATTTGGCAAAAAAAAAAGCAAAACTCTTTGGTAAGAGAAGGTAATTCACACTATATTAGCTATTAGACATGATTTTAGGAAGCTGCTATGAAAGATACAAGGAAATTTATATTACAGAAATACATAATATTTATATGCATCAGCTTCCATCTTTGACATACCATGTTCTAGCTGTCATAATTGTCAATAACATTCTTTTCATATAATAAAAGCATAGCATCGCCTTTCCTTGGTGCACTTACTCCCTTTTGCGATTCTGTAGTCAGGCATTTTCTGTGGATATCACTGTTCCTCTGAACCTTGAATAAGTGAATCTTACAATGGCTGATGCTGGAGAGTATCTCTGGATCCTCTGCTCAAGCTGGGCCACCCAGAGCTGGTTGTCTAGGATGATGTGTCACCTGCTCTGGGTGACCCTGTCTTGGCAGGCAGCTTGGACTAGATGATCTCCTGAGGTCCCTTCCAACCCTAACTATTCAGTGAATCTGTGATATGTAAATCTTAATTTGGGTAATTAATTGCTTGCTAGCCATTTCCTTCATAATGGCCACAATGTTATAAATTTTTAGCAGGTACACCTCTGATTAAAACCTGCTTAGAGAATGTAATTATCATCATGGAGGGGGAAGATTTGGCAAAAATTAATACTGAAGTTCTTTTTTCTAAACCATTCTAAGCTGATGTAAATACCCGAGTGTGGAGAAGTCAAGTAGTCCCTATAGTCCAATATTCTGACTGTGTACTGACGGATGTGAAAAGCTTGCTGGTTGCATGTAAGAATATGTGAAGTATTTAGCAGTGTAAATATCTAGGGTAAAGCAGCCCTGTTAAGGCCCTCTCCTGAGTTATGGGAACTAAAAGTTGGCATAGGACTTGAATAATTTAACTGTGTTCCCCACCAACACTTCTTTCTGTGAAATATATATGTATTTCGAAAGTGCATGTCCAATCCTTTTCTAAACCTTTTAATGTTTCTCTCTCAAGTACAGTAATTTAACTTCTTTAATTTCCTTTTGCGGTTTTTCTCCCTTTCTTTCAGGAGATATGAATAGAATGTTCTGCATGTTATTCTTTTTGTACTGTACTTTCTTATTTTGTTGTATGTCCTCTTATTATTCTCCTTTTTAAGATTAAAAAATAAAAGGTCCTAGTCTCCATACGAGATTTTTTTCATCTTAATCATCACGGTTATCTTACTTTGCACTATATCTGGTATTTTTCCACAAATAGAGTGACAATTTTCTATCAGCTACTGCAATGAACCACAGTTTTAGTTACATCTACATACCTCAGCAAAAAGGCAACAGCAATAATTATGGAAGCTATTCTACCATACAAGGTCAATTTTTACTGATGCTACTATTTACAATAATCAACTCTGCCTCTATATAAGAAAATGAGTGCTAGTGAGCATCCAGAAATGATGCACAACTATCATGTAAATGGTTTAGGACCTCATCCTGCATAAGTGTCATATACATTTATTGTTCATTGAAGTTAATAGGTACTGAGTTCATTCAGTGACACTTTAAAGCATGAGGGCCTTCTTCAAAATTAATCTTTATTTTTGTTTTAGCTTTAATATTAAAGCACTTCAAAAGAAGACCTAGTAACCATAACAACTACAGTTTGCCACATTTCAACAGTTTTATTTCTGTAAGCATTTTAATAGCCTTGGCTTTTCAGTGGTTGAGCACATTTGATTTAATGCTCTCTTCACATTCACCTGTGTAGTGAGAACAAGAACCAGTTTTTATCTGATACTGTAAATATACAACTCCCAAATTCTTTGCTGGAACTTCAATAGTGACAATTATTGCTAAAACATTTAAAAGGATGATGAAACTCTTAGAAGGAGAATTTGAGAAAGTCAAGCAAAAAGAACAAAATCTGGTAACATTTATTATCATCAGTGATATCGATTGATTTTGTTAAAATCAAAGTTTTCATTAATAACACAAGACTAACTTCAAACTGTAGATATATGGAATACACTTTCAGTAATGAAAACAGTTTTTTAGTATTGAAAGCAATGTTTAAAACCATTTTTTTTTAGAGTTAAAAGTAGCTAATTTTAAAAAGTCAAGATGAATACAGAGGAAAAAAAACCCACGCACATTAGAATTAAGAACCAAAGACAATTAAGGAACAAGGACAAAATATTTGCAAATGCTACAGAAGCTGTTTACAGACCTGTTATAAAATAGCTTGGAATAAATTATAGATAGAAATGTAATCAATGTTTAAAGTAGTTTGTCATGTATATGTGTATGTTTACAGTATAGTGTATTTAGTATACATAAACATAATCTAGATTTAGTAAATATTTTATAGCACAGATAGCATAGATATTATGCATGTACTCTGAAATATCTAAATATGATGAAATTAAAAATAAATAAAAGAATGAACAAATATTAGTATTATAGAGCACAGTGAGAAACTATTAGCTTTAAGGATGTAACTTAAAAAACCCAAGTGATGTTCAAACGCTGCTATTTATTACACATAAGGCTATAACAAGGAAAAAAGGATAAAAGTTAATTCAACTTTTGAAAATACATCAAAACCAGAAAGTATTGCAGTGAGTTTGAGAACCCAGATACTAATTTAGTTTGAAAAGACCATTTAAAATATAGAAGCAGTATATATTATTTTAAGTATATATCCTTAAGAGGTGTGAATTTTCTGTAGTGCTCAACAAATAGGATTCAGGTCTCAGCTTATCCTTCAGCTCTGTGACAAAAAACAAATGGTACCTATGTTACACTAATTTTTGTCAAAACTAGGACAATTTTTAAAATTTGTGATTTTTCACATTACATCTTATAATGGCTAGAACAACTGGGGCGGGGAGAGAATGGAAAGTAAAGAATAGATAGGAAATAGAAAGAATACCTCAGAAACAATTAAAATCTTCCTAAACTGGTTGCTTACCTTTGTGTGAATCGACTTCATAAATCAATTCTGAAAAAAAGAACAATGGAAAATACTTTTCTCATTTTAAGATATGCTTTTATCTTACAGCTTTGACCGAGAAACTTTAATTCAACAGATAATTTGTAAACCGGAAGCACAGATTTTTAGGTACTCAAACAAAAAGTGACCTTAGAGTCATGATATGGTTGACTTCCCTGAAAAGGAAGACGCAGAATACAGTGCCAATTGCATTCTGGTTTAAAGTATTCAATGGCTGATAGAGTAAATAGAATTTAAATAGATAGAAGCATTTGATTTTTTCACCAATTAATTGACTGGAATAATTACCACACTGCTTTCTTATGTGTTATCTTCTTTATGTGTTCTTTAATCACATGGTCATATTCAGCTGGCTATGATTTCCTAAAAAGCAGCTCATAATATTAAAGTTCAGTTAATTAGGGAGACAAGGTAATCAATCTTTCCAAGCTCAACCTAAGGATATTATTTGATTTTAAAGGATTGACTTCTTATCTGAATTTGACAATTGGATTATTTAAATTTATGTTGACTTTTGTCAAACTGTTTAAATGTGTAGCTCATAATTCAACTTGTAGTTTCACCGCCTTGTTAAAACCAATTTGCTAAGATGATAAAATAAACTCATTACATGTTCTAACAATAATGAGCCCTGGCTTAGTGACAGGGAAAATGTAAGAATCCACGGTGAATATTTAACTTCTTTCTGTGCTCAACTGAGTGCTAATTCCTGAAGCTTCTTGACTCAGCAGTTTTACAAAACTCTTCTTTGGTGTTCCTACCTTCTAGGTCATTAGTGAAAACTCGACCTCTTATAATCTCTCACCATGGTTGTTTCCACCATCTCTTATTGATTTATCATTTTGCAGGTCTAAAAGCTCAAATAAAATAAGAATAATTGTGTGCCACAGGAGAACCTCTAGGTAGGGTAGAGGCTAGAATAGAAGCACTGAGTCATACGTAATTTGAAATTGAGTAACTATAAAAGATGGATACAGTAGTGGATTGTGACTTCCTTTTCTAAGACTCCTATGGCACTTTCAAAGCAGTCTGAGGCAGATCGTGTCCCCAGCCCCTCTGGTCGAGCATTGACCAGCACCATGGACTCAGGACACAAGACATTCACTCCAGCTGCTCAGCATGCCTAAGTCCTGGCTGGTGGCCTGGACTGCTACACAGAGTTCTTGCATCTCTGGCTCAGCTTTCTGCAGGATCATGTACGTGGCCAGAGAGCAGTTGTTTTAACTGTATATTACTTTCTAAAGCAGACTGCTGGCAGAAGCTAGCAATGCCTGGGCCGCTTGTGTGCTGCCAGGCTAGCCTCACTGGCATTCTTTGTACCGGTGGTCAATGAATGGTTTTTATAATGGTTTCTAACACGTTCTGTTTTCCTACCCCAAAAGTGACACACAAGTGGCTAGCTAGAAAAAGTTACATAGCAAAATTAATCTATTCTTTAATTTCTTTTCTAGCTTGTACTGGATTAGTTTAATGAGTCAGAACTGGTCAAATATAGTAGAGGTCGCACATACCTGGGGCTTTACTGTGTAATGTGCAACTGTGCTACATGATAATGACAAATAATTAAAAATCTGAAAGGTTCTTCTGTTGTACCATTCTATAAGGATTCTAGCTTATGCACCTGAGCTGCTTATATGCCAGCAGCTCTGGGGAAACCATCTTTGGGTCAGAGATTTAGTGACATAAATGGAAGTAGTCTTTTGGGTTTTGCACATCATCTGCTATTTCAGGTTTGTGATGCAAATATTGAGAGTCTCATTATCAAAGGGCAAAGACATGAATACACGTGGGAGGCTAAAATGATACTTATGTCCTCCACTGATAGCACTGTACTCTTATCTATCATTCATTTCTGTGAACCTCATCACTGCTCACAGGCATGTGCATTCGTATTCTACAGAGTGCAGAGTCCATAAAAATAGAAAAAGATCTTCTAGTGAATAAATGATACCTTTTCCAAAAACCAAAATTTTCTTGTTTGCTGAGGAATTTACATATTGCTGCATATTTTTCATAAATTTGGTGGGGGTTTTTTTCCTGCAGATGTATTTAACTCTGGTTAAGTAAACTGCCATAGTATTTAATTAGAACACTTTGCTACAAATGAAAAAAATACCATTTTATCTAAAGAAAAGTAAGGTGATGAGGCTACTGTACAATGACATGATTAAATAGAATTTTAGTTCAGTTGTTTGACTGTCATACCAGTTGAAATTTCCTGCCTTTGCTTTTCACATATCTTAGGATTCTAGTATTTGTTGCATCTGTCAGTCAGCCAATTAAATTCACATTGAGAGTAAACATTGTGAGGGAAGAACGTATCATTCTAATGAGCTCCTATTATTGTTTACATTCTTGTACAATAAGTGAAATTTCAGCTATCAGAACCTGACAGCAGAAGGAAAGGATTCTTGTTGGGAAAAACTAAGGCAAAGACATTCTTTCTGAGATCCTGGGATTTATCTTCATAGACTCCGAATTTAGAATGTTCTTTATGTTCATCCATAATTGCCAAATTTCTGTTATTTGTATTGATATTTTAAATTAATATAGTCAAATCAGTATGTCTCCATGAAGGTTAATCTTTAAAAGTAAATGATGTGAACAGGATATGAGAATTATTGTTTTAGTCTTGATCCAATATTTTATTGGGTTTATGGGGCCATATTTTGTCAGCAGGGATGGCTTCTGCAAGAAGGTGCCAGAAGCTTCCTCCATGTCTGTCAGAGCCACTCCCTGGCAGCTCCAAAGATGGACGTGCCCCTGGCCAGGGCTGGGCCAATCAGAAATCGTGGTAATGACTCTGTGATAACAGATTTAGGAAGAAGAAGAAGAAAAGGGGTATTGTGCAGATCTAATTGTGGCCAGAGAAGAGAGGAATGAGAACATGTGGCAGGAACAACTCTGCAGATACCCAGATCAGTGGAGCAGGAGGGGCAGGAGGTGCTCCAAACACTGGAGCTGAGATTCCCCTGCAGCCCATGGTGCAGACCATGGTGAGGCAGCTGTGCCCCTGCAGCCCATGGAGGACCACAGGGATGCTGAGATCCACCTGCAGACCATGGAAGAGTCCCACACTGGAGCAGGTGGATGCCTGAGACAAGGCTGTGACCCCGTGGGAGACTTGTCCTGGAGCAGGGTCCTGGCAGGGACCTGCAGACGCATGGAGAGAGGAGCCCATGCTGGGTCAGGTTTGCTGGTAGGACTTGTGACCCCTTGGGGGACCCACGCTAGAACAGCCTGTCCTTGAAGGACTGCACCCATGGAAAGGTGACCAACATTGTAGCAGTTTGTGGACAACTGTCACCCATTGGATGTACTCACACTAGAGAAGTTCATGGAGAACTGTCTCTTGTGGGAGGGACCCCACACTGGAGCAGGGGAAGGACTACTCTCCCTGAATAGCAGGAGAAATGTGATGAACTGACCATAACCCCCATTCCTTGTCTCCCTGTGCTGCGGCGAGGGAGGAGATAGAGCTGGGACGGAGGGAGGGGGGAGAAGAAGGTGTTTTTAAGATCNGGGGTGAGAAGAAGGTGTTTTTAAGATCTTATTTTACTTCTCATTATCCTGCTCTGATTTTGTTAGTAATAAATTCAGATAATATGTCTAATTCTAGCCTGGTTTGCCTGTGATGGTATTTGGAGAGTGATTTCTATTTAATTTAAATATTTAAAGTTAGTTCTTTAAAGTAAAAATACTTCTTTCTAAACAAAAAAAAATAAATTGTTGACTTTTGTAAATTTTTGCTGCAGTTACAAATTAGAAATTAATACCTGTATATGGAAAATAATATGGCCAGCAAAGCCAGGGAAGTGATTCTTCCCCTGTACTTGGCACTGGCAAGGCCACACCTTGAATTCTGTCCAGTTCTGGTAAGACATTGAGGAGATGGAGCAAGTTCAGAGAATTGGTGAAGGGTCTGGAGCACAAGGCCTGTAAGAAGCAGCTGAGGAAACTGGGGGTGTTTAGCCTGGAGAAGAGGAGGCTTTGGAGGTGACCTTATGGCTCTCTCCAACTGCCTGAAAGGAGGCTGTAGCCAGGTGGTGTGGCACTCAGTGCCATGGTCTGGTTGACAAGGTGGTGTTCAGTCATAGGTTGGGCTCGATGATCTCAGAGGTCTTTTCTGACCCAATTAATTCTGTCATATTCTATAAACAACACTGTTGGCTGACAAGCTGGGTATTAGACTAGCTTTAGACAAAAGAAATTGCTAGTGCTTTTATTAAAAAAAACATGTTTCTACATTCATGTCTCTTTTGAATATCAGTCTCCAACAGAGCTGTGGGTAGAAATATTTTCTTGACCTATTTTAACTGTGAAGATTTCAAATTTTATTTTTTCTTTTGCACTGATGCAAACCCAAACATATTCAAAGTATAAAGTAATAAGGTTTAGAAAAGGAGGAAGATGAAAAAAAATCCAAAATCGTCTGATGGAAACATGCCTTACCAGATGTTCCTGTTCCTTGAACTGTCACAAATAATGTAAAAATGCTCTAAGCAACAGCAGAAGGCTCCTCTTGGATAGGTGTCTCTATTGGAGAGACATTCATATAAACACTTTGATGTTTATGTGATAGGCTTGGAATCTCTTTTCCAAATTCACAGTGAAATGTCATGAACAGAAGACAGCTGGCTGTTGGAAAAGGGTCTTCTGTAACAGAAACTGCACTGTTCAACTGAGCAGTCTTTTTCTACATTTTGGTGCTTGCTAATAGAAAGCACTGTAGCCTACATTTGTGCACATATATGTATCAAACCACGGCACATCTGCTATTAAAGTAGATTATTCCATAAAGCAGGACAAAAAGGTATTTTGCATACAAGCTTATAGCTACAATCAGCTTTTTCTTTCTTTTAAAAACAGGATTTTTTTTTCTTTTTAAAGCAGAACAAACTTAAAAACAAAGGAGTCATATAGTGTTCATAAATGCAAATGCTTCCTGTTTTCATGTTACAAGAATATTTATTTTCACAACAATTCTTAGAGCTTCCAACTTCTGTGCTTAACTTCGTCTCAAATAATTTAAGAGTAATGGGTTGTAACTCATTGCACTTACACAGACTCCAAGAAGACTACAGTTCTAGACAGTGAAAGGAATCATATGGTAATGGTGATATAATCTAACTAATCCATATATATTCAGCCTCAATCAGAAAAAAAAAATTGAGTTTTTTGTAAAGTATATAAAATCAGGGGATCATATTTTTTTTTTAATCTATAGCAGAGATCCACCTGTAGTCTCTGGAGGACCCAATGGCGGAGCAGGTAGATGCCCAAAGGAGG
Source organism: Dicrurus megarhynchus (assembly GCA_013399195.1). NCBI lineage: Eukaryota > Metazoa > Chordata > Aves > Passeriformes > Dicruridae > Dicrurus > Dicrurus megarhynchus. Next base: position 1,452,420 of record VXAD01013448.1, read on the forward strand.
CTGTGACCCTCTGGAAAGCCCTCACTGGAACAGGCTCCTGGCAGGAGCTGTGTCCCCATTGACAGACATGCCCATGCTGGAGCAGGTCCCCATGGTGGACCCATGCCAGAGCAGCCTGTTCCTGAAGGACTGCACCCCCTGGAAGGGACCCACGCTGGGGCAGTTCATGAACAACTGCAGCCTGTGGGAAGGACTCTTGTTGGAGAAGTAGACCTGTAGAAGGTACTCCATGCTGTAGTAGGGGAAGAGTGTGAGAAGTCCTCCCTCTGCGGAGGAAGGAGCAGAAGAAACAGCATGTGATGAACTGAATGTAGCCACCATACCTTGGCCCCCTGCACCACTGATGGGAGAAGGTAGAGAAAATCAGGAGTGAAGTTAAACCCCGGAGAAGGGAAGGGGCAAGTGGAATTTTAAGAATTAGTTTTTATTTCTCATTATCCTAATCTGATATGATTGGTTATAAATTAAATAAATTTTCCCCAAGTCAAGTCAGTTTTGCCCATGATGGTAACTGGTGAGTGTCTCTCCCTTGTCCTTGTCTGAACCCATGAGCCTTTTGTAATATTTCCTCTCCCCTGTCCAGCTGAGAAGGGCAGTGATAGAGCGGCTTTGGTGGGCACCTGGCATCCAGCCAGGGTCCTCTCATCACAACAGACTATAAATGACAGTTTGTTTGCCACATGACCTTGATAAGTGCAGCATGACAGCAGATTAGCCTTCCAGACCCATAAAGTATTGTTTAAAAGAATTTACAGTGTCAGTGAGGACAATCCCCATGTATAGTTTTCCTAAATGTCAACTTTTTGATTTAATATGTAGTTTAACAGCAATTCTGTGTTTAAATGAGCCGGTTCCAAGTGTTTCAATTAACTTATCTGTAAGGAAATGTGGAAAGGGATGCATTTTTAAAATAAATGCAGATTTATATGCCTCTATGAATTTATATTTGCCCCTTAACTGTAATAACAGCAATAAAACATTTAAGTTTACTGAATGTTCATGAAATACACAATACTTGTATCAGATATGCTGTTCTTTGCTTTGTTGGGTTTATTTAGGAATTATATTTTCATCTATATAAAGGCACAGAGATGAAGATGTTACACATCTGAAAGCAGGCAAATCTTTTCAAATGGATCCGTGTAGAAGTATGTGTGAGCAATATAAAGAATCTGATCAATAGAAAACAGAAGAGAAGCAGGAAAAGAAAATCGAAATTAGGGATGAAGAAGCTAGCCTGGGAGCAGGGAACACCGTTAAGGTTGGCTTCACTGTGCATCAGAAGCACAGAATCAATAAGGCCATTGCTTAAGCTAGAGATGAAATTACTTTTGTAAATGTGCTTTATTATTCTGGATCTCTGTTGTTACGTGGTTTCAAGACTTTTCTGCTCTTCACTTCTACATTGCTTATTTTGCTCTTCTAGAACTCATTGGTCTTGTTTGTTGTCTTTTTTTTCCTTTCTGGAAAGAGGTCTTCTACAGTGTAAGCCTACTTGTCTACACATTTATCTATACAATTTTACAGAAATATAAAATACAACACCAAAGCACAGGAAAAAAATAATGGTCTGTGTTATAGTTCCATGTATCAGGAATCAAGAAAACAAAGATAACTTTAAGACAGGATACAAGCCAGGTGTTGACATGACTTAAATTGGAGACATCCATAATTCATGTAGTCTCGAGTATGATTTGAACTTGAACTTTTACGCTTTGTAAGAGACGTACTGGACTTAGAGGGCAGCAGTATGGTCTGATGTTCTCAGTTCTTCCTAATGTTTCATATTAGATGGATTGTGCATCTTACAGGTGTGTAAACTGACAAAAGTCAGCAACAGGCCACAGTTCAGTCTTTCTCACCCAAGAAGCTGTGAAACCTTGAACTGAATGCTAACTCACAGAAAAAGCCATCGAGTGCCAATCATACCATCATCATGGTGCTGAGGAGAATGCAAGCACTTCTGTAAGATGTATTTTGACTGAAGAGAATCTGCTAAGAGGTCAAAAAAAGCTACTTTTGAGGTTCTGAGACAGTTGAATTATGTATTGTATTTTATTCTCTTTTTTTTCCCAGTATTGAAAGAAAACATAAAATTTTGTGTTTGATAATGGCTTGTTCTAAGAGCACAGAAAAGAGAATTGAAAGAATCATAGAAAAACAACATCTTTCTATGGTTCTAAATCTTGTTTTTATTCACAGAAAGGTCTTTGGATATCTTTGTCTACTCAAGAATCTAGGAAACGGAGGCAAGGTGATAATGAAACAAAGGCTGCAGATCAAAATGAGAAAAAGGCTATTGAATCAGAGCAAAGTCCTGCCACTCTAGAAAATCATAAGGTCAATCTTTATTTTAAAGGTAATCAAGGTTAATTGAAAGACTGTGTCCCACTATAGGCAAATGTGGTGAATTGATGTGGTTCTTTGAGAGACAGCCGGAGTTTCAAAAGGGGCATCTTCTATACCAGAAGCTCTTTCCACATTTGCAGGTAAGAGGTTCTCTTTAACATGATGCTCACTGGGTGATTGTTCATGTTAGTGATGTGTTGTCTGGAACCTCCATTTCAAGTTCCTATGTCAGGAAATTTGTTTTGAATTATGTCTGATAGTAAGATATTACTGGCACAAACCAATGCTAGACATGAATATTTTCAAATGATCCTCTAAGGAAATACCTTTTGAAAGATTAGAGACCATGTCAAACTTAGTGAACTCAGCACTGTAAATATGCTGTTGACATTAGTGAACAAATCTGTAGAAGCCTTGGAAAGGAAGGGGGCCTTTTACAGCCATAGAAACAATCAGAATTAATATGATCATTCTGCCTTTTTTGCTTACACATGCACCTTTCCCTAGAGTGAGTGAGCCAGATTCATTTGTTATATTACTGCTTCCTAAAGTGATCAACAATACTTTTCTTTTTTAATTCTCTCTCAGGCTGCAAAGACAGACTTTGTTCAGGCTGCTGGTAGAGAGAAAGAAGAGACAGGAATGGTCTCCTTTCCTCTGGATCCATTTTTTAATGTCTCAGTCAACCTGCCTTGTCTATCAAGTTACATAGTGTAACAGATTCAATCATTAATAGATAACTAAGAGATTATGATCTTGGAAGAACACTAGTATTTGAAATTCAGGAATGACTGATCTTTGAGGATTACATTCAGCTAGTGATACTGGACAGAAACTACATATGCTTTTCCAAGTCTGGGGTTTTTTCCCTTCAATTAATTTTTTGTTTCCCTTAAAAGCATAATATAGTTGCTTTAACTTAAATACACGAGGAAATAAATGAATGAGGAAAGCATGAGGAAGTTAAATTCAGTTCATTGCAGTAGATTGAACTTCCCTCTGACTTAGATTTTATAGTTAAAATTTGAATGGTATTTTGTGGTTACTATGTTTCTGTTACTATTATTCTGTTTTTGTTATACAAAATATTATTGTGGTTACTATTATTCTGTTTTTGTTATACAAAAGCTGATTTTTGAATGGGATTTTTGTGTATTAAATTAGTATTTGAATTAAAAGATTGCTGGAAAGTCTTGTACGTTAGATTTAGTGACTCCAGCTGTGGAAGCAGAATATATGAGGTACTAAAGCTCAAGAGCAAATGTAAATAAGAGGACCCTTAACCTAACTAGTCAACTTGTCAGAAAAGTGGCTGCAGTGCAGAATCTTTTAACAGTGGATAGTTGCCCTTGAAAATGTTTCTGAAATATTAAAGCATGTATATGAGCAACCATGGGAATTACTGAAGCAGAGGATAAAAACCAGTAAACAGTGTAGGCTTTTTTTTTAAAGTTTTTTTCTTTTCCCTTTAAGTCCGTGGGGTAAATTTGAAGTACTTTTTCAACAACAAGCATTCCTTGCAAAAACAGAGAGAGGAGTATTTTCTCTGCTTCAAAAGGTTTTGCAATGTTTTCCCAAGCTAACACTTAAAAGTGTTTCTTCTGAGGCTTGAGTGAAATATTAAAACTGGAAAGCCTGAACATATGCCCCTTGTTCTAGAATTTGGAATTTAACCCAATGGACTAAAGGCACTGTAACTCACTTCTTTGGTATAAATAGATCCCAACTGCTCAAGAGTTGACTAATCAACTTATTGATTAGTCTAGTTATTACAGAAATTCCACTGGCTTTTAATAAAAGGTGAGATGATAAACTGTGTTTAAAGTGCTACATTTGCACTTTAAAATTAGTAAATTGCTTTTAAATACATAATTCATACATATAACACAGCAGAAAGCAAATAGAAATTAAACTGTTAGGGTAAAGCAAATTTGTCAAGTGTCAGCTGTCATAAAATCTCTGAAGCAGATATCACAGGATATGTTATACTGCATGCATCAGAAATATAAAAGAAAACAGAGCATGAGTGCTTTGTTTACATTATTAAGGAACAGTTTTAATAGGCAGTGATCAATATGTTAATTCGTCTGGGAATGTTGGTTAACTGAATCTAAAAATTACACAGATATATTTTACCAGTGGTAAAATTATGCTTCTGCTCTCATTCTTATAGAGTTCCATCTTGAAAGCAGTACTGATAGGAAATTGTTGCTGTCCTATAGCAT